>JAPWDM010000001.1:85987149-86587149 GCA_035578155.1 Brachynemurus nebulosus | reverse complement strand
CCATATCAATTGCTAGATTTAACATTCTGCAGAATAATTCTTGTATGTCCTTGCACCAATTTTCTTCTTATGATGTTTACCAGACATTTTGTATAAATGTAAACCTATAACAATGTTTTTCACTTGAATATCTCAATTCGTGTAAACATATAATGCAATTCGTATATTTTTGGCAACCCTGACTGTTGGTAGCGCTGACTGGTAAATTTGGGATTTGTTAAAGGACTCTAATTTTACCGAATTTTCTATAATTTTACCTAAACGAATTATTCGATAATACGCCAATAAGTAAACGTAAAAATCATTTTATATACTTTACGAGGTTATGTAACTTTTCATATGATGAAATTACAGGACCATTTCATTAAACGTACAATACACACACGTCGTACCCTTAAAGGAATCATATACAGGTGTTTTCTAGACAATTTATTTTTTAATAAAAATTAAAATATTTTTATAAAAATAAATTTTTTAGTCATATTTTCTAGCTACATAATATTTATTTCTAATTGCAAGCTTGGAAATTATAATACATATGTGTATTAACAATTTTTATTATTACTATTACCATATATTTATGTTAACTTTCAAAATAATCGCCTGTATATGTTAAAACTTGAAGATTTGTTTACATAAAAATGTTTATTTACATTAAAAATTTTGTCACGTAGATTGTGTATGTATATACAAACCGTACGCATAATGGTAGTACGGATAATGAAATGGTCCGGTATCTGTCACTTGTATATTTTCTGAAATACCAACTAAAGTTTGCACACTTGCTTAAAACCAAAATGTACCATAAGAACTAAAAAAATCCAATGATTTGAAGAAATTGCGGCTGGCAATGCAATGCCAGAAAAACTTATATAACAACAGTAGTTTGTTAGAAATATCTCCATCATTAAAAAAAAGTGCTACAGAATATATAAACTATGAAATTTTAATTTTTTTAACGTAAAGTGTGGTATGGTAAAGTTAGGTTTAATAGGTAAAGATAGGGTGTTTTACAGTACACAAAAATTTTCAATTTACTAGAATTTTTAAAGTAATTGTCTGCTGGTGTAATAAGTTAATGTAATTTTATCATTAATTAATTTGACAAAGACATTTCTTCACCACTTATATCCTCCTTCACCCCAAAACTGTAAGTAATAATTAGTAATCTGAATAAATAAGTTATAAGAATTTTCACTCTATTATACATATATAATTTATGTAATGTATTGGGCCCTATGCATAAAATGAGTTTGCTCATTAAAGTGCTTTCATTTTAAAATTTTTGAATTTGAAAACAAAGATTTGCATAATTATATTGCTCCCTTACATAGAGCCGATAGACAAATAATAATTCGTGCCGCAATGGGTTTGAAAATTAGCTGTTCTTATTAAATTTCAAGAAACTACTGGATATATTTTCTCTCAGAATGTTGTGAATTGGTTGAAATATAATTTTCTGCAAGTCAAATATAATTTTTCACGATGCACAGTGGGGCCAAAGTAGGTAAAAGATGGCAAAAATTATTTAGTCCTTTTATTGACTACATAATAATTATATAACAATATATTTTACTTTTATTTGATATTTATTAATAAAATACTGGGTGTCCCACCATATAGGATGTCCCATAACGGTTAGTCAAATGATATATCAAAAACCATTCGTCGGATGAATTTGAAATTTGCAGATTTTGTTTGACCCTAGGTTGAGACTTTTTTCATACAACTCCATTTCATTTCCGGTTACTGGTTTCTAGCCACGTGGTATCAACTTATAAATTTTAAATGAAATATGGAATTTTTGATAACGAATTTCGATGGTACGCTTAATTTTAGCTTTAACTTAACTGGAATATTCGGTACCTACATAAATCTAATAAATTTGGGTGTTTTATTTAATTATTTGATATTTTTATGCACCACTGAGAGCTTATATGAACTTTCTAAGCTTCTTATTGATGATTTTTGCTCATACAAATTGAAAATGAAATCAGCAAATTTTGAAAAAAGGTGCAATTTGGTGCAAACTCTGCAATCATAATACCAAAATAGACTAATTGCTTTATCAAATGCCACAAATATATCCGTTGGATTCGATTTGATACGTAACTAAAATTCTTTGAGAAATTAATTTTTATAGAATTTTTCTAGCCAACTCAACCATGTTTCATTAAAGCTTGATAGTATCAATAGGAGTACTGATTTTAACAAACAAGAAACAAACAAAAATAATATACCATGGAGAACATCGTCCATTATAACCGATTTTAATTTATTTTTTTTATAACTTAAATAACCGTCCCGCAAATCACTACGTTACATACAATGATATCGTTTAAAAAGCAATCAATTTATAGAAATAACAAATAATAATCGATATATTTGCACCCCCGCGCTAATTTACATAAGTTAATTGTAGAAGTCGTTGCTAGAATATTTTAGCTATTGATTTAAGGGGCCATATAAATTGTAGCTTATAATTTAATTTTTTGTATTTTTGCCACCTTTAATGGTATTTGGCCCCACTGTGCGATGAGGAGATGTAAATTGAAGGACCTTACCTTTCTTTTAATATTTTCATTTTGTTTTTTTTTTTTTTTTTGAAGATTTTCTATTCTCTGCAAAATATACTTTTGGTTTAGAGGGTTAAAGGATGTTAAAAAAACTTTATTTATTGTTAACTTTTCAATAATCGATACCGTAAGAAAATTTTTTAATAATTATTGATAATTGATCGAATCATTATCAAATTACTTGTTCACAACAGAGGCGTAGCGAGCATAACTGGCGCCCGGTGCGTGACACTTTATTTGCGCCCCCATAACTTCTAAAATTTTAAAAATTTTAGGTAGTGGAACGGTGTATTTAAAATTTCGGAAAAAATTCTTTCTCGTAAATTTGTATTTTTAATTTTTCCCTAAAAGTTGCTTTAACGACATTTTTTTTGCTCACAAGTGTTTTGTTTGTATATCTATATATTTAAAGTCATAACCTGGAAGAAATTTTGTAATTTCCCTACACTTTCACGTAACAAAATTCTAATGACAAACACAAAAAAAAATTTAAAATAATAGCGCACCTCCTATTAGCTTTTGACGCTCCTCTTATTAGTTTTTGGCGCCCCTCTCAAAGTGGCGCCCGGGTCATGATAGTACCCCTTGCACCCCCCTCGCTACGCCACTGGTTCACAAATTAAAATCTTGCTAGATAAAATTCCAGGAGCAACGTTATTTCGTTCTTTTTATATTTTTCAATATGTTGATTTTTCTTGTGGAATTTGAACCTTGAATCTTTACAAATTTATTTTATAAAGTTATGCATTATTAATAACTTGAAAATAAAATCGTATTATAATGAAATTGCTTAATAAACTTAAATAAAAGGTAATGATTATTTTACTAATAAATCTCAATTTGACTATTATATAACTACATATTGTCGCTCTTGATCCATATCATACAGTAAATATTAATAATATTCTTAGAATCTTAAACATAGAGAAAAAACGTAAAGGCAAGCAGTGGATCTAACTATGAATTTTTCGAAAACAAATATGTATATTTAATATGTGTATGTATTAGTGTTTTTGAAAACGAACATCCTACTTGCAATATTTCACCAGTGAAGTATCAGATAAGTCAATATGCAATACCAAAATTTTTTTTCCGCCTATTAAACTGTTCTGTTATTTCTTACCTTATGATTGATTTATGACGTGTTTAGTCGACTCTATGTGTCTTGTCTATAAAGATTCTCATTTTATAATTGAAGACAAGATAAATATGATACATTGTATGAATGGCACAAACTAAAAGAGCTCGGATTTTCAAAGTAAATATAAGGAGGTAAAACGCTTATGGAATTAGATATATATTTTTCTTCAAAACAATATTAGAGTTAGTACTCGTAATATTAAGATATTAAAATTTATTCAAATAGTATTAAAAAAAATTTTCCTTGACGTATATATTTTTGGAGGGATTTTGACTAATGTTCGGGAGATTTTGATGAGTAAATCGGGTAAAACTATCCACCATCACAATATACAGCTACTGGCAAGGGAATCTAATAGTAATAGCGAATAGTCTACCCCTGTCTTATATGATTGAATGCAACATTAGGTCTATTTTTTCTCAAATATTTTCTTGACAATTTAACGTTATATACACATGAGTACTCATGTGTATATCGTGAAAAACAGTGCAGCTGGAGCGTTTTTGTTAGTTGACAGTTCTTTTAGTTAAATTTTCTTTAAAAGCAAAAACTTTTCAATAAACAGACACAAACTTATTCGAAAAAATATAAACCTCTCTTGTAATAAGGGCCGGACTTACCCTAACAAGGAAAAGTTTTGGAATGTCAATTCGCAATTTTGATGAAACTTGGTATATGTGTAGTACAAGCAAAAATAACAGACCCGTATTTCTTTTATCTGCCACCGTCGCCATTTAAGGGGTGTAATCACCCCTCAAAATTAGGGTAAAATTTTAATTTTGCTTTATAACTTGAAAACGGGGATAGGAAAAAACTTTAAATTGACAAAACACTTTATTTTTAAAGGGCTTTCTATTGATGTGTATAAATCCAGGGTCGGAACTACTGGAGGGGCTGCTTAGGTAAAATTGAGGGTAAATTTTGAAATAGGGTGGATATGATTTAGTATATTAAAATTTAAATAGCATATATGAAAACTACATGAAAAATACTAGTTTACCTGTTTTTGCTCAAAGTTGTAATTTAAAATCTAAAATCTCAAAACTGGACAGTTAATTTGCGATACCAATCGTAATTTTACTATCAGAAAAATAAAAATATTTCTATAAGGTTTTCAAACAAGTGAATTGCCTTGAAATTAATAACTGACTAAAATATATTAAGTTATATTTAACTTATACTTTAAATTTTATATAAGTAATATTAAAATTTGATTTTATTAAGTCATGCAAGAATATTATTACTTATAAAGAAAACAATTAAGTTTATAAAATACTTCTTTTTTATCAAATAATAAGGACAGGAAAATAAGGAATATAAAGAAATAAAAATATTAGAAGTATAGAGAAGATAAAGAAGTAAAAATATAAAGCATACTGCCAAAAACAACAGTACTTTTACAACCATTAGATGTATGTGGCTTCCAATTTTGAAAGAATTTCGTTCGAACATTGTCTGATTTAATGCTCATATCAGATAGTGAGATTGATCTACATTCTAGGAATAATATTATAAAAATACAATCCCTAGCACATAATCAGTTCTCATCACCCCACTTTAGAGATACATTTAAATACGCCTGATACAAGAGTGCATACATAGAACAAAGACCAGATTACTTCGTTAATCCCGTCGAATATATTTTTTTTAAAACCGATGTAGATACTCAACGGAAATGTCATATTTGTGAAGAACCAGCCATTGTAAGATGTGGTTGGTGTCAAAAATTTCTTTGTTTAAAACATTTTTTTGAACAATATTATTATTGTGAGGATCATAAGCCATAGAATATATACGCCTTATTTTATTATTGTAAACTATTTTAAATTAAAGATATTAAAACTTTTATATTTTTTCTTACATTCATACCAAACTAAAACAAATTTCCTTATCCTTATTATTTGACAAAAGAATAGGTATATTATAAACTTAATTTTTTTCTATAACTATATGCAATAATATTCTTGGTTGACTTAACAAAATTAAATATTAATATTACTTGTATAAAATTTGAAGTTTTAGTCAGACATCAACAAGTATAATTCGACATATTTTAGCCAGTTATTATACAAGACAAATCACTTATCCTTATAGAAATATTTTTATTTTACTGATTGTTAGTAAAATTACGATTGGTAGAGTCAAGTGGGGCAATTGCGAGTATGATAGCTAAATTTATAAATTCAATTGTATATTGCTCATTTACTTCTTAGAAATTAAGAATGAACATACATGTCTGCCATAAAGCACATATGAGGCTATTATTTTAAGTATTGAAAATAAAGGTATAAGTAGATTTTCACAAACATGAGATTTGAAATTAAGTACCATGTCTCATTATTATATTTACCCCGTCAAATGGAGCAAATGTAATAATCATAACTAATTTTTTAACAGTGTGTATAGACTGGATTTTGGGACAATAGCAATAAAAGAGAAAAAAATAATAATTTTTAGTTTTTATTTTAATGAAATCGGACAATTGTATCACAAGTTATGAACTTTTCAAAAAAAAAAAAATGTTTTCATTTCTTAATTAGGTAGGAAAATATTTTAAATCAAAATTATGAAATAATCATATTAGGAAACTTAAAATCAAATGCTATTATTCCACGTCTAGTTATTTCAGGGTTAGGCAATATCTGGACGATGGAGTCAGACGTAACTAGATTAGTATCATCCATTACTGGCCATGCAAAAACACTACCCTTGCGTCGTACAAATTTTACCTCCCAACGATCGTTCACTTTTTTCTGTACAACGCCTACGTAGTGCTTAATTCCTATTTTGAGTAAATGTAATAATGCCTATATTGCAATTACCCCAAGGTAGCAAATTTACCCCAAGGTAGCAATTACCCCAAGGTAGCAAGGGAGCGGCTGTACCTTGTAAGCTGTAGTAGATATGATAAATATATATATATATATATATATATATATATATATATATATATATATATATATATATACATAATTAATTTATCTTTCTAACACAAGGCAACACCATTAGACAAAAAAAAATAAATAAATAAAAAAATAAAAAAACTTACATTACAAATGTAGATGACACTCGATGAAAAGTTAGATTATAAATTTTGGAACCACGTTTTTTGAACACCTGCCGCGAAATGTAATGGTTACTCATTCGTCCGTCGGTAAAACAGTGCTGACAAGTGGTTAGCTTTGAGTTAAGGTAATACTTTCTTCATATCAGAAATGGCAAGCCCGTTTACAAAACAACATGGCTAGACATAGTATGTTATCACATTTACGCCGTTATTCCAAATGCCCCACTTGACCCTATCTCAAATTAACTGTCCAGTTTTGAGATTTTAGACTTTAAATTACAACTCTGAGCAAAAACAGGTAAACTAATATTTTTCATGTAGTTTTCATACATGCTATTTAAATAATAAACATTTGGAATTGTAATACTTGAGTAAGATGGTTTTCTATATATATTGAAATCAAGCTTATTGTTAATTTTGGTTATAGTCAAATCTAAAAAGTTTATACTACTATCTTTTTCTACCTCTAAGTCAAATTGAATTTTTGGATCTAATGAATTTAATGACTCTACAAATTTTTCTAGTTGGCGAATCGATCCATCGAAGCCTATAATTATATCGTCCACGTATCTATACCAAAATTTTACATGTTGTTTGGTAAAATTTCCGAATAACCAAAATTAACAATAAGCTTGATTTCAATATATATAGAAAACCATCTTACTCAAGTATTAAAATTCCAAATGATTCAATAAGTCCATATCAACATAAAGTCGCAGCCTACAATTCAATGATCCATCGCGCGTTTAATATACCTTTGTCGGAAGGAAATTTTAAAAAAGGAATAAATAATATTAAAATAATAGCGAATAATAAAGGATATAATTCAAACCTAATCGATAAATTAATAGCTAAGAAAGAATTTAAACAAATCTTAAAAGAAATTTACCCCTCCGTTAAACCAGAACCAAAAACTAACTTTAAAACTATATTTTGGTAAAATATCAGATAAAATTAAAAAAGTTCTAGCAAAATCAAACATAAATATAGCATTTAAATCAGGCTTTAATCTAGGAAATTTAATATATAACAATAAAACAAAAATTGATAAACTTAAAAAATCGGGTATCTACAAATTAAACTGCCAAGACTGTAATAGTTTTTACATCGGTCAAACTGGCAGAAACTTTGAAACCCGGAGAGCAGAGCATTTCAGATCCTATAAGAATAAGAAATCCGACTCTGCTTTTGCGAGGCACTTAATAGACACCGGACACACATCAGAACGGGAAATTACTGTGTTACACGAGGCAAGCAAAGGACAGAAGTTAACAATCCTAGAAACAATAGAAATAAATAAACATAGCTCCGATCACCTTTTAAATGATTACACCGATATTTACAGTTCAACTTTATTTTCAATATTATAACTTATTTAAATTTTAATTTCTGTTTAAAACTGTATTCACTGTAATATTGTCTTTTTGTCATTTTCAAGTTCAATCTTTTGCCACGTGTTTGTTTGCCTCTTGTGGCATGTAATGTAATCTTGTTTTTCTTGATTTTTGGATTCTTCTATCACTCCCACCCCTTCCACTTCCACATCACAGACCACTCCCCCTTAATAAGTATAGGTAGATACAATTAGTATATAAGACATGTAACGAATGTAATATTTATTCTGTTTGAAAATGAATTGACCGTTCGAAACAATATTGTCACAGTTTCAAAATAAAAGTGGTATTTTGCAAAGTAAAATATTTGTTTATTATTTACAAATATGGAATACCATAAAGTAACGCTCAAATCTATTAATATTATGCTATTTAAATTTTAATATACTAAAGCATATCCACCCTGTTTCAAAATTTACTCTCAATTTTACCTGAGCAGCCTCTCCAGTAGGTCCGACCCTGGATTTATACACATTAATAGAAAGCTCTTTAAAAATAAAGTGTTTTGTCAATTTAAAGTTTTTTTCTATCTGCCGTCGTTTTCAAGTTATCAAGCAAAATTAAAATTTTACCCTAATTTTGAGGGGTGATTACACCCCTTAAATGGCGACGGTGGCAGAACAAAAAAAAATACGGGTCTGTTATTTTTGCTTGTACTACACATATACCAAGTTTCATCAAAATTGCGAATTGACATTCCAAAACCTTTCCTTGTGCCACCCGAGGCACTGTGAAAAATGCCACTTCTGCTTTTCTTTAAAAACAAATTTTTTCATAACATTTTAACTTTTTTCTACAAAAAATAAGTGGCGAGCAAAAAAAACCCAAATTCAAAATTTTGCCACCTTCCTAAAAATTTGCCGCCCGGGGCGCCAGCCACGCGTGCCCCCAGT
Source organism: Brachynemurus nebulosus (assembly GCA_035578155.1). Classification (NCBI taxonomy): domain Eukaryota; kingdom Metazoa; phylum Arthropoda; class Insecta; order Neuroptera; family Myrmeleontidae; genus Brachynemurus; species Brachynemurus nebulosus. The sequence continues at coordinate 86,578,078 of JAPWDM010000001.1, read as the reverse complement.
GCGAACCCAGGACTGTCCGTAAGAATAAGTAAAAAGTTCATTTTGATTACGGTTATTTTACTAAATTAATTAACTTGAACAATTAAATAATTTTAGCAACCTTGTTAACTCGTCAGTTCCCAAGCCGCGATCTATCGACAAAATATCCTTATTTTGTGCTAGTTTCTATTTTTAGGTACTCAACATACAAAAAATAAATAATAGGAAAAAAAACCATTTAATTTTTTTTTAAATGGAGTGTTATATATAGGTGACACTGAGCGTTATTTGTAGTATGAACTGAGTAAAACGGTATAAAATTACCGGCAAAAAATCACTTTCATTATAAGTTTGATTCTTAAATAATAATTTGTTATAACAGTAATACAGTACCGACTCTTGAGACATTTTTATAACAGCGAAAATACCACAAGATACACTCACGCGCAACAAAATAGCAAATCGTTTGAACCAACGGAATTAATTTGACGGTTAACATAACTTCAGTGTTGCCAAATTAAAACCATGAATACGACTAAATATTAACATTTTAGTCGTAACACATTTATTTTTAAAATTTGTTATATTGTCTGTAAAAAAAATTCACAAATCACTGTCATCTAAAGGTGACACTGGGAATTGACGTGTTAAGACCTTTTTTTTTTTTAAAAAAAAAATAAAAACAATATAGCGTTAATAAAATTTTAATCTATAAAAGAACAAATACACAGGAAGTGTCTTACTACCTGTATTATGTACATATAGATGTATGTACATAATTATTTGTCCAGAAAAATTTACAAATTTTTCTTTAAAAACATTTACGTAAGCCATAAAGTAGTCATAAAATATAAATTTTTACCAAAAAGATCTATATATGTTAATCTCTAAAAAGAATAGTACTATTGGCGATACAAACATGTAACAAAAATAAAAAAAAAATTCTTAGCAACAGTATTATGACAGAGTGTGACAGAGTTTAAAAATGAACATAAAATAATACATATGCCTGTGTGTGTCACCTAAGAAATTAAGTTCTACACTAACACATTCAAATGGGATGTATCGCCACTTGCAATACGTCCCAAGTGAAGAATATTTTAAAATACTGGGTTTTTTCTCTATATCTAAGAATATTATATTTACTATATATCCATATCCATTTTTTCAAATTGTTCACTCCTCCGAAACAAGCAATTTCAATTCTTTTATAATATATATATTTATATTATATTAATATTTATAATATATATTAATATTCTTACTCCTACCCTTTCTTAACTTTGTCATTCCCACCGCTTTTATTTTTAACAATTATCTTTTCCATTTCACTACGACTTATTTTCATATTGTTGTGCATTTTTATCATATTATAGGTAATATTCAAATATTTCATTCCTTCATATTTTTATATATTTCTACAAATTTCTTTAACAGTGTTATTTTCTACAAAATTTGCCGCACGCGATCCATATGTAGACTACGTCAAATATCTTCAGTATATTAATTTTTATAACATCTGGTAACTAGTATACCCTATACGTATCTATAAGTGAAATTATCTAAACTTGGACTAACGTCATTAAACAATTGCAACAAATTCATTAAAATTAGACGTGCCAAAATTTTCTATAGTAGTAATATAAAATTGTACGTCTAATTTTATTTCATTTGTTAGTGACGTCAGTCCAAGTTTAGATAATTTCCCCAACACATTTTTTCATACATTTTTTATACCAGCATCTGGCATATACCCTGTTCGTACCAACCATAAAAAACATATTTTTTCATACATTTTTTTACTTCATTCAATGACCTCCACATCCGGCATCTACATACACTCTTTGTCCCCGTCGTATACACCCGTCGCGCCTCCCCACTTCCACCGCACTAAAAAAACATCTGGCTACCAGATGTTCCACCTCTCCCCGCTTACCGCTACCACTACCAAATAACGTCTCTTCCGTCTCAACCCGCCTAACCGTTTTGACCTCCTCACCCATAAGCTTGTGCCAGAATCTGCATCACTAGGCTACTTGTTGACTTCTGCTGACAATTGTTGTAGTGTCGTTACTTTCGGAGGGAGTCAAAGTCAAAGTACCGTTTTTTGTTTAAGCACAAATACTTTCACGAGAAATGATGGGAAAAGGCCTTTTAAGGTGAATCGATCAGTACTGACAAATTTGCGACAAATGAATTACTAAGTCTATTTTTTTCTCTATAAATAAATATAATTTATGTGTAGAAAAATAAGTTAAATTTTATAATACATGTAACAGTATTAATATTTGATTATTGTTCAATCTTCTAATTTTAATAATTTTAAAAGTAATGAATTTGATTCTGATAGTGACGTGTCCCCACACATAAAAACTAACACGTACACAAATACATTATGGGTGTATTAGTATAAAATGACATTTTTATAGTTTTTTTTTTCTATTTATTACAATAACTAAACGTCCAATAGGTATTAAAAAAAATAGTTTTTTAATGATTCAAAAACATAAAAGAAAATAATTTTCAGTTTTTTAAATCTGAAAGTTGGTTTTTAATGACACAACTTACTTAAATACATATCACTGATTCATCTCTAATCATTCTTTGGCATTTACTCGTACGTTAAAAATTCTAACTTTGAAAATTTATTTCTTCTAAACTACACGTCAGAAATTATTCAATATAGTGTCAGTGAATGCATCATATCTTTTCTCTATAATACGTATACTAAAATTTCAAATTCTAAACTTGGAAAATTTCAAGTGATCGATTCACCTTAAATAAAGAAATTCATACTAGAAGTACGCTCTTAAAAAGTATGATTGATATCTTTATTTGAAAAAATATTCCGAATCCTCTACACAAATTGGTAATTGTCCCTGAGAAAAATATTAATCCGCAGAAAAAAGTTTTTGAATACAAATATACAGTGTTATAATACTAATAAAATTATCAGCATGAGTATCTCGTAAGTTTTTTTTTTTTTTTAACATCCTTGTTTATCGATTATCAGTTCTAAATAGAACTATAAATCGAGCGATGATAGAATATAACGGGAATGGTGATTACCCACTGGTAATCACTCAAAATAAATTATATACTAAATATAATATACTATTCATTAAAAGCTAAATAAATCTTCTTAATTCTAAAATATTCTGTCGATTGAGTCTATACAAAGAGTCACTATTGTCAAGTAAGTTAAGGGCACACACATTAGGGTGATTTTCTAAGCGATGAATGTATTTATCACTGTATCGTACTATTTCCTCACGCACTGTGGGCACTTGAAGACTGCGATGTATGTCATCGTTACGCACGTACCACGGGGAAGCACTTATGGCTCGTAGCACTTTAGACTGAAATCGTTGCAATATCTCAATATTGCTAACACTAGCAGTACCCCAAAGTTGAATACCATAAGTCCATACTGGTTTGATAACACTTTTATAAACTAGCATTTTGTTTCTTAAGGGCAACTTTGATTTATGACCTAGAAGCCAATAGTACTTAGAAAACTTAACATTTAGTTGCTTGCGTTTAGTCCAAATATGTTTACGCCATGTTAGTTTTCTATCTAGATGCATACCTAGATATTTAGCTTCAGTAGCTAATGGTAACACTACATCATTCAAACTAACTGCAGGGCAGGTTCCTTTTCTCGTAGTAAATGTAACTTGCACTGATTTCGTTTCATTTACTCGAATACGCCATTTATGTAACCATTCCTGTATTCGACGTAGGCTAGATTGTAACTTTTGTGATGCAACATTTGGATCTTTATCAGTAGCTAGGATAGCAGTATCATCAGCAAATGTTGCAGTAGTATTTTCTTCATCAACCGGTAGATCTGCAGTATATATAAGATAAAGAATAGGCCCTAGAACACTACCTATCTCGTAAGTAGTGATGAATATAGTTTCGGTCAAATTAAATTAATTATGCGAAGCACTAGACGCGTCAAATCCTTCCACCAAACTTGTCAAATTCGATATAATTTAGTAGCTATAACCCGCTATAACTAAAAAACCCATAATTCTAAATTTCTTTTGTTACCAATAACTTATTTCTAGCAAGAACTATGATATCTTTATCTGCAATTTGTGAGAGCGTATTTTTATCAGGAATTAATTTTACCAGTTTTTGAGTTATAACCCCGAACTTTTGTTTTCCTTATGAAATTTGAAATAAATATTAACATATATGATCTTTTTTATTTCCTTTCCATCAGTAAGGGTAGGGTCGTGTAAGATGGCGCGATCGGTAAAGGTGCCCACTCTTGTTTTCTCGAAAATAAACAAAATTTGTTACAAATTTTAATCGTGTTTTGAAGTGTTCTGGTATCCGTAATTGCTCACCAAAAAATATTAGTTTACGACATAATCCCAATATTCTAGATAAGTTTACAATTTTTAGTACGATTTGATATTATTTCTCTCGAATTTGAATGTGTTACTACGGCTTATGTCGAAACAAGTTAAAAGTTATAAATGTTTCTGTGGCTAGTAAAGATAGTCACGAACTAGCCCCGATCACTTTAGTTTGTGTCAATACGCGTGGATGGTTCCCACAGGATGATTTTGTTGATAATAGGCAGGCGTGTAAGATGGCGCAGTAAAAGTTTACGATTGCGAAAACTAACGATAACGAAAAGTATTTTTTCCTAAAATGTTCTAATACTAATAAACTCACTGAAACTAGTGGAGCCTAAAATTAACCAATTATAATCAATTTATAAAAAGTAATTCGATATAGATAATTCTCGATAACGAAAACTATATTTTATTAGCCGTAAAATGTTTGGAATACCCACAACTTGCTTCGCTTAAGCCTTCAAAAATTTCGTTATTTTTTCGCTACGACGCATCGTTCACAAAACACTTACGATCATAAGTTTTCCATTACGAAAAGTTGCGAAAATTAATTTTTTTAATGCTGGCCCAATTAGTTGGACTAATGAAGCTCAAATTAATCAGTTGTAATCAATTTTAGATAAGTAATTTGATATCGATAAGTTTCAATAACAAAAAGTAGGTTTTAAGAATCGCAATACGTTTGAGTAAAAGAGCTATGACAATACGACGGCACACTACGTCGTCAAAAGTATGGGGTCACTCTGGCCCAAGGTGTACCCACAATTTTGACACGGTAGTGTGCTATAGCATTAAGTATAGTACGGCGTCAACAATGTGGGCACACCTTGAGTGGGCGTATTCCCATACTTTTGACGACGTAGTATGCCGCCGTACTGTGATAGCTCTTCTACTCGTTTGGAATACCCATAACTTGTTTTACTTAAGCCTTCAAAAATTTCGTTATTTTTTTACTACGACCTACCGTTACTTACGATCAAACTTTCGAATAACGAAAAATATGAAGAAGTGCTGACATAAGAAATTCTCCTGTTACGTTCTCCTCCTAGTGCTGGATTGTTTAAATATTGTTGTGCTAAGTTCCAAGCTTTTTAATAAGTGCGCCATCTTACCGACCTCAATGCGCACTCTTACACGACCGGTCGTGTAAGAGTGCGCATTTCCCATTTTGTGAATTTTTTTAATAACTCGGTCGGTATTGAGTTTACAATAAAAATCCTTTATCACAGCGTTAACTAATCATTAAGGTACTAGAATAAATACAATTTACTTCTATAACATTTTCCGTTATTTTTTTATAGCCACCTAAATGTTAAGTGCGCCGTCTTACACGACACTACTCTACGTCATATCTGTTTTCGAAGATGATCTCAATAACTTAAGAAAAATGTATTTTGAAAAATTTTTGGCTGAGAAATAGACACATTAATAAATAACTAATTAAATATAATAATTTATTAAAAGGAAATTGCGCTCTATAGACTAATTTTCTAAGGTCTTTTCAATTTTGACAATAAAATTATAGTCGATTGCATCTGATCTCAATTTTTTTCGAGCTTTTACTTTCTTAATGGCAGCGGGCGCAATTATTTCATCACAAATTACCAAATTATGCTCAATTAGTAATTTACTACGAATTTTGTTCATTTCTCAAGTTATTAAAAATATTTTTTTCTTTTAAATTTTAGAAGTTGTTTGTAAGACGGATATAACCTATCCACGGATGACATAGGTTGAAAAGATAAAAAAAACCTATTTAGCTGTGCCAAAATCTATTTCATGTTTTACAAGAAAAATAGAAGTTCGGGGGTATAATGTAGACGTAAATGTGTAGATAAAAGAACATAGCTCTTACCAGTAATAAGGTAAGAGCCATCCATAAATTACGAACACAAACGGGGGGGCGCTAGCGTGATGAAGTGTGACGAGTAGGAGGGTAAGAGTTCGAGGAAACTTGACGTCATATTTAAAAAAACTTGTCTTATAACTGACAAGCTAAAAAAAAAAAAGAAAACGAAAAATCATTTCATTCTATACTGAATCGATCCCTTGGGTGGCGGGGACTCCCAGTTTTGTGACGAAATATTAGATATTGGGTTTTGGCAAAACAGGTTTAACCACAAAGAACTTACAATTAGTTGTTTTGCGTAACGTAATTTATGAATGTCCCCTTATTGGTAAAAGAAAGTAATTTGAAACATAAACGTCGCTATTTGTCGAATTCATGCAGCATTTTTAAATTTTAGGGCAAAGTGGTCCGACGTCATTAATTTCCCATTAAATACAGCCAATGATTTATATTATTTATTGACACCTACTCTGCCTGCTAGTGGAATCGTCATCCAAACAATTTTGAATATAATGATGGGCTATAATAATCAGACATTAAGAGAAGAAAGAGTTCAGATTCACAAAATGATCGAAGCAATGAAATATTCATTTTCTTACTTAAATCAAATCGTAAACAAACATATCACCGACCAGAATGTAAGTAAAATTATTGTTAATATAATAGTACATAACTAGTTGTATTTTAAAGGCCTCGGATGCAGTTTGAGAGTCTGAGGCCGAACACCGAGAATTCTTAAGCATTCATGGCCATGGTTATTTTTCATCTAAAAAAATGTAAAATAAATTGAAAAAATGAATGAAAAAATAATAGAGCTTTATTATAAATGTAATTTTAATAACAATGAATAATGGGCGTCTATAAGTAACTACTTACATAGAGAAATATATTTACTGACTGAAAGGGACTACTTACCTACCTAGAAAAGTAAGTAAATATTAATAGATTTGAGCGTTACTTTATGGTATTCCATTTTGTAAATAATAAACAAATACTTTGGCTTGTATCTCTTATCTGGCTTCACATTTCACACTTCAATAAAAAAAAAAAAAATTGACCTTTTTCGAGACCGTAATAAATTTTATGACTTTTTTTGGTAAAAATATTTTATCCTTTTAAATTTTCAGTATTTTTAAATTGCGTTAAAAAAAAAGTTTAAGTTCTATATCGGTTTATATGTAACTTAACAAAAATTAATATCTAAATAATATTATAAATGTGAAAGTTTGGATGTTTAGATGTTTAAATTTGTTCGATGTTTAAATTTTATCCCGGTTGCAAGTCCTTGAGGGATACAAAAACAATTATTCAAACACACCCCAAAAAACAAAACTCAATTCGATGAAATTTGGTACACTGACATTATTTATCCTGAGTTAACAAATAGGATAATCTTATCCCGACTAAAAGTTCCTGTAGGATGACTGAACCGAATTCGATTAAATAAAATATAGAGACACTATTTACTATGAGCACATGTAGTTAGAATTTTAATAACACGTAGAATAGTTTTATCCCGATTGAATGTTCCCAGGGGATGCAAAAGAAATTCCAAAATCATGTCCAAATAATTAAACAGAATTTGATAAAATTTTGTACACAGACATGATTAATCCTGAATTAACGCATAGGCTAATCTTATCCTGATTAAAGGTTCCTGTAGGATGACTGAATCGAATTTGATAAAATTTAATATACAAACGTTATTTACTATGAACACATATATAGTAATAATTTTAGTTCAATCGGGATAGTTTAATCCCGATTGAAGATTTCCGGGGGAAAAAGGGGAGACACAAGGGGGGGGGGGCTTAATTCAATGCGAGTGAAGCTGCAGGTCAGACTTAGTTATATTATAAAAATGTGTTGAAATGATTATGGAAATTCATAGTGAATGCAATAGCAATAATAATACATAGGATAGTTTTATCCCAATTGAAGGTTCCCGGTGGAAACAAAATCAACTGCTAAATCACATCCAACTAACTAAATCGAAGTCGATGAAATTTATAGTACACACAGAGACACTATTTACCCTGATCTAACACATGGTGTAATCTTATCCCGATTAAATGTTCCTGTGGGATTCAATATTATTTAATTATAATAACAGCAAAAAATCAGAGATCCTTTGATCCTTTGAAAATTTGAAAAACTTGTAGTGCAATTTTAAACCATTTTTGAACAATTTACATAGCCATATTTTCAAAACGGGGGTGGGGCAGAATTTAATTAATAATATTCGATATTTTCGTAATTATATAGTTAATTTAATTCCCAAAGAATGAATGTAGTAATTATTTACTGTCCTATAACTGGATTAAAATTGGATTTTTCCGCTATATTCAAATTCTCAGAAAAATATTACCTGAAACTATACATATATACTTAGTTTTTAGGGATTTGCAATTGTCTGTAATAATTACCTACAGTGTGGACTTGAAAATTTCGGACGTAAAAAAAACATATGAATTGCATTCCGCGGTCACAGGGTACATTTGTCCTCACTGAAGAGGAGAAGCATGATTCCTAACTCAGAAGAATTGTTTTATAATTATATAGAAGCAATAAAATACTTTTTTCCACAATAAAATTTCCTCGTCTGTCTGTCTGTTTGTTTGCCCCGTCTGTCTGTCATGTCTTACCGTGTGTCTTGTCTGTATGTCAGTCCTGTCCTATTAACTGGCTGTATGTTCTGTGTCTGTCTGTCCGTTTAGTCTACAGTCTGTCTGTCAGTCATTCCTGTTTGCTTGTTCGTCTGTCTGTATTTTAATTTTATCCTGTCTGTCTGGCTGTCTTTTTTGTCTGCCCGTCAAATCCTGTCTGCCTGTTTATCCTGTCTGTCTTGTATAATAGTCCTGTCTGTCCGTCTACCAGTCCTGTCTGTCTGTTAATCGGTCTTGTCTGTTTGTCAGTCGGTCCCATCTGTCTGTCTACTAGTCCTTTGTCTGTCAATGTCTGTATATCCATTTTCGTGTGACGTAACATATGTAACATCAAAGTATGTTATGAAAAAGAAAATTATTTTAAATTATTAACTGTTATGGAAATCATTACGCTATAAAAATTATCATAAATTATTTACTTAGTTTGCTTATCATAGTTAATTCAATTTCAAATAAGAAAAAATTATTTATTAAAATTATTAAATTTACCTAATAAAATTACTGCTATGTCAGAAAAATCAGCCGATAAAATAAAGTTCACAATCTAATTGGCATTTTGAAATTCCCAACTTTAATGCAAGCAATATCAAGGATCTATGATTTTTTGCTTCGTCACATATAAATCCATATTGAACTTAAACTTTTTTTTAACTTAATTTAAAAATATTGAAAAATTTAAAAGGATAAAATATTTTTACCAAAAAAAGTCATAAAATTTATTACGGTCTCGAAAAAGGTCAATTTTTTTTTTTTTTTATTGAAGTGTGAAATGTGAAGCCAGATAAGAGACTGTAACCAATACTTTTACTTTGCAAAATACCACTTTTATTTTTGAAACTGTGACAATATTGTTTCGAACCGGTTCTGTTTGAAAATGAACTACCGGTTCGAAACAATATTGTCACAGTTTCAAAAATAAAAGTGGTATTTTACAAAGTAAAGTATTTGTTTATTATTTACAAAGAAAGTAAACTTCTATGACCTAATATTTTTTGTAACTCTAGTAGTTGACATATTTTTGAAGAAAAAAACGCACGCCAATGATTTTTTCCAATTTGAAAAAATTTTTTCAAATGTCCCATAAGTCGTTGACAAAACTGACCTCTTAGTATTTTGTTGCTTATGTAGCCGTTTTCAAGATAAAAAATAATTTCCAATTACTGTTCTTACCACAAAACCGGGTTAGGTTCTCGTATTAACTGCTGAGGTAACTTATATATATATATATATATACACATATATGTATATACATATATACTTATATATATATATTAATTACTTTATACATTAATTACATATATACTTATATATATATATATACACATATATATATATATATATATATATATATATATATATATATATATATATATATATATATATATATATATATAATATATAGTCGACTCTGGTTAATTCGAAACTCGAGGGACTCTTAAAATATTTCGAATTATAGAGAGGTTCGAATTGTCACAGGTAACAATTTTAATTTTTTAAGCATTTGAGACGAGTGAACTTGAACTTGTCTTAAAATACACTTACAATCGTTCTGTCTCTTTCTCTCTGCAACTTTGAATTGTCGAGTGTTTGACGCCGATGAGTTCGAGTTAACGCGTCGTTTTGTTACGTAGCAATGATTTTTTCGTTCGAATTACCAAGTGTATACAAATGTATTGTTTTAGTTCGAAATATAAAGAGATTTTGTAGGGAACTCGTGATACCTTTGAATTATAGAGAGTTTCGAATTATCGCAAGTTTCAATTAACGAAAGTCTACTATATATATATATAGTAGACTCTCGTTATATATATATATATATATATATATATATATATATATATATATATATATATATATATATATATATATATATACATATATACAAGTTGGTCCAGAATTATGTACTGTAATTGGTAGAGCTCGTAGTACGTTCAAAAATAATGATACCTTTTCATGTACACTTTTTTTCAAAACTCAATAATAAGGGAGATACAACTCTGTAAAGGGGTGAAACGAAAACCATTATTTCTTAAATATTTTCCAAACGCTTTTGAATAACGGATTGATATTTTAGGGCTACTTCTTTTGCGTTAGAAGGATTAAATTTATGTCAACACTTATTCCACCACTCATGACTAAGGGATGGTTTTGGGTGGTAGGTGTGAGTTATCACGTCTTTTCTTTTTTAATCTGCAATTATTTAAACAAAATCCCTGATAATATGATTCCTCAGACAGTTTCACGCAAAAAATGTATACTTGTTACATTCCGATAAATATTACCGTTTTCGAGTAATTTAAAGTAGAAGTATCTATTTCCAAATTATCCCCTAATCATAAGTGATCGAATAATTGATACCATAAAATTAATTATCTTAATGTTAATACGCGCCCCTAGAATATGAATCCAGTAATCAAAACCGCCTAAAAAATTTTAAAAAAAAGAAGTCAGTTTCGTTCCACCCCTCTACATTTTACCCCTCTGCTTTATCACCCTTATTATTGAGTTTTGGAAAAAAGTGTAGATGAAAAGGTACCATTATTTTTAAACATACTATCAGCTCCAGCAATTACGGTACATAATTCTGGACCACCCTGTATATATATATATATATATATATATATATATATATATATATATATATATATATATATATATATGATATATGAACCCGTTGTGTAGTATTCTGTGCCGCATTTGCATCCACAGGACAGTTGTGGATCTCAGATAACACAACCTGTACCTATTTAAAATAGTTTACCTCTGTAATAATGAAAAAATTTTCAAGATCGGTCAGTTATTTAATTTTTGTCACTTTTAGGTCCCATTAACTCTGTCGGACCTTACATAACGTAATCTATATCTATCTAAAATTGTTTAGCTCTCTAACAGTGAAAAAAATTTCAAAATCGGTCGGTTAGTTTATTTTTGACGCTTTTAAGATCCCAGGACCCTGGCCGACCTCATACAATATATAAGTTATATCCACCTAAAATTGTTTACCGCTGTAACAGTGAAAAAATTTTCCAAATCGGTCACTCTTTTCTTTTTTTACACTTGGGAGTTCCATAGACCCTGGCGGATCTTACATAACGTAATTTATATCTATCTAAAATAAATTACCTCTCTAACAGTGAAAAAATTTTCAAAATTTTCAAAATTATTTATATGCCATTATAATTAGTGCTTTTGGCGCCGTCGTTTTATTTGTTATTATTTAGTTATAAAATTCAAAAGGATATTTTAAAAATGTGTATTAAACGACCAAGATTTTCTCCCGTGGAAATTAAAGTTCTAAAAGAAAATGTAATAATAAATTACTTAAAGAAATTAAAACAAAAAATTACCGGTGTTACCTTTCAAATACATTTATTGTAAGTATTTAAAAATTTTGTTAAATTTTTTCAAAAAACTAAAGTTTTCACCACACATGTGTAAAATATATAAATGTTCGCCTTTAATTTATTAATTTAATTCTTTTTAAATGATTCGCCTTAAAATATTTTAATATTTCCAAAATGAAATTATGATATAATTGATAGAATTTTGTCAAAATATATATATATATATTTTTTTTTTTGTAGAAAAAAAATTGAAAGTGCAAGTAGTATTAAAATTGAATATATTGTGCTTACATTGTATGTAAAAAATTATTAAGAGTATATTCAAATGCGCATAAATTTACGTTAAAAGTGTTATTTTTTCAATGTGGTTTAACGTAATTTTTATGCAATTGTACCAAAATGTTAATAGTCTTAATTCCGTGGTAACGTAATCTATCACTTCTAACATAAAACAAATTTTCGTGATAATTTTTTTCAAAAAAGAAAAAGGAATAGCTATATTATAAAAACATATTTAATTGAGAGACATAGAATATAGCTGAATCGTTAAATTGGATTAAAAAAAATAATGACACGCCACCTATAAAGCCTTTTTTTCGAATGTAGCATCACAAAACATGAGACAGAAAGAAAAAGACTGTGAGTGCGAGTGTAATGAAAAATGATTTCTTCCAACATATTTTCTAATTTTTCTCAAAAAGTAATTAACTTAGAGCAATGGCCCTTTACTTTGGCTTGATGTAAAAAAAATTTGAAAAATTGCTTAATTCTGGCAAAATACTCATTTTGTTGGCAAAAAATGCCCGATAAAAAAAGACACGTCTAATTCATATTTTATATTTTTTATTACAAAACCATTTTACGTGCAGATAATATTTGTACTAAATTTAGTCGAATTCGATTTAGTCATTTCGCTGTGATATAAAACTAATCTGTGTTACTAGCGATTTCCATTCTGGAAATTCAACCATGTAGCAATAATTATTGCTACATGTGATCAATCAATTCAACATTTACTTTGGAAATCGATAATAGAACTTTAATCTAATTAATAAATAATCGATATGTAAAAATGTCAAAGATACTGACATCTAACATTTATATTTGAAATTAATATCAGTCCAATATGTCATCTCAAAGAATTCAAAAAAATCAATTATATATGTATATATATTAACGACATCTAGTGTTATAGTTTCAAATTGATATCTAGGGACAATGTAAAAAACTAATTACACGTTTGCAGAAATCTGAAATTTAAATTTATATCAAATGGGTACATTATTTAATTAAACATTTATTTTTCAAAAAAATATAATTAACAAAACAAATTACATAATTAAATAAATAACTTATACAAATTAAAAAGGCACACAAGACAGTTAGAGTTAGAAGAAAGTTAGCGAGAAGTTCTCTTCTCGTGTGGCCTTCGGGCTGCACACATCAAAAATAAAAAATATGTATATTTTAAAATTAGTTTAAGTATTATTCATTTAAGTGTATTGTTGAAAATTACAAATTCTTCATCGTTAAGATAAGTATTATTTTACTGTAACATATCTGGAAATTTACTTAAACTTAATCGAAAAATAATTTATATTTAAATGATTAGAAAAAATAATTAAACGTAGCATGTAGGATAAATTTAAAATTTGAAAAAATTATATAATTTACTATAACATATTTGGAAATTTACTTAAACATAATGCAAAAATAATTTATATTTAAATGATTAGAAAATAATTAAACGTAGCATGTAGGATAATTTTAAAATTTGAAAAATCGTATAATTAATTTAAAATAAATATATTTTGGAAATTTATTTAAACTAAAATAAAAAGATAATTTATATATATATTAGATATATAAAAGAAAAAATAATTAAATGTAACATGTAAAAATAATTTACGTTTAAATATTTAACGTCGTTTGTACTTTCGCATTCATCCAGATTTCCAAAAGATTTCCTGGGGATTCAGCAAAAAAGTCTACGACTAAAAATAACTTATAGTTTACGAATATTATAGTTTATTAAATTGATAAGTTTATAATTTATTTTTCCGACATGTAAGTCGATGCGGCGAACGTAAAGTTCAGCCAGTATAGTTTAAATTTAGTTTTCCGACATGTAAGTCGATGCGGCGAACGTAAAGTTCAGCCAGTATAGTTTAAAGTTAATCTAAGTTTAGTTTCCGACATGTAAGTCGATGCGGCGAACGTAAAGTTCAGCCAGTATAGTTTAAGGTTAATTTAAATTTAATTTTCCGACACGTACGTCGATGCGGCGAACATCAGTTCTGCCAGTATAGGTTAAGTTAATTTAAATTTGTTTAATTCATTATTAAGGAAGTTTTCAAATATTTAAACATCCTATTTATAATTCAATGGTCTTTCAATTACATAATCATTTCCGGTTTAAAAAATTGAAAAAGCACGTGTAACCTTTACTAATATTTCGATATCTGGTATAATCCTTTAAATCATATAATTTATTTACGAAATATAACTTATAAAGTAACTTTCGATATTATTTCAATTCAATTTAATAGTAATTTTGCAAAATAATATAGTTATCTGATATAATCCTTTAAATCGTATAATTTACTTGCGAAATAGAACTCGTAACGTAACTTTCTAAAACATTTTAATTTAAATCTAATTTTATTTTTGTCATATCGACTAATTTACAATTTCATAAAATTTGGTACTTATAAAATACTTATACAGGTTGTTCTAGTCATAAATTTTAAAGATACAATTATAAATTTCAAATAGTGACATCAATTTAATTTAATTAATAACATATCTTTAGAAAATATATTTTATAGCAATATTTAAAATTGTTCCATAAAATTCGAAACTTCAAATTTATGTTTAACCCAAAGGTGTATAAATTTATAATTTATAAATTTACCAACTGATGTGGTGATACATTCCCATAGCCAGTACACACTATATACTTATATCGTGCGTCTCGGTTTGGAAAGTATGACCACACCAAAGACTAAGATGCAAATTCTATTTTAAAACATATTATGTAAATTTATTCCAATCTTGTAATTATTTATTGTAAATTCAAAGATTCCAAATACTGTAATTCAAAAGTTGTTTCTAGTTACCTTCATTGTAATAAAATTGTTATTTATGAATTTTCGTATTTCTAATTTAAAAACCACCCTTTTGGTAGTCGAAAGAAAATTTAGGTTATTTGGGGATCTCATGGTTTTGGGAAAACGATCTGCGACCATAATCTTCCACTGCCACTCACTCTTGTCTCCATAAGACCCGGAGAAATGCTCTGCTGATCGAAACCCCAATCAACCCGTATGTAGCACTCAAGTTTAACCCCTCAACCAATAATTAATCAATAATCAATAAATATAATAATTATATTTAAATTATTTAATTTTTAATTTTTAATTTTTTGCTACATTAATGGTAGCAGATAAGAAAATTTCCCAAACTTGTTATTATTAATTTATAATTTGCATCTTGGTTTCCATCTTTAACATTTAACATATATTTTAAATATCAATCTATGTAACAGGAAATATATCAAGAAGAAGTTTAGTTTATATATACCTTATTGTTGGAAAAGTATCAAACCATTTGAGGCAATTTGACACAAGCGGTCAATACCAAAAAAGATTATATATGGAACTTTAAATATCATATTTGGGATTTCAATCAATTCAAGATACTCAAATCTACAGATAAACAAGATAAGTATATTCCTAAATCTATACACAAATTCCACATACATAAATCCTACAACCATCAGTAAACCAATCAAAATACATTCCCAAACGATTCTCAAAACCTTTGCCAAATTTCACATTCAAAAAAAAAAAAAATAATTCTCTCATCAAATTCTTAGAATCAAATAACATACAGATATCGAAATTAATATAATTTAGAACAAATATAAATACCTTTGAATCAAATAACATATAGATATCGAAATTAATAAAACTTAGAGCAAATATAAATACTAAATATAAATAATGAATAATATCGAAAATAATTAACAAACAATACAAAAATTTAGAATCAAAAGATAATTAAATAAACTTACAAAAAATACTATACAAATGAAAATAATTTATACATAAATAATCAAAAATTAGATAATATCCAGAATTTAATAAAATAACATAAATTTTCACCCAAATAATTATATGTCTACCGAGATCACTCGACGGAGCGACCCATTTACGAAAACCGAACTCCAGCGAATACGAGCTGGAAATGTCGTTAATAATTTTCGTATTCGGGAAGGTTTGTTGATACATACATCTCTTGACAAACATAAAAAACAAATTGTTTTACCAAAATCAATCTTACAGTATGTATTAAATTATTTTCATAGATCAATATTTTCTTCTTATGTTCCAATTATTTGTACGTACCGTAAAATACTTAACAGATTTCATTATCCCAATTTATATAAAATTGTAAAAGAATATGTAAACAATTGTAATATTTATACAGAGTAAAATCTAGTAAACAAAATTGTAATATCGCTTTCCAAAGTTACCCCCCAAAAAATATTTCAAAAAATTTCATCGATTTCGTACACTCAATTATAAGAACTCGTGGACCCCCCAGAGGACAAGACTTCAAATATATCTTGTGATTGCAGATTACTTCAACGGTTGGATCATTGCTAAACCTACAAGGAAAACATCATCAAAAGTCGTTATAAGTACACTAGATAACGTTCACCACATTTGAAATACGGATCAACAATACCATCAAATTACTAATCAGTATTTCATAGTGAAAGATACAACAACTTCTGCTTCGAGAGAGCGATTCACCAAATTTACTCCGCTCCATATAATCCAAGGGCAAATGCACCAGAACGTACTATTAGAAATATAAAACTAAAATTAACCACAATAATTTACAATATTCAAGCAATCACGCAATTTGGGATACCTTTCTAAAGTACGCAATCTTCACCATCGGCAATTCGTATAATTCACTAATAAATGCATCTCCAGCACAAGTATTTTTTAAACCGCCAGATGCTAACTCCAATAAACGAAATACTGAATTATGATAAATCTTACAAGCTGATAAACCCAATCCACAAAAGGTTCAACAAGCAGTAACAAAAGCACATGAATGTATTAAAAATCTAACACCAAATCGTCCACCAACATCGAATTTCGCAGTTAATCAATGGGTCTACAAGAAAATTCTACAACATCTTTCACCGTCAACCGCCATTTTACAAGATCCACATACTTCCGATCAGTATATGTCATATAAGGTATTTAGAACCAACATAAATTTACGTAGCGTTCCGCTTTTTGCAAACGGGGTGAAATGTAGCAATAATTATTGCTACATGTGATCAATCAATTCAACATTTACTTTGGAAATCGATAATAGAACTTTAATCTAATTAATAAATAATCGATATGTAAAAATGTCAAAGATACTGACATCTAACATTTATATTTGAAATTAATATCAGTCCAATATGTCATCTCAAAGAATTCAAAAAAATCAATTATATATGTATATATATTAACGACATCTAGTGTTATAGTTTCAAATTGATATCTAGGGACAATGTAAAAAACTAATTACACGTTTGCAGAAATCTGAAATTTAAATTTATATCAAATGGGTACATTATTTAATTAAACATTTATTTTTCAAAAAAATATAATTAACAAAACAAATTACATAATTAAATAAATAACTTATACAAATTAAAAAGGCACACAAGACAGTTAGAGTTAGAAGAAAGTTAGCGAGAAGTTCTCTTCTCGTGTGGCCTTCGGGCTGCACACATCAAAAATAAAAAATATGTATATTTTAAAATTAGTTTAAGTATTATTCATTTAAGTGTATTGTTGAAAATTACAAATTCTTCATCGTTAAGATAAGTATTATTTTACTGTAACATATCTGGAAATTTACTTAAACTTAATCGAAAAATAATTTATATTTAAATGATTAGAAAAAATAATTAAACGTAGCATGTAGGATAAATTTAAAATTTGAAAAAATTATATAATTTACTATAACATATTTGGAAATTTACTTAAACATAATGCAAAAATAATTTATATTTAAATGATTAGAAAATAATTAAACGTAGCATGTAGGATAATTTTAAAATTTGAAAAATCGTATAATTAATTTAAAATAAATATATTTTGGAAATTTATTTAAACTAAAATAAAAAGATAATTTATATATATATTAGATATATAAAAGAAAAAATAATTAAATGTAACATGTAAAAATAATTTACGTTTAAATATTTAACGTCGTTTGTACTTTCGCATTCATCCAGATTTCCAAAAGATTTCCTGGGGATTCAGCAAAAAAGTCTACGACTAAAAATAACTTATAGTTTACGAATATTATAGTTTATTAAATTGATAAGTTTATAATTTATTTTTCCGACATGTAAGTCGATGCGGCGAACGTAAAGTTCAGCCAGTATAGTTTAAATTTAGTTTTCCGACATGTAAGTCGATGCGGCGAACGTAAAGTTCAGCCAGTATAGTTTAAAGTTAATCTAAGTTTAGTTTCCGACATGTAAGTCGATGCGGCGAACGTAAAGTTCAGCCAGTATAGTTTAAGGTTAATTTAAATTTAATTTTCCGACACGTACGTCGATGCGGCGAACATCAGTTCTGCCAGTATAGGTTAAGTTAATTTAAATTTGTTTAATTCATTATTAAGGAAGTTTTCAAATATTTAAACATCCTATTTATAATTCAATGGTCTTTCAATTACATAATCATTTCCGGTTTAAAAAATTGAAAAAGCACGTGTAACCTTTACTAATATTTCGATATCTGGTATAATCCTTTAAATCATATAATTTATTTACGAAATATAACTTATAAAGTAACTTTCGATATTATTTCAATTCAATTTAATAGTAATTTTGCAAAATAATATAGTTATCTGATATAATCCTTTAAATCGTATAATTTACTTGCGAAATAGAACTCGTAACGTAACTTTCTAAAACATTTTAATTTAAATCTAATTTTATTTTTGTCATATCGACTAATTTACAATTTCATAAAATTTGGTACTTATAAAATACTTATACAGGTTGTTCTAGTCATAAATTTTAAAGATACAATTATAAATTTCAAATAGTGACATCAATTTAATTTAATTAATAACATATCTTTAGAAAATATATTTTATAGCAATATTTAAAATTGTTCCATAAAATTCGAAACTTCAAATTTATGTTTAACCCAAAGGTGTATAAATTTATAATTTATAAATTTACCAACTGATGTGGTGATACATTCCCATAGCCAGTACACACTATATACTTATATCGTGCGTCTCGGTTTGGAAAGTATGACCACACCAAAGACTAAGATGCAAATTCTATTTTAAAACATATTATGTAAATTTATTCCAATCTTGTAATTATTTATTGTAAATTCAAAGATTCCAAATACTGTAATTCAAAAGTTGTTTCTAGTTACCTTCATTGTAATAAAATTGTTATTTATGAATTTTCGTATTTCTAATTTAAAAACCACCCTTTTGGTAGTCGAAAGAAAATTTAGGTTATTTGGGGATCTCATGGTTTTGGGAAAACGATCTGCGACCATAATCTTCCACTGCCACTCACTCTTGTCTCCATAAGACCCGGAGAAATGCTCTGCTGATCGAAACCCCAATCAACCCGTATGTAGCACTCAAGTTTAACCCCTCAACCAATAATTAATCAATAATCAATAAATATAATAATATATTTAAAATTTTTAATTTTTAATTTTTGCTACAACCATTACGCCCACACAAGAGAAATAGAGGGATATAACAACAAATAACGGCCGATTGTTAGACTTTAAGCCGATTGTTAGACGCGAATAAGTTTGACTTTAAATTAACAAAATCGTAATACTTATTTCAACATAAAGCAACCAAGTGCTCAACCGCCACCAATCCCAACCGTTGTAATTTGGCCCTTAGGTTGAAAATTGAAATTAATTTTTTTTCATTTCATATTATTTTCATAGCTGATACTGTAACTGAGCTAATGCTGTCGTAAAAAGTCCCAAGCTTACTTAGCAATTCAAAATTACCGGGCATGACAGTAGTAGAAATATGGTGCTACGGGGCCCACCCTCCCACCATCCGATTTCTTGAGTGACCTCGGGTGGTGGCAAATTTACCCAGAGCGGTACTAGAAACCTCCGACGGTGGGTGGAGGAATGTTTTGGTCTCAAACCTAACGGAACCGAACGAAATTTTGTCTAACCTAACGGAACTTGGTCTAATTTAAAGAAACCCAAGGAAATTTTTTCTAACCCAACGGAACCTAACGAAACTTCATCTAACCTAACGGAACCGAACGGAACTTAATGTAACTTAACGGAAACTAACCTAACGACACCTAGCGAAATTTGATCTAACCTAACGAGACCTAAGCGAACTTAGCTTAACCTAAGAACTCAAAATTTCCCTAATGGATGGCGCAGTCACCTTTTAGCTCTGCAAATTCCAAGTTTCGCTACTAGATGGCGTTGCTAGCCTGAATACTAGAGAACTCTGTGCGTAAATTTGAAAAATTGCTAATAGGTGGCGCCGAAAATCCTTTTTGATAGTTAAACCAACCATTAAAAGATGGCGTTGCTAGTCTGAATCACTGCGAACTCGGTACCTAGATTCAAAATTCCAGGAGAAGATGGCACAGCAATCATATAACTCTGAACACATAATCGAAACAGTGCTAACAGGTAGCACATAAGGTTTGTTATTACGAAGTGTCTAGTCGTCCGCTAAACGGACGAATAAAATAACTTAGTCGTCCGCTAAACGGATGAATAAAATAACTTAGTCGTCCGCTAAACGGATGAATAAAATAACTTAGTCGTCCGTAAAGTATTGATTTTTCGCGTAAGTATTGATTTTTAATAATGTTATTAGTTCTTAAATAAATGAAAGTAATTTAGAATCATATTTAAAAAATCGAATTGATAAACTAAGTGGTGAGGTTGGTTTTGGTTAGGTTAGTTTAGTTAATTTTGACAATATACCTCGATTTTTGATATAAGAAATGGTGGTGAGGTTGGTTTTGATTAGGTTAGTTTAGTTAGTTTTGACAATATACTTCGATATTTGATATGAAAACTAGGTGGTGAGGTTAGTTAAGGTTACCCTTTGCCCGAATGTTAGGTTAGTTTTGACAATATACTTCGATATTTGATATGAAAACTAGGTGGTGAGGTTAGTTAAGTTTACCCTTTGCCCGAAGGTTGGGTTAGTTTTGACAATATACTTCGACTTTGATATAAAAACTAGGTAGTGAGGTTAGTTAAGGTTACCCTTTGCCCGAAGGTTAGGTTAGTTTTGACAATATACTTCGACTTTGATATAAAAACTAGGTGGTAAAGATAGTTAAGGTTAGCTCAGTTTAGTTATTTTTGACAATATACTTCGACTTTGCTGAAAAAAACTAGGTGGTGAGGTTAGTTAAAGTTACCCTTTGCCCGAATACCCTAACCTAACCAAAAGCAACCACACCATCTAGTTTTTATATAAAAAATCGCGGTATATTGTCAAATCTAACTAAACTAACCTAACCGAAACCAACCTCACAACCTAGATTTTCAATTCGATTTTTTAAATATGATTCTAAATTACTCCCATTTATTTAAGAACTAATAACTTAAAAATCAATACTTACGTGAAAAGTCAATACTTTACGGACGACTAAGTTATTTTATTCATCCGTTTAGCGGACGACTAAGTTATTTTATTCGTCCGTTTAGCGGACGACTAGCAACTTATTCATCCGTTTAGCGAACGACTAAGTTATTTTATTCGTCCGTTTAGCCGACGACTAGCAACAGCCTTGATATTATATATTCTCATAAATCAGGCAGGTTTAAACTTGTATAAATTGTCAGCTGACGTCATTAAAAAGTACACTGATATTAATAGCGAATATTTCTGTCTAATATGCAAAACTATGGTATAATTAGACAGGTTTTAACCTGTATGGCCACATAAAAAAATTCCCTAAGTGTGTGATAATTGACGTCATCATACTATTTTTCTGCTTTAAAAGGCCGCATCAGAATTTTTTTCAATCACAATTTTATTTGAAACTTTAAAACTTATTCGTTAAAAAAGATCACCAAAATGATTATACTTACAACGAACTATGTAATGTGTAATTTTTGAAACTATTCAAAATGGTGTTACTTAAATATGTTTAGGAAATTCTTACATTTTGGGTACACACTGCGATGAATATTGTTAGCTAGCATTGTTGTCTAATAGTGGACATATTGGTTAAAACATGTAATACACAAAATGTGTTTAAGAAATTCTAACATGAGAAACGGCGAATGGAGAAAGGGTTTTCTTACATAATCTAAACAATAAAGATATAATTCGAGGTACCTGGGTTCGAATCTCTGCCACCTCAGTTTCATAATTTTACAATCACAGTGTAGCTATGTACCGTTTTAATTATATCTGTATTGTTCGGATGATGTAATATAACCCCTCTCCATTTGTCATTTTCATACACCCGTTCAATATTTTTTATTAAAATATTACATATATATTTAGTGTACCGCTTTCAGTCATTTTTCAAAATTACCCAATATGTGTAATGTTCTTACGTGCCCCTGAATATAGGCAATTAAATTTCATTGTCCTATTGACATTCTGGCCCAATAGAACATATGTGCAAACTATGTAATTCTTACCAATAAGTATTTACCCATAATGATTTGTTAAAAAAATATCGTTTGAACAGTAATGATATAAAACTGTCGAGCAGGAAAGGGTTAATTAATTGAATACAACTTAATTCTGAAAAATATTCCTATGGTTTTAGTGTTTACAGGGGGCTTTGAGTCGCTCTCTAAAAGGATGAGAGTTATTTACTTTCCACCTATATACGTATTATTTATCGATGACGGTCTTAATTTACATTTTCAATTCGTTGCTTAGAAATATTTATATATAATAATTTTTTAGTATTTACGTCTTGTAACTGATAATTTTTTAAGTGTTTTTACAAAATTAAACTGCAAATAGTTTAAAAATATTTCAGTAGTGTGCAAAACATAAATTTTTATTTAACACTTTATTTTTTTCTCTATCCTATAAAATTATTTCTAAAGTACGTGTATCGAGAATATAAAGATATTAGCAATATTTCACCTTTTTTTCATCTTATTTGCTGTTGTAAATAGACTTTTTCGTTTTAGTTTACATTAGTTTTCAAATTTTTATGTGTTTTAGTAAAACATTAAATAAAATTTAGTTATTTCCTTTTTTTAGAATTAAAAAAAAATTAAATGTGGCTTTGTATTATGTGAATGCCTTGTAGTTATAGTTCATTTCCGAGTGTACCGTCAAATTTAAGGTACAAAGAGGGTGTTTGACGTTTTTTTAATATAATTAAACACTGAATAAAATTTTTAATAATTAGAGTATTGAAGTGCATTAATATGTAAGAACAATGTGCATTAATATTTAAGATAAAATAAAAATGTTAATGCTATTACAGTCGTTTACAAAAACTGGAAGCCATTTAATACGTATAGTTTTTTCTATACATATATCTAAATAATTTTTAACAATTAAAACAATAACAAGTAATAAATTTGAAAAAAAAAAACATAAATTTTTTAGATAAGTGATAAAATATTAAAAGGAAATTTTCTTAAAATGTTGGGAATATGTGTAATTAAGGCTAAAAATATCTATGAGAAGAAACTTAATGTTTAAAACTACTTTAAATTATCGATATTACATATTAAGTTTTAAAAATATAAAGAGTACCTACGATCTTTTTTAAAAATATATTCATATTGTGAAATATGATTTTTAACGGTATAGAAGCCCTTACTTTTAACGGAGTGCTGTACAGGTTAAGTTACAATTTTTTTTTAAAATAAATGAAAAGAATGCCTATTCTTACAATAATTAAAACAAAGGTGTGTACACTATAGCGTGAACCTTGCTACCGCGTGTATCGTTAATCGATAAAGAAATTTTTATAACATTTGATAATAGTTGCAAATGTGTTACTTTTTGGCAGCAAAAATCTACATATTAATAGGAATTAACTTATTTTTCTATTAATAGTTGTTTATTTAAATAATACAATGCTAATAATATCAAATAGTTATACATAAATTATGTGAATTTTTGTATTCGCATCAATTTTAAGGTATAATATTAAAAATTAGGTTGATTTATTTTTTAGGAATCGGTGTAAATAAGTAGATAGGTTTTTCTTTTAAAATTTTTTTTATTAAGTGTAGTTTAAAAAATAGGTACACTATTAAAAATTTATTAATTGACGAAATACAATAATCACTTTTCAACATGTAAATAATAATAAGATTTTTTACAAAAATATGGAAATTTTTTTTTTTTTTAATTTACAAATTTCAAGAAGATCCAACGTTTTGAATTGCGATTTCAAGGCGATCCAATTTTTTGAATTGCAATTTATGAGTTAATCGGATTGGTCTAACCACGCGAACATCTGCTCATTTAAATTATCGAATCTCGCCGGCAAATTGGATACATATAATTATATGTATCCAATTTCTAACTCCAAAACTGTTATCATTTTCGATGAATCGAATTTTGATGGTAGCTGACTTGTACCCATTATTTTATATATTTTTCTAATCTCCATATCAGAAAGTTTAATCAACCGTTTGATGGAACTAAGACTGTTTAATTCAGCCATAAAATTTGACGTCATTTGTTGCACTAAGTCCCTGTCCCCAAATAAAGCATCAGTAGTAATGGAATCCATTTCACAATAATTAATTTTTAACACAACAATTGAAAAAATTTTTTTTGCAACAATAAGTATTAAAGTTTCAAATAAAATTGTGATTGAAAAAAATCCTATCGCGGTCTTTTATAGCAGAAAAATAGTATGCTGACGTCAATTATCACACACTTAGGGCATTTCTTTATGTGGCCATACAGGTTAAAACCTGTCTAATTATATCATAGTTTTGCATAGATAGAAATATTCGCTATTAATATCAGTATACCTTCTAATGAAGTTTCCTAGTATCAAGACTAGCAACGCCATCTAGTAGTGAAACTTGTAATTTATAGAACTCAGAAGTGGCTGCGCCATCTATTAGGGAAATTTTGAGTTCTTAGGTTAAGCTAAGTTAGTTTAGGTCTCGTTAGGTTAGACCAAATTTTGTTGGGTTCAGTTAGGTTAGACCAAGTTCCGTTAGGTGTCATTAGGTTAGACAAATTTCCGTTGGGTTCAGCTAAGTTAGACAAAATTTCACTCGATGTCGCTAGGTTAGACCGAATTCTCGTTCACATTCCTCCACCCACCGCCGCAGGGTAGCTTTGCCACCATCCGAGGTCACTCAAAAAATCGGATGGTGGAATGGTGGATCCCGTAGCCCCATATTTCTACTACTCATGATAATTTTGAAATAACTTATTTTACAAGTTATGTCGAAAATAGTGCTGTCGAGCTCAAAAAATTACTATGACATAAATAGTACAAATTGCCCCGTAATTTTCAATTATGTGGTAGGTTTGGGAATTTCTACGATTACATTAGCTCAGTTACAATGTTAGCTACGCAAACAAATTGATATAATTTTTTTTATTTCAACCAAAGTGTCAAATTTTGGGTCTTTAACGAAGAAAACCTAAAAATCGAAATATCTCAAAAAATACAGAATTTCGGTAGAAAATTAATTTGTTCAATTTTGTTGTATTTTAGCTCTACTTTAATGTCCTGCAAGGAATACGTCAAGTTACCAGTAACCCTGTATATACCTGTATATATATATATATATATATATATATATATATATATATATATATATATATATATATATATATATATATATATATATATATTACAAAAAAAATTGAAAATGACTGAAATTATGCCTAAAAAAAAATTATCTGAAATAGTGATAAAGAAAAATCTTAAGTTGTTTTGAGCACAAGCGAATTTTATTTAGTTCTTTAAAAATGTCTCAGGGGTGGTTGGTTAGAAATTGACGAAATTCAGACTTATCAAAGATCACAGTACAATTCATGTATTAAATAACATTTCAAAAACACAAATTTTTTTTAAAATAAAGCATATATAAAACTACAGTCAGATCACAGCCATAATTAAATTTGTTTGAACTGTTAATAATACATTTAGTTTTTATTTCAATTTTTTTTTCTTTTTTTTTTTTAAATTTGTTGTTTGACTAGAAAAGGGCTATTTCAAAAAAAGCTTACACAACCATTAAAGTAACCAAAATTAGCCAACCCGCAATATACATAACTAAAAAAATAGAAAATAGAATAAAGAAGGAAATAAAAAAATTTAACATAGGCGGTTAACTAATTTTAGTTACGTACAAAACAAATCATTCCAAAAAAAAAATACGCAAGTAGATTAGTTACATTCACGTATATAAATTTAGAAAAGTTAAAGATTACTTAAAGTCAGTAAAAATATTGCCAGTAAAAAAAAGAAGCTAAAGTTACATTAATTTACAATTAAAATTTGTTTTAGATTGAGAAATATAGTTTCTGAATTAAAATTGTACGTTAAGTAAGTTACATAATAAATCAGCGTGTTCACACAAATCACTTCAAATTACACTGATATGGAAGTTCACACAGACAAAGAATCGGCAAAAAAACAGGAATTTACTTATCGTTTCATTTGGTGAAATTTGATGTTAGACACGGTAACATCTGCGCTAATTTCCATGGAATTGGACGGTTACACATTCAGTACTCCGGTCAAAACTAGGACTCCAAGCAGCTATTCAAATTACCATCCGTAATGGGTTGATCATATGTACATTTATTTTAGAAAGCATCCATTAATAAAACTCCAGTCCATATTAATAAAACTCAACTTGTGGAAACTCAGTCCTGGTAAATGGCTTTTCGTTACGCCCTTTCTTTTCAAAAAAAAAAACAAAAAATTCAATTGCAAACAAATTAAATTATTAAACAACAAAAAAAAAAATTTACAATAAAACAATTATTTTAATAACAGAAGAAATACTAGTGTATAATAAATTTTAAATTCATACCTTTTTTTGCCCAACAATTTATAGGTGGTTACAAAACAAAAACCAAATTTAAAAAGAAATTTTTACTTGACAAGCAGCTATTTAAATACACCTCAATGCCAATTATATATGTATAATAGATATATACCCGATCACTTACAAGAATTATTACGAGCGGACAAAAGCAGATCGTATACTTCACTCCGTACATACATACGATGCCAAAGCCCCGGATAATTAAAAATTATGAAACCACTCGGTGTCAAATTATATATAAAATTTGTATTCACGTAAATATTTGTGTAATTTTTTGTAAATTCAAAAGCCATTTTTTAATCTTTTAGAAAATAAATATTAAAATAATAAAAAAATAAGGAAGAATATTATGTCGAAGAAATAAATAATGCAGATAATATGGTGGACAATTGATGGAAATAGTTTGCGTCGTACCAGAGATTTATTCAGTGTTAAGTATCCTAACCGAACTCATCTAACGATTTGGGAAATCAATTTCACACACAAAATTTCACAAGCATTAAACGTTTCTTTCGAGAGTTATCGCGCGGATATATATATATATATATATATATATATATATATATATATATATATATGTATATATATATGTGTGTGTGTGTGTGTGTGTGCGAAATTGATTTCCCAAATCGTTGGATGAGTTCGGTTAGGATACTTAACACTGAATAAATCTTTGGTACGACGCAAACTATTTCCATAATAATTAAATACACCTCATATATATATATATATATATATATATATATATATATATATATATATATCATATATACATATCATACATACATATATATATATATATATATATATATATATATATATATATATATATATATATATATATATATACCGAGTGTCCCGTTCGGATGTATACATTCGATTTACATGTTAATGGATAACACTGGATTCCCATAAGGAAAAAGTTGTCACAGGAGTGCTTTGGATAAACATATTTATGTTTTTGCTAATTTTCTTTTATAAAATAATTTTTTTTACTTTATTATAAAAGAAATAAATAAATAAAGTAAGAAACTGATAATTTATTTCAATAAAAATTTGGATATGAATGACATGAATAAATTAGTTTTTCCATTTTTCTTAAACTAATATCTTGGTTGTTTTCTGCGACGCGGTGCGGCGGCTAGCACATTAATTGTATTTTCAATTGATGCTGTAACTGTATTAGGTGTCTTTTTATCGTCATTATGTTTCACACGACGTTATGTTTCTGGTACGACGTAAACAATTTCCTGCAATTCTCCACCATGTTATCTGCACTATTTATTTCAATGTTATTAATTCAATGAATATGAATTGAATATGAATTCAATGTTATCAATTAACATATGTAAACCGTATGGATACATCCAAACGGGGCACCTGACATATATATATATATATATATATATATATATATATATATATATATATATATATATATATATATATATGAATATCATATATATGTGAATATCATTTTCGGATTCTAGGGTCCTCCAAACATATTTCTGTCCCAGGCTTAAGTCGCGCCATCACGACGGCTGGAATAGGTGAATTTTCAGTTTTGGAAATTCGCTAATAAAAAAAAATTAACTAGATTTTGAAAAAGACGTCACGCAAAAAGAGATATAAGTGAAGTGTTATATTTACATTACGTTAATACATGCTTGTATGCCTGAAAAAAAATTTTGAACCCTTTTTATAATTTCTTCACTCTTAGGAAACTAAAAAATTTTAAATGGATACCAGGCAAGATTATATGAGGTCTGCCAGGATATTGCGGATCCAAAAACGCCAAAAATCAACAATCCAATCGATTTTGAAAGTTTTTATTCGTTAGAAAGCTAAACTATTTTAGATGAATGTAAGTAATGTTAAATGAGGTCCCCAAGAGCCTAGCGGGTTGCTGTAAATTGTGTTACATGAGTTTCCCTTAGAACTCAGAATCGCTAAAAACCAACTACCTAACCAATTTTGAAAATTTTTTCACTATTTGAGAGCTAAACTATTTTGGATGAATAAAGGGCATTTTATTTTTAGGGGACTGTTAGAGTCCTGGGGTCCCAAATGCCCCAAGAATTAACCGTCCCCTTGATTTTGAAAGTTTTTTTTACTGTTAAAGAGTTAAACTATTTCAGATGAATGTAGCTCATGTTAAATGAGATCCCCAGGACCTTAGTGGAGCGCCATAAGTTACATGAGGTTCGTCAGCAGAAAGATATACTACCCAACCAATTTTGATATTTATTTTATTGTTAGAGAGCTAAACTGTTTTAGATGGATATTGATTATTTTATATGAGGTCGATCAGGATTCTGATGACTCAAAAGAGCAGCAAAAAAAAAAACTATACAACCGATTTTGAAATTTTTTTCATTGTAAGAAAGCTAAAATATTTTAGATAAATATTCAGTCAGTGTAAACTATCTTACATGAGGTCCACTTGGATCCTCGAGATCCAAAAATACCAAAATTAAACTATCCAACCGATTTTAGAAATTTTTTCATTGTTAGAGAGTTGAATTAATTTAGATGTGCCGAGGTTATGTTATATGAGGTCTGATAGGATCCTGGGGTCCTAAATCTCCCTAAAATGAACTAACGAATGATTTTGAAATTTTTTTCACAGTTAAAAAGTTAAACTCTTTTAAATATATATATGCTATATTATATGTTATCAGCCAGGGTCCTGAGAACCCTAAAGCGTCAAAAATTAACTACTCAACCGATTTTGAAAATTTTTTCACTGTTAGAGAGCTAAACTATTTTAAATGGATACAGATTGTTATATGAGATCCGTCAGTGTCCAATCTTTGGAAATTCGTTATGTTATGCAGATCCTGCGACAGGGATATTAAAATTATTACTATATGATTTCATAGTAAATAATGCCTGATTAACAAATTTCATTATTTCGCTGCGATTATTTAATAACTGGTTTTGTATCCCTCAGGAGCCTTTAATCTGGATTCTGGATAATATTAACATATGCGTTTAGTTTCAGTTTAGAGTTAAGTTTCAGTTTAACTGAACGATAAGTGAACATTTATAAATACTGCCTGTATTTAAATCCAAACAAAGGTCTGTCATACGTAGTAATGTTTCACAAGCACTCGATAATATTTGAAATTGAATAATTGTAACTGTTTTTCGCATTAAACACAGTACCAATACACATAATTGGTTGAATGATTGTCTGGCTCGGGTGGCTTTCGAACACAGGATTGTTAGTCAAATAGCAGTAGTTGTTTTTGGGGGCTACTGAGCCCACCTTCCCACTTGCCGACTTTTTGAGTGACCTCGGCAGGAGGCAAAACTACCGAGGCGGTTCTAGAAGCCTCCGGCGGTGGGTGGAGCGAAATTTGGTCTCCAAGCTAACGATATCTAGTGAAATTTTTTCTAACCTAACAGAACCCAATGGAACTTGATCCCACCTAACAGAACCCAACAAAATTTTGTCTAACCTAACAAAATTTTTTTAACCTAAGAATTAAAAAATTCCCCTAATAGATGGCGCAGTCACTTTTGACAGCGTTGCTAGTCTGGATACTAGTGAACCCTATGCGTAAATTTGAAAAATTATCAATAGATGGTGCTGAAAATCCTTTTTGATAGTTAAATTAGCCATGAAAAGATGCCGTTGCTAATCTGAACTACCGCGAACTCTGTACCTAGATTCAAAATTCCACGAAAATATGGCGTTGCTTTCATAAGTTTATCATATTTTTATTTGAAAACAGGTTTAAACTTCTAGCTGACGTCATTAACAGGAATGCTGATATTAATAGCGAAGATTTCTGTCTAATATGCAAAAATGAATTTTATCATATGATTGTCTATTTTTATCTGAAAACAGGTTTTAACCTGCATGGCTACATAAAGTGTGATAGCTGACGTCATCAGGCTATTTTTCTGCTATAAAAGACCGCGACATATTTTCTTCAATAGCAATCTTGTTCGCAACTTTAGTGAAAAAACATTAAATCTTATTGTTGTGAATTTTCAATTGTTGTGTGTTAAGAGTTAATTGTTGCCAACAATGGAATCTATTACTGCTGGTGCTTCATCTGGAAACAGAGACTTAATTCAAAAAATGGCTGGAAATTTTGTGGATGAATTGAATCATCTTGGCGCTGTTAAACGATGGATTAAACTTTCTGATATGGAAATTGGAAAAGTATATAAAATAATGGAAGCCAGTCAACTACCATCAAAAGTCGATTCATCAAAAATGAAGACAATATTGGAATTAGAAATTGGATACATATCATTGCCGGCGAGATTTGACAATTTGAACGAGCAGATGCTGGCATGGTTGCAAAGCAATCCAAAACTGGGTATTATGAATAATGGACCCATTGGACTAACTCATAAACTGGAATTCAAAACGCTGGACTTTCTCGAAATCGTTGGGGGTGCTGAATGGCGAATTTTGTAATTTATTCTCTTCAAAATGTATTATTTAATTGTACTATATATTTTAAAAATTTCAATATTGTATCAATTTTTACATATATTTAATAAAAATTATAAAACAAAAATTCGATTTTTTTTTTATTCGCCCATCCCTAAATCAAATTTTCAATTAAGTATAAATTGATAAAACTTGTTAGCAATCTTTGGTATCTATCATATCTCTGAGTATTAATTATAAAAGTAAATCGACTTTTTGTTCGAGTCCCATCTTTAAATCAAAAATTTTCAGCTGAATATAAATCGATAAAACTTTTGAGCAACTTTCATATCTATCATATTGTTGGGTGTTATGATAAATAATTACAAAAAAAATTTCATATCCCCTCAAAATGAAAAAGTTAAATTTCATAATAATTTCAAAACTCTAATTTATATTTAATAAAAAATTAAAAATAATTTTTTAACTATATATAATTCATATGTCTTAACAGTACAAAAGTTTCAATCACATATAGCAAACTGCTGACGAAGTGCATTCCACACGCTACCGTATCGTATATGTGGATGCATAATATATCGTATACATCTCATATATGTACATACATGTAAAATATGTGACTTGTAATTTGTACATATATATAAGTATTATACCAAATGAAAATTTGATTATAAAAAATAGGGAAATTTTCTTCTTCAACAATTGAAAATTCTATTAATATTAGAAAATTTATTTCCGGCAATAGTATTATTGATACTAAAATTTATTACGAATAAGAACCTATTCCTTTAACGTAAAATGTTTAGCCACCGATAATGTACTAGAAATTAAAACGATTTCTTTCTGTGTAATAAAACTAGCATATTTTTTTATAAACTGAGCACTCAAAATTGATAGGAAAATTCTGGTTTCCTAGATAGTTATGTTAAGATACGCTTTTTAGGATTAAAAATTAATGTTGTGTTAATCTTTCTACTCCTAAATAAAAGCATTCATACAGTTTAAAACATTTTTTAATAAAAAAAATCGATAGTTAAACAATTTAAACAATACCCATATATACCCATATGATGAAAATTGTAATTTGGACTGTGCATTACCCATGTCTGCTTTCAAACTATTTGCAGTTTAAATTTTGTAAAAACTTAAAAAAATTATCAGTTACAAGACGTCAATAATAAAAATTATTATATATGTATATATATATATATATATATATATATATATATATATATATATACATATATATATATATATATATATATATATATATATATATATACATATATATATATATATATATATATATATATATATATATATATATATATATATATATATATATATATATATATATATATAAATATTATTTTCTAAGCAAACGAATTGAAAATTATGTCTAATGCAAAAAAACGTAACATTCCTTTATGCAATTTAATAATTTAGAATATATAAATACGTATACAGGGTGGAAAGTAAAATAATTGTCGTCGTCTTTCTGCTGCATTCAATTAATTAACCCTTTCCCCGTTCGACAGTTCTGCGATACTTTATTTTTAACAAATCATTAATAATATAGGTAAAATACTTATTGGTAAGAATTACAAAGTTTACACATATGTTCTATCGCACCAGAATGTTAATAGGACAATGCGATTTAATTGCCTATATTCAGGAGCAAGTAAAAAACATTACCTATTTTAATAGCTCAGAAAATACACATTACATAGTTCGTTGTAAGAACAATCATTCCCGTGCTTTTTTAACGAATTGTTTAACTGAAATTGTAAAAAGATAATTTTAACTGAAATTGTACAAAAGTATATTTCAATAGTAGAAAATAAATATAAATATTTGTGATACTATGGAAACTAGTATCAAAATATGCGCTAAACGCTGATTAAATATTTAATTGCCCAATATCCATCCATTAACTTAACGGACGATTTAATCATCAGTTAACAAAAGTTACTCTTGGTGCAACAGATAATCAGAGATTTTAACTACAGTTAAAGTTAATCATTGATTAAGGTCTTAACGGCCGATTAATAATGTTGGTGCAATCGGCCATGTGAGTCGATTAAAAATATTTAAATTTTGTGATACTAGTTTCCATAGTATCACAAATATTTATATTTATTTTCTACTATTTGTTGAAATATACTTTTGTAGAATTTCAGTTAAAATTATCTTTTCTTTTTCTGTAAAATGCTGGTATCTATTTCATTTTTCCATTTTTAAATTGAAAAATATCTTCACAATCGTCAAATTACAGTTTCAAAATGTTTTACGTAAACATAAATTGTATATTTTCTAATATTATATAATTCAAGTAGGCGCTACCTATTTTCAAAATATACAAATTTAAATTTTTTAACCATGTGATATTATCAGCTTACTAGCATTTAATTCTCTTGTGTCTCATTTCATGTCCTATAAAAACAAATCAGACACCGTTGCTAGTCAAAATTGACCGGTAACGGACATTAGTTAACCTTTGATAATTTTAAATGGAAAGCACCAGTCCCGTGCCATGGGGGCCTTTTATTTTTCCTAATTTCTCTATTTTCAATTTTAGAGAAAAATGCCAAGAATACTTTTTTTTAATTGTTTGAAAATATTAGAATTAGGCAAAAAAATTTTTTTTTCGGGGGTGATTTCTCCACAAACTATTAGAGCTAGGGGTAAGAGGGTGGTATACTTTTTTTTGTAGAATCGAAAGATCTACAATTTTTATTTGAAAAAATTTTCCATATCTCGCACACTTCGCGAGATAATTGGAAAATAAGCTTTTTGGGGGTTGTTTCTACCCTTGTCCGGCATCAGAGCACTGGTTTTCATAGGGAGAATTGTTCTTAGTGACTCTAAGAACATTTCCTCCAATTTTCATCCATATACCCCGATTTCCCGATTTCAGCCCTAATTTCACTGGACTATAATGATTTGTTAAAAATAAAGTATCGTCGAACAATAATGATCTAAAACTGCTGTGCAGGAAAGGGTTAATTAATTGAATTCAGCATAATTCCGGAAAAATAAAATAAAATTTCATACTGCAAATTAGTTTTCATCCGCTCTTGAAAACGACGACAATTATTTTACTTCCCACCCTGTATACGTATTTATTCTTAAAATATTAACTTACATACATAAGAAAATGTTTGATTTTTTTGCATTAACGCATTATTTTCAACTCGCTGCATAGAAAGAAAATATTTAGATATTAATAATATTTTTTTTGTAAGAAGAATAGTTTTTGATTTTTGGTTTACATTAACTTTCAAAATTTTATGCGGGCTAGTGGAAATTTAATTATTTTCTTTTTTTAGGATTGATAAAATTTTAATATGACTCTGTATTGTATGAATACCCCTTAGGTATAGTTAATTTCCATGTGTAGACACCAAAAATACTCAAGTAGCATATATACAAGTCACACTTTAATCGCATACGCAAAATCGTTTTCCATTTGAAACTTTTTTTACGGTAAAACTCCGACTATAGTCAATGTATAACATGCTAATACATGTTCTAGTAGAAGAACTTCTGAATATAAGTAATATGTAAGTAAACATAATAATTATTATTCAAAATTTTACTTTGCACAACACCACTTTTTGAAAATTTTACTTTGTAAAATACCACTTTTTGAAAATTTTTTATGACTTGTTTTGATCAATGTGTTAAGTTTCATTGGATTCGGTTTCATACATTTTCTGAGTTTGATTTTATTTATCTTTTATTTACATAGTAGCCGTATACCCAATGGGATTGCCCATCGACAATATCTCTTTATTAGGTACTTACTTTGTGCTCACTTTTAATGTTTTTCAAAAGCCTAAATCAATATCAACGATGAACTTCCCATATGAACTTTCATTTTCTGTTTTAACGCCTTAGGGAATAAATTTCCGGAAAACAACTGACTTTTATTTATAAATAGAAGCCTAAACGCCAATTTTCATAAGTCCTGTGCTTAATTTCGTCCCTCTAAACTCAACAGTTGAGGTTGTCCGTTGTCTATCGGTCAAAGTTAATGATTCATTAAATATTAATTTTAATAGCCATAGTAACATATTTTTAATATCACTAACTTCAAAAATAAAGAATTTACATACAAATTTTCATTCCCTATTAAACCCACTTAGGGGACGAATTTTTCAAAAATCCTTTCTTAGTGCTCACCGACGTCACATAGGGAACTCCTATGCAAAATTTCATTCTTTTAAACCCAACGGTTTAGGCTGTGCGTTGTCTGTCAGTCAGTCAGTCAGTGTTAGAAATTTATTACGTAGATATATTACCTAAATCACTCAATATATGTAATGTTCTTATTTATCTCAGAATACCCCCGGGAGAGTTTTAAGTTTATTGTTGGGATTCCATGAACCAAATCGTTCATCATCATTTGTTAGTGTAACCTTATTTTTTAACAATTACTAACGTCTTAAGACTTAAAGTTTTTTCATCATCATTTTTTTGGCAAACTTGTTAATATATGTATAGACATGACGTAGTATATAATCAGAAATATCGTGAAGTCAGATTATGATTTTGTTAAATTTTTTAATAAATAAAACACATTTTTATAAATTATAATAATATACAATATATTGGAGTATGGCAATATGAGAAAAAAAACGCTTATTTAGCATTGATAAAAATAATTTCGTATTTAAGATGAATTGCTATTACTACCGTCTTTTACAAAAACTAGAGGTCATTTAATACCTATAGATATATTTAACTAATTTTTTAACAATAGCAAGTAATAAATTTTTTGATAAAAATAGCTATAAATTTTTTAGATAAGTTATAAAATATTAAAAGGAAAATTTTCTTAAAATATATGGAACATTGTGCTATTAATTTAAGACTAAAAAAATATTATGAGGAGAAATTAATGTTTCAAAACTGTTTTAAATTCTTGATATTACATATTTAGTTTTAAAAATATTAAGAAATATGATTTTTTTACAATATATTGATATTGTAAAAAATATGTTCTTTAACGGTGTAAAAACCCATACTTTTAACAGAGTACTGTATATATGCGAAATATTATATTACTATATATATATTTTAAAAAATTCGTTTTTATTTAATTGTTGATGATCAAATATTTTTACATTAAATGAGTAAATTGTTATGTATTTTATAAGACGATATCGCGTGACTAGCGGTATAGTAAAGTAATCATGGGTATTTATAAGGTACATATTTAAAAAAAAATACATGCTTAGATGTTTATAGCATAAGTAATTAGCAATTTTTTTAGCTGATAAATATGTATTGTGATATTAAATAACATCAAAGAATGTGCACATAGATTTAAAAAATGTACAGAGTGATACATTTTTGTAAAATTTACGAGTATATATGGAGTATATATGGTTTAAAAAAAATAGGTACACAATGATCACTTTTTAACTAGTAAAATTTATAATTATATTAAAAATTTGTGCATATGCAAGAAAGTGCTCTGTGAGGAATCAAAGATCACCAATTGAATTTATAATTTTTATTAAATATATGTAAAAATTGGTACAATATTGAAATTTTTAAAATACATAGTACAATTAAATAATACATTTTGAAGAGAATAAATTACAAAATTCGCCATTCAGCACCCTCAACGATTTCGAGAAAGTCCAGCGTTTTGAATTCCAGTTTATGAGTGAGTCCAGTGGGTCCATTATTCATAATACCCAGTTTTGGATTGCTTTGCAACCATGCCAGCATCTGCTCGTTCAAATTGTCAAATCTCGCCGGCAATGATATGTATCCAATTTCTAATTCCAATATTGTCTTCATTTTTGATTAATCGAATTTTGACGGCAACTGACTTGCTCCGATTATTTTATATACTTTTCCAATCTCCATATCAGAAAGTTTAATCCATCGTTTAACAGCGCCAAGATGATTCAATTCATACACAAAATTTCCAGCCATTTTTTGAATTAAGTCTCTGTTTCCAGATGAAGCACCAGCAGTAATGGATTCCATTGTTGGCAACAATTAACTCTTAACACACAACAATTGAAAATTCACAACAATAAGATTTAATGTTTTTTCACTAAAGTTTCAAACAAGATTGCGATTGAAGAAAATCTGTCGCAGTCTTTTATAGCAGAAAAATAGCCTGATGACGTCAGCTATCACACTTTATGTAGCCATGCAGGTTAAAACCTGTTTTCAGATAAAAATATACAATCATATGATAAAATTCATTTTTGCATATTAGACAGAAATCTTCGCTATTAATATCAGCATTCCTGTTAATGACGTCAGCTAACAGTTTAAACCTGTTTTCAGATAAAAATATGATAAACTTATGAAAGCAACGCCATCTTTTCGTGGAATTTTGAATCTAGGTACAGAGTTCGCGGTAGTTCAGATTAGCAACGCCATCTTTTAATGGCTAGTTTAACTATCAAAAAGGATTTTCAGCACCATCTATTGATAATTTTTCAAATTTACGCATAGGATTCACTAGTATCCAGACTAGCAACGATATCAAAGGTGACTGCGCCATCTATTAGGGGAATTTTTTAATTCTTAGGTTAAAAAAATTTTGTTAGGTTAGACAAAGTTTTGTTGGGTTCTGTTAGGTGAGATCAAGTTCCATTGGGTTCTGTTAGGTTAGAAAAAATCTCACTAGATATCGTTAGGTTGGAGACCAAATTTTGCTCCACCCACCGCCGGAGGCTTCTAGAACCGCCTCGGTAGTTTTGCCTCCTGCCGAGGTCACTCAAAAAGTCGGCAGGAGGGAAGGAGGCTCCCGTTCTGTCCAAAAGCTACTACTAATAGCGAAGACACCTGGCTAGTTATCGGGAGATCCTGGGTTGGATTCCCGGCCGATCCGGATAATTTTTTCAATCACTTTGTGATTTTTAATTTACATTTAGATTTTGGTCATACTAACCAAAGCAATCGGGTACTTAAAGTTTCAGTTTAGCTGAACGATAAGTGAACATATGAATACTGCGTGTGTTTAAATGCAAACAAAAGTTTGTCATACGTAGTAATGTTTCACAAGCACTCGATAATATTTGAAATTGAAAAATTATATATTCTATATTATATGTTATCCGCCAGGGTCCTGGAACCCCAAAACGTCAAAAATTAACTACTCAACCGATTTTGAAAATTTTTTCACTGTTAAAGAGCTAAACTATTTTAAATGGATACAGATTGTTATATGAGATCAGTCAGAGTCCAATCTTTGGAAATTCGCTATGTTATGCAGATGCTGCAACAAGGGTATTAAAATTATTACTATATGCTTTCATAGTAAATAACGCCTGAAGACCAAATTTCATTATTTCGCTGCGATTATTTAATAACTGGTTTTGAGTCCCTCAGGAGCCTTTAATCTGGATTCTGGATAATATTAACATATGCGTTAACTCAGAATAAATAGTGTTTATGTAGTGTTAGCTTTTATATTCATATAGAACTTAAAATCTTTTCTTATTCAAGTTAAAATTATTCAAAAATTTAAGATGCTAAAAGGATTTTTCCAAAATTAGTCATAAAAGAAATTACCGTCTCTAAAACGGTAATTTTTTTTAAATACTCGTAGTACTTTTATTGATGTGGGTCCACGACGTAAACAGTAGCCTACACTTTTGATGCAGAACTACAATCTAATTAGGTTTTCATTGATTCATTGTTAGATTTGACTTTAGTTAAATAATGTAAACAAAACTAATAATTCATTTAACTTAAAGATATTTAAACAAATTCTATCACGTACGACAGCAGAACTAGTACGCAACGAAACAAAAAATGGAGTCACTTTTGATCCCCCTCATTATACGAAATTCGACAAAACTGCGCCTCAGTTGTCACCAGAAAGTGCAGAAAATATTATGATTTTAACAGAAGATGGCGATGCAGTAATAATTTCATCATCAATTGGAGCTGCGTAAGCAATTATTGTTATTATTACTATTATTATTGTTATTATAATTTTTAATATTTATAGATTCGAGCGTTAATTTATGATATTCCATATATGTAAATTATAAAAAATATCTTACTTCTCAAAATACCCCTTTTATTTTTGAAACTATGACAATATTGTTACGAACCGTCAGTTCATTTTCAAACAGAATAAAAATTACATTCGATACATGCCTTATGTACTAATTTCATTTATCTATACTTTCGAAGGGGTAGTGGTATGTGATATGGAAGGGGAAGGAGTAGCGGTAGTAGGATAATCCGAAAATCTAGATAAATAAGATTACGGTTCTGTAATAAGTAAACCGAGGACAGTTCAACCGCGACAGTTAAACCGCGACAGTTCAACCGACGACAGTTCAACCTGACGACAGATCAACCGACGACAATTCCACCTAACGACAGATTAGCCAATGACAATTCAACTTCACGACAGTTCAGCCTAACGACAGTTAAAACAAACGACAATTGAACCGTAGAACAGTTAAACCACAGAACATTCTAACTGCTTAACACTAATATATAAATTAACTAAATCCAACCTGAACTAACCCAACTCAATAAACTATAAACAAATCTAACGTAATCTAACCAAACCCAACCTAAACTAATCAAACTCAACAAATCATAAGTAAAAGTAACCTAACCTAACTATACACAACTTAACCAAATGAAACCTGACTTAACCAAGCCTAACCTAAACTAACTAAATTCAATAAATTATAAATAAACCCATCATAACCTAACCTAATACAACCTAACGTAACCAAACCGAACCTGAAGTAAAACAACTCAGTAAATTATAAACAAACCCAACCTAACCTAACCAAAGCCAGCCTGAGTTCACTGAATTCAACAAATTATAAGCAAACTCATCTTAGCCTAATATAAAACAACCTAACATAACCAAACCCAACTTGAACTAACCGAACTCAATAAATTATAAGCAAACCCAACTTAACCTAACCAAAACTAGCCTAAACTAACCGAACTCAACAAATTATAAACAAACCTAACCTAACCAAACCCAACCTAAACTAATCGAACTCAACAAATTATAAACAAATCCTACTTAACCTAACCAAAACCAGCCTAAACTAACCGAATTCAACAAATTATAAACAAACCCAACCTAACGTAACCAAATACAACTTAACACATTAACCTAACCAGACAACACCTAAACTAATCGAATTCAACGAAAGGTAACCAAATCCAACACAACCCAACCAAATAGTGTACAGGGCCGTAGCTAGGGGGGGGGCATCATGGGGCAATGCCCTACCTTAAAAAGTACGATAATATGCTAAGAAAATTATTTGTTTATAGTATGAGATGATGGGAAAAAAATAATTTATTACACTAGCGTAGTAACACTAGAGGGAATTTGGAGGTTTTCCTTAATTAAATTTAAATATATTTGTTGTCCATATTAGTAATAATTAAACATAACAATCAGTTTCAAATCAACCAATAAAATTTAAATGTACAATACCGTATTTTAAGACAACGGCAAAAGCTAACAATCATTTTCAAATTAGCAAATAAAACCGAAATGTATCTTGGTACTAACAGTTAAATACAGTGACTCAACTTTCTGATCATTGATCAAATGTTAATGTAAGAATTAAATAAGTCAGCATTTTACGAAAACAGTAAAGCTTATTTATTTAAAGTATATGTATGTGTTTATTTATTATATTTTCATATAACAATAAAATAATAAATTATAAATAATTAATATTAGAAAGGTTTACTTTGTGAAAATCCATATTAAACATAGGATCGTTGCTTTATCACTTTTCACAGGAAAATTGTAGAAAAACACGAGTCGACTTTCGGCTTTTAAACCATCGTCAGGTCAAAACATAACTAAAAATTATTCTTTTAGGCGAAAAGTATTTATAATACAAACTGAAGTAAATAATGTATTGGTGGGGGATGTTAGAGGCAGATATAATCAAACCAAATGTAATGTAATTCCCAAGTTGAACAATTTTGATAAAACTAAAAATGTATTATTTGCAAAGGCTCCCGCAGCGAATTTTATTTTAAAACCAGTTAAGTGTAATATAATTAAAATGGCTAGAGTATGTTGGGGAAAACCAGAAACATGAAATAGTGGTGAACATTAATTGCAAGAAAAAAGAGAATAAAATATACAGGTATCTATCTGTGTTAATTTGTCAAAATAGAGAAATGTGTTGATTTACAAGAAAAGTTACACCCCCAGGTAGTTGCTTTTGTTAGACTGAAAGGATTGTAAAATCAGAAATATTGCATAAAAACTATTTTGAAATATTAATTACCAGGAATCAATAAAATTTTTAAAAATGGGTACCTGTCAGCTAAAACTATTCGAAAAACGTGAGATGCATCGTGTTATAAATTTAACAAAGGCGATTTGTTTAGATCAATTTGGTCATTTAAGATGACGTGGTTTGGGTCTTTGTTCAATTTGTTGATTTCCAGGGCTTCCAAAATGTTGAGTTTGCGGCCTTTTTTACAAATGTGTAATATTTTGTCAGCAATTTGTCATCTTAAATGACCAAATTGATCTAAACAAATCGCCTTTGTTGAATTTATAACACGATGCATCTCACGTTTT
This sequence comes from Brachynemurus nebulosus, assembly GCA_035578155.1. NCBI lineage: Eukaryota > Metazoa > Arthropoda > Insecta > Neuroptera > Myrmeleontidae > Brachynemurus > Brachynemurus nebulosus. The sequence continues at coordinate 86,535,782 of JAPWDM010000001.1, read as the reverse complement.
TCGAATAGTTTTAGCTGACAGGTACCCATTTTTAAAAATTTTATTGATTCCTGGTAATTAATATTTCAAAATAGTTTTTATGCAATATTTCTGATTTTACAATCCTTTCAGTCTAACAAAAGCAACTACCTGGGGGTGTAACTTTTCTTGTAAATCAACACATTTCTCTATTTTGACAAATTAACACAGATAGATACCTGTATATTTTATTCTCTTTTTTCTTGCAATTAATGTTCACCACTATTTCATGTTTCTAGTTTTCCCCAACATACTCTAGCCATTTTAATTATATTACACTTAACTGGTTTTAAAATAAAATTCGCTGCGGGAGCCTTTGCAAATAATACATTTTTAGTTTTATCAAAATTGTTCAACTTGGGAATTCCCTTACATTTGGTTTGATTATATCTGCCTCTAACATCCCCCACCAATACATTATTTACTTCAGTTTGTATTATAAATACTTTTCGCCTAAAAGAATAATTTTTAGTTATGTTTTTCACCTGACGATGGTGTAAAAGCCGAAAGTCGACTCGTGTTTTTCTACAATTTTCCTGTGAAAAGTGACAAAGCAACGATCCCATGTTTAATAAATTATAATTTATAAGTAGTGTAGTGTACAGCACAGCGTGGCAGTTAGTTATCGACACAGTTGTTTGTTTATTAGTGTTAACTGAAAATTAATTGATCTTGCGATGGATATACGGGTTTTCTTTGGCAAAAAACGAAGAATTGAAGAAAAAATTGATCACGAAGAGCCTCATTCCTCAAAACAGATGGAAGTACAAGATACAATTGCTACACCTAGCCCTATGAAAACAAATTCAATGAAACACATTGGTATTGTTAGCCATGGTATTCCTTCTGACATTGCACAAATCGGAGAACCGATAAAGCAAGTTATTTTAGACACATATCCAAAACAAAATAATAGGGCCTTTGTAGCGGACTGGTTCAAAAGATTTAAATGGTTACAATATTCTGTCGAAAAGGATGCTGCTTTTTGCTATCCTTGTCAGCAATTTTTACCTCATGGAAGCAAACAGACTTCGTACACTTCTACAGGATTCAGAAACTGGAAAAATGCCACTGATTCGAAAACTGGGTTTACAAAACACGAAAAATCCATTTCTCATACACAAGCCATGGCTATGTGGCAGGAAAAATTACATAGAATATCTACAACTAGTAGTGTTGAAAGGTTAATACATCAAACAATATTAGAAAAAAACAGGTATTACGTGAAGTCTATTATTGAAGTAATACAATTTCTAGTTGTAAACGAATTAGCTTTGCGTGGAAATTATATTTTAGAAGAAGAAAAAGAACAAGGTTTATTTCAAAATTTGTTTGAATACACGTGCATGAAAGACCCTAGTTTAAAGGAGGCTCTCAGTCATATACCACAAAATGCAACATATCGTTCACCTGCAATTCAAAATCAAATAATTCAAGCAATGGTTCAAGCAGTACGCAGTTCCATTGTTAAAGATATTAAGGAATCTGACGTGAACTGGTTTACTCTAATGGAAGATGGGACGAGAGATAAAAATAATCGCGAAAATATTGCAATAGCAATACGGTATATTAAGGATGGAATTGTCAATGAGTCTTTGCTAACAGTTATAACTACCGAAAACCTTGATGCAGCCACTTTTACGGAATTGACGTTAAATACCCTTACGGAAAATAACATTAACCTCTCTCATATGCTAAGCCAGTGCTATGACGGCGCAAGTGTAATGAGTGGGAAAGTTTCTGGAGTTGCGACCAGAATAGAAAATAAATTAGGCCGAAAAATTCCCTACGTTCACTGCTATAACCATCGTTTGCATTTGATAGTCATCAGAACTATTTCGGAAATCACTTTTATTCGTTTATTTTTTGATCAATGCATCATGCTACATGAATTCTTCCATCATGGCAAAATAGCTGCCTTATATGGTGGAAAAAGGATTGGCCGGCTCCTCCAACAGCGTTGGTCAGGTCATCTGGCGGTTACAAAAGTTATATATGATAATTATTCATCGATTTTGGTAACTTTAGATGAAATCAAAAATGATAGATTTAACGGTGATGACGTCGCCAAGAGTGTCGGCATTAAAAAAGTCATGCTCAGTTTGGAATTCCGAATGGCCATGATTGTCGCCAAAAAAATTTTATCAATGCTTCACCCTGCAGACGCAGCTTTACAAGCCCGAAGCACAGGATTAAAAGACGCAATAACGATCATAAAGTGCGTCCAAATTGAAATGACGAAACTGAGATCAGATGAAATGTATCACCAAATTTTAGAAGAAGCTAAGTCTATAATAAGCGGCGATTTGGAAAATAGGACCCAGACCCAGCAAAGACAAGTCAAAAAATCAAATCAGATGGATGATTACTTGTTATATGGCCCTTCCTCTTCCTCTGCCAGACAAAACCTAGAAGGCCTAGATGCTCTGCCATTTAAGTCTGAGTATTTCGAAACGCTGGATATACTAATTGCTGAATTGCAAAGAAGAATTTCGGACAACGACGATCTGTTAAATTCGATAGCAAGTCTCGACGAGTTGGATGTAGACAAAATGATGCCGTTGAAAAATTTAGGTAAGTAAGAAAATTAAACAAAACTATATCTCTGCTTGTAAAATACTAGTGTTATTTATTTATGGACATAAGTTCACAATTTCCACTGATTTTTTAGGTCTAACGGTTCCATCAAGAGAAGAGGCTACTGTAGTCAAAGCTTATTTGAGTCGTAGCGAGAATACAATGGAAAACACAATACAAGTTCTGTACAGGCAGCGAGAGGCGTTCAAAGATACATATGAACTTTTTGCATCTGAGGCGACCATAGGATGTAGCACTGCTGTGTGCGAATCTACGTTTTCAACTTTGACTGCAATCAATAGGCCTCAGCGACTGTCAATGGGTCACGAAAGAATGGCAGGCATGGTATTTTTGGCTTTTGAAAAGAAAAGAACGAAGTTAATTGATCTGGATGAAGTTCTTCGCATTTTTAATAATATGGCGAATCGAAAAATTCAGCTGTTTTAAGGAAGGACTAATTATTATCGAACTGAATACAATATGTTTGAAGAAATTATATATAAATTTGAATAAATAACTGCTTTGCTCTTATCTATCTGTCACCCCCTCTTGACAATTAAGTACTATCTCACTTACACATACGCAAAAGTACGAGAAAAATCGATTCACTAGATCAAATCAAATAAAATTTTTACTTCTGCCCTACATATAACAACAGCTGCCCTACCTTAAATTCAGCTCTAGCTACGGCCCTGATAGTGTACCCTTAATTGTGTAAAGAGTCACCCTTGAGGCTTGAAACTACATAAATACTTATTTAGCCTCAAGTCTCAAGGGACTTGAGACTAAACAATTTCATTGCTAGATAAAATTTCATTGCTAACAATTTCTAACAATTTCATTCCTAGATAAAATTCAAATAATTTTGTTCTTATTAGTTAATAAATTGTACAACGGTTAAATTGTCTTCAGTTAAAATGTCGTTAGGTTGAACTGTCGTCGGTTGATCTGTCATCGGCCGATCTGTCGTTAGGTTGATCTCTCGTTAGGTTGATTTGTCGTCGGTTGGACTGTCGGGGTTGAACTGTCGCGGTTGAACTGTCTGCGGTCCACTAGTCGCGGCACCCAAGATTACATACATGTGACAAAATGAAATTAGCAAAAAACAATATCAGAGCAAATACAGTTTTAAAGATTTAAATAAATTATAACATTGAAAATAAAGTTGAACTATGAATATTGGTGTAATCATTTAAAAGGTGATCGGAGTTATGTTTATTTATTTCTATTGCTTCTAGGATTCTGTCTTTTGTTTGCCTCGTGTAACACGGTAATTTCTCGTTGAGGTGTGTGTCCGGTGTCAATTAAATGCTTCGCAAAGAAAAGTCAGGTTGCTTATTTCTATACGATCTGAAATGCTTTACTCTCCAGGTTTCAAAGTTTCTGCCAGTTTGGCCGATGTAAAAATTATTACGGCCTTGGCAGTTTAATTTGTAGATACCCGATTTAAGTTTATCAAATTTTTGTTTTATTGTTATATACTGAGTTTCCTAGATTAAAGCCTGATTTAGATGCTATATTTACGTTTGATTTTTCTAGAATTTTTAAAATTTTATTTGATATATTACCAAAATATGTTATAGTTTTAAAGTTAGTTTTTGGTTCTAGTTTAATGGAGGGGTAAATTCCTTTTAAAATTTGTTTAAATTCGTTCCTAGCTATTAATTTATTGATTAAGTTTGAATTATATCCGTTATTATTCGCCATTGTTTTAATGTTATTTATTTCTTTATTAAAATTTTCTTCCGACAAAGGTAAATTAAACGCTCGTAGAAAAAGATAACAGCATAAACTTTTAGATTTAACTATAACCAAAATTAACAATAAGCTTGACTTCAATATACATATATAGAAAACCCATATACTCTGGCATTACAATTCCAAATAATTCAGTAAGTCCGTATCAACATAAAGTCGCAGCTTATAATTCCATTATCCACCGAGTTTAATATACCTATGTTGGAAGAAAATTTTAAAAAAGAAATAAATAACATAAAAACAATAACGAATAATAACGGACATAATTCAAAGTTAATCAATAAATTAATAGCTAAGAAAGAATTTAAACCAAAACCTTCCGTTAAACCAGAACCAAAAACGAACTTTATAACATACTTTGATAATATATCAAACCAAATTTAAAAAATTCTAGAAAAATCAGACGTAAATATAGCAGCTAAATCAGGCTTTTAATCTAGGAAACTTAATATATAACAAAACAAAAATTGATAAACTTAAGAAATCGGGTATCTACAAATTAAACTGCCAAGACTGTAATAGTTTTTACATCGGCCAAGCTGGCAGAAACTTTGAAACCCAGAGAGCAGAGCATTTCACATCGTATAGAAATAAGAAATCCGACTCTGCTTTTGTGAGGCATTTAATTTTCATTTGTTACTAACAAGTAAAGGGCCCGAGGCCGGACCTATCGATTTTGATGAAACTTGAGTATGTTGTAGAACACTAAAAAGTAAGCGACACGTATTTTTCTTTATTGGCGGAAAAACAGTTTGAAAAGGTGAAATCGCCCTCCAAAAATTGGGGTAAAAATTTAATTTTTTAAATATCTCGAAAACGGTAAGAGATAGAGCAAAAGTTTAAATTGGCAGTATTGCTCTTTTTTAAAGAGCTATCTATTGGTATGCAATTCGTTTAAATTGTGTCAACAGGGGTGGCTGGGGGTTAAAATTTAGGGGTTAATTTTGCAAAAAGAGGATGAAAATTAAACAATATAAAAATTCTGTTTACACATTTGAAATCTACGTCAGAGAATCTAATTGACCTGTTTTTGCTCAATGTACTAATATTAAGTCTAGGGGTAGTTAACTAGGGGGTGGCTGTGTCGAATAGTCGTACTACTTGAATAGTTCAAGAAGTTCTTCTTCATGGAAAATAGTTTAAGACATTTAGAATAACGTAGAAATGAAAATTTCGATTTCAAAATTCAGTTTGAGCAACATTGGAGAGGGGGTGAGTCACCGTCTTAAATTACATACTAGTTAACATACACTCATTTTTAATATTAATAGTGAGTAATAATGTCACAATAAGTGGTTCTGAAGTTGGAATATCGTATGTAAGGTTTTTATTAAGTTTCCATTCATTTTGAAAATTTCGTTATTTTCGGTATCGATAATTTTCGATAACGAAAACTATAACATCCATTAAAAAACAAACCTTATAAAAACCTTACGACAGTCCAATTTTAGAACCATTTATTGTGAGATTATTACCCACTGTCAGTGTGTTAATATTAAAAAAGAATGTATGTTAACTAGTATGTAATTTAAGAGAGTGACTCACCCCCTCTCCAATGTTGCTCAAACTGAGTTTTGAAATCGAAAATTTCATTTCTACGTTATTCAAAATGTCTTAAACTATTTTCCATGAAGAGAAACTTCTTGAACTACCCAAGTAGTACGACTATTCGACACAGTAACCCCCTAGTTAACTACCCCTAGACTTAATATTAGGACATTCAGCAAAAATAGGTCAATTAGATTTTTTGACGTAGATTTCAAATCTGTAAACAAAATTTTTATATTGTTTAATTTTCACCCCCTTTTTGCAAAATTCACTCCTAAATTTTAACCCCCAACCACCCCTGTTGATGTAATTTGAACAAATTTAATATCAATAGATAGCTCTTTAAAAAGGAGCAATACCGCCAATTTAAACTTTTGCTCTATCTCTTACCGTTTTCGAGATCTTTAAAAAATTAAATTTTTACCCCAATTTTTGGAGGACGATTTCAACCCTTCAAACTGTTTTTCTGCCGATACAAAAAAATACGTGTCGCTTATTTTTTAGTGTTCTACAACATATCTAAATTTCATCGAAATCGATAGGTCCGGCCTCGGGCCCTTGTAAGTAAATGTATTTTACAATATTAATAAATATTTCTATAGATACTACCAATAACAATAATAATTTTACCAACGACTGCTATAAAATTACTTATTTACTATTCAAAATACTATTAGATTTGTATCCTATTTTTTATGGAAATAAAATACTAGCTATTTATCTGGAAAAGTTGTTCTGACCTCATTTCCTGTGAATATAAATATTATTAATTGGACCGCAAAAATTTTGTTAGCGTATAAAACTCATGTTTGGCTTGTTTATTATCCAAGAGAAAATTCATAAAATACAAGTCTCAATGACAGCATATTATTATATCTTATATATATATATATATATATATATATATATATATATATATATATATATATATATATATATATATATATATATATATATATATATATATATATATATATATATATATATATATATATATATATATATATATATATATATATATATATATACAGAGCGTTCGTAAAGTTCCGGAACAGCTCCGCAAAAGTTCCGCAAAATCTCAGTTAATATTGACTCTATCGAAAAATAACCCAGACAAGTGTTTCATTGGAAGAAATGAGGAACTAGACAATTACCTCGAATTTGACCTTGAACATGACCTTGACCAACCAATATCATACTTTTTCGTTTTTATGACCTTCACGCAACTTTGGGATATGAAGTATGAATATGGTTTTTAACGTAAAATTTACAGCTCTTTCCGAATCCGAGGTCAAAAATAGGGGTTTCCATTTAAAAAAACAAAATTGTTAATAATAAATAGAACAGGGCTGGAATGCGTATGTATTTTAAATGTTTCGAATTAATTTAAGAAAAAGTTATATTGAAACTTTTTATGTAACAGACTAAGTACATTTAAAATACAGTAGTATAAATATGGGGCTCTGGGGACTACCTTCCCACCTGACGACTTTTTGAGCGACCTCGGCAGGTGGTAGTTCGATCGGGGCCGTTCAAGAAACCTCCGGCGGCGAATGGAGTACTGTGAACGAAAATTTTGTCTAACCTAACCGAACCTAAGTAAATTTAGTCTTACCTAACGGAACCTAAGGAAATTTAGTCTAACCTAACGGAACCTAAGAAAATTAAGTCTAACCTAACCGAACCTAAGGAAATTTGGTCTAACCTAACAGGACCTAAGCGAACTTAGCTTAACTTAAGATCTGAAAATTTCCCTAATAGATCGCACAGCCACCTTTGAGCTCTGTAAATTCCGAGTTTTCACTACTAGATGGCGCACGTAGTCTGGATACTAGCGATTCCTGCGCGTAAATTTGAAAAATTGTCAATAGTTGGCGCCAAAAATCCTTTTTGATAATTAAACTAACCATTAAAAAGATGGCGTTGCAAGTCTGAGCCACCGCGAACTCTGTACCTTGTTTCATGATTTTATCATATATGATTGTATATTTTTATCATATATGATTGTATATTTTTATCTGAAAACAGGTTTATACAGGTTTTCCTGTACATAAAAACAAATTTTTTATTTTAATAATTTTATTTAAAAGAAATATTTTACAATAAATATTTAAATGTTATTACAATAATATTTGTATATGGATATAACATTTTCCATGGCGCAAGTTGCTCCGGAATGATGGCCGCATCGAGGACTAATGTATGTTGATGTTATGATTCCCAACTTGGGACAAATTGTTACCTCTTAAAAGTTCATGATGGGTCTGATGGTAGTAGTCGTTTCAAATACCGCACTTTTTCTTCACCTTTCGTATAGATGATTCGAGTTCCGCGATTTCTCCAGCAGAGTGGATGTTTTCACCCTCCAAATTTTTTGTCTTGCCGTTGGAATCGTTGGTTGTACATGCATATTCCATGATCGAAAAGCAATTGTAATATCTCGACTATTCTCCACATATTTCAACAACTTCAGTTTTTGTTCGTCTGCAACCATAACGTGTGGAACCATCCATTGAATTTTATTATATGGAAAGTCACGTCATCCGTTGGTGATATAATAGCATCGTGATCCGTCCGAGCCCGAGTCAGAATTAGTTGATGTTTCACATTGATGATAACTTTCTTGTAATGGTTAAGGAATCCAAACATTCGTGTCAATGGTAGACAGAAATTGAAGTAGCCTTTTCTGTTACTTTAATTGTTTCGTCTGGACACCATCCGGCGTTGTAGAGTAGTTTGCTTTCATTTTCATTTAATGCCAAATAACTGATTAATGTTGTTGTCGGTCCAGCGTAGGGCTTGGAATACCGGTGTCGTTTTAAAATACCGGTATTTATTCGGTATTAAAATTTAAAATACCGGAATTCCGGTATTTCGGTATTGAATGAAAGTGGCCCCCCGCTGCCCCCCAGATCCGGCTCTGACTGCTATATACAAAGTACTCTATAACCATTCAAAACCAATAGTAAATCTAACGTAAAAATATTTAAAATAGGTAATTATATAAAGTATCTGATTTTGCTAATACCGAAACCGAAATACCGGTATTTGAAGTTTTGATACCGGTCTTATAAAACATACAAAAATGTCCGGTATTCCGGTTTTTCGGTAGTACCGAAATACCGGTATCCATGCTCTAGTCCAACGTACTTGCATTGATCGATTGCCACGTCGTTCAGTTGATATCGTATTTCTTTAAACAGGTACGCCAATGAATTGTTGGATAATTCTGCTGTAGTCGATACTGTTTTATCACTCTTTATCAATTGTCCTTCCGCATACAGACAACTATCGTGCGGCAGCAGGATTAGATCTTGATTTTGACAACAGATTCGAATTTCGTCGCTGTTGCCAAACGCAGTTTGGAAACGGTGAATAGCAGTGATACTCGATGTTTGAAATGCTCTCATCGAAATCGATTCCAGTATTGATGCTTAAAATGTTGCTCATTTTTCCCTCTTCAGTTTGAAACCCCGTTGTCGAAGAAATTGTTTGTTTTCTCTTGTTAATTGCGGTCGTTGTCGCTTCTTTCTCACCGATCCATTCACCTTGGTGGCAAGTTGTAGACTGATCGGTTGCATCACATTTTCGTCTTTAAATACCAACATTTTTACGCTGGCTTCAAATGCAACTTTATTGTTATCGTCTCACCTCGAAAATTTACGGGATGAATTTCGGTAGTCTGTAAAGCCGATTACACTGGTTATGTGCGGCACCTCAAAATTCATCCGTCAGATGGTCATGATCCCGCACACGATCATTGCCAAATTTGCTGCCGCATATGGAACATTCTTCAACTAATCCAAATACTAAATAATCCAGCGCTGTTAATGACTTCATCGGGATTTCCTTTTCTAAAATTTTATGTAGTCGTTGGGCATCCTCTTCTAATTTTTCCATAAAAATTTTCGCACAATTCGGCCCGCGGTATGTTTCGAATTTATTTAATGACTCATCATACGAACACTTGATCCGAACCACTTGAAACGATCCGTCGAGATTTGGTGCGTCGGGAAACGATCCATCGGGATAGATCGTAAAAGGGACGCGCATCTGCTTGGCATAATTTTGAAATTTCAGAATGCTGTCTTTGCCAGGACTTGGTATTACAGTGCAGACTTTGTTGCAGTCTTCTTTAGAATGTTCGATAAGCCGCTCTTCCATTGTAAAATATTGTAAGCATCCATCACATAGCCATGTAGTTTCTTGATGTTTCGATAACTGACGTCCAACGAGCCGACTTAAGTTCTTTATCCAGCAGTAGTGACTGGTTTCACCACTTGCAATATACAGCAGGTTAATATGGGTGTTTCTTTCGTTTTTCTTATAGTGCAGTGGTCCAACAATACTCTTCCCTTCCAGTCCATAAACATTGACGCTGATGTTGCTTAAAGATTCAAACTAGTGATGGCTAGTGAGTGAGTGATTCAATTCAGTGAATTGAATCACTCAACTGACTGAATGAATTGAATCAGTCAAAAAGAACTGAATCGACTCTTTCAACTCGTGAGTTGAAAGAGTGTGTGTATCATATATACTCTCACTCACTCACTCACTTAAGAGTGTATGACATATAAGATTCTATTCAATTGTCAATCCCTGTTTCAGTTTACTTATTACAATAGACAGAGCGACAAAGACTTGTTCAAAAATTCTACAAACATCTGTTTTTTACAACGGTATATTAATATAACATAACGTGTGTACGATACAAATGATACTATGGTATGGTACATAAGTTAGGTAAATATGCGAGTTCTAAACTTAATATTTTTTTAGAACTAATATTTTAATTTCTTTTTACTATCCTTTATTTTTAAAATGCATAAAACAAATTTTACATCAAATTTAGTCCAAATGTTTAATAAACTAATATAATCTAAATAAAAAACATACCCAATTTTATGTACACTGTAAGATGTAAGTATAGATATTAATTCTAAGAAAAACAATATGTATTTTATTTTACAATATTTTCAAATTTTTAAAATAAATCTTGCCCGTTTATTGTCAGATTATTACGTCTCCAAAAATTAGTTTTTCTTCAAAACAGCATTGAGTGGATATCTCCCAACATAAAATTATTGCAGATTTTTACAATCAATATTTTTCATTGTTATCTATTTTCAACTGTGTATTTTTAATGTTGCATTAATTTTTTAATTTGTTGTGTCGATTATGTGTATTAATTTTAAGTACATAATTATATTAATTTTATTCGGATATAATAATTGTTTCCAAACACTCATTCACTTGAGTGAGTGTTTCATATGTAAACTGTATGATTGTATTTGTTTGTTGATTCGTATTTAAAGTTGTACCAATCAGTTGTGTAAAGTGAGTGAGTGGAGTGAGTGATTCAATTCATAAAAACGAGTGAGCGAATTGTGTCAAGTGAGTGAGTGATTCAATTCATTGAATCGACTCACCACAGTGAGCGGATTCAAAAGATTCAACTCACTAAAAAGAGTGATTATTCCCATAACTAATTCAAACAATTTTATATCTTTGATTTTCATAGGTAACTCCATATCGTCGAAATTTAAAATTGTCGAATAATGGGGATATGAAGCGACTCGATGCGGGTTATTACCATGATCGACTGGGTGTAAGGCTGATGTTATCGCCCATGCGAAGCAAGTCTGATCTTCATTTTGAATATTGACAACCGCCATTTTTCTCTTGATCCATGCTGGAAGCTCGATATATTATGAAACCCGAAGAGGATTATATTTATTTACGTTGACTTCTAAATAGCAGATTTCCAGCAACGTCCACTCACTGTCTCTCTCTTGGAATTCTTTGCTCTTGCGCACTACTTGCGCACTGTTCATGATCACGTCCGAAGCTGGTTGAGGGTTGCCCATGTTCATTAACCATATGCCACTCCAGATCACTTTCAACATATTCGCCGCAGTAATCACACAACACAACCGTTAAAGGGAATTTTTTCAGGTGTTGTCGTAAATTATCAAATCTCGTAAACATGACCCCACACTGACCGCATTTAAAAAATAAGCCATTGTCACCATGTTTCGTCTTCATATGTCTTGTCAAAGCATCCCGACGGCTGAATCCTGAGGCGCATATTTCGCACTTGAACAATGCCATTTTTCCTAAATTTCACAAAAGATATTGTTTAGTATTTGGGAAATATTTATAAATCTTGCTTCAAAGATTAAATTTATTACTATGAATGTTAAAGTTGATCAAAAATATTTTACATTTTATTTACGGAATTTTTCTGACACATTCTGTACATTCTAAAACGAATTTTTTTTTAACATTAAACAAAATTAAAAACATGAAATTATTTTTTCTGGAATTTCTAAACAAAATTAAATTTGAAAAATATTGACTGGTAAAAAACAAAAAAAAAAAAATAAAATGAAATTTTCTGTTTTTAAGTTGTTGCATACAAAAATTAGTAAAAATTTTCAAAATAAAAATTAATATTAAAAGGAATTAAATATGTTTCTTACTCACCAGTAGTGTTAAAACAAAAAATATACAAAAATTTGTTCACTAAATTAAATAAAACTAACTATAATATTTAAACAAAACAAAATACTAAATATTGAAAAAATTTAACAAAATAAATTAAACTTTAAAATAAAATAAAAACTGACTAAAAAATTCACAAAAAACAATATGATAGCATGAAACACGCTGTATTCACGAAGTTGTACTAAATACATAATAAATTTAAAAGCACTTAGCGTATTTATACTTTTTAATTGATGACGTCATACAGATGTGCAGAGAGAATAAGTTATGATTGCATAATATGATGCAATAATTTTTATAATTCAATATGATGCAACAATTATTAACAAAATAGTAGATATTTTTATCCTACGGGAACATGCATTCAAGATATGAGATCTTCTTCTTAACTATCACTCATTAACTTTTAAAATTTAAATTAAATTTGCGACAGGTTTCGGTCAATATGCTCCTGCTGATGTTATCATGCGATAATATCAGCTAACAATATGCGTCCTAGTGCATAATGTAAGAATTTCCTAAACATATTTATTTAACACAGCGTTCGACATTGACGTCAAGAGACGTGGAGTACGTTATTGTCAATTTTATAATTCTTGGAAATAAATTTTTTTACAATGCTATTAAAATCTTGCGAATTCTTGTCAAAACTGTAATAAAACATTCCACTTTGCAATAACAGTAATGTATATGAACCCAGTAGATGTTGCAAGGCTAGCTGATGTTATAATTAGGGTTGCCAACCATACTTTATAATAAAGTATCCTACTTTATTTTGCACAAACAAAATTTATACTTTTGCATAAAAATAAAGTACGCTAAAATACTTTATTTTAAATTTTGACTGTGATTACACTAAACTTTTCGATACGTAATTACCAAACGATTTATTAAATATTTAGATGGATGATTTGCCTATATTCTGAATCAATAATATACTGAAAGAAATCCAGAAAAAATCTATTAATAATAACAAAGAATTTGCAAAGATAAATACTGTTGAAAAACGGCAATATATATATATATATATATATATATATATATATATATATATATATATATATATATATATATATATATATATATATATATATATATATATATACTCAAAAATGCGTGTGATAACTTACTAAATATAAAAAAATTATTTTTTACTTACTCTCTGTTTCCGCAACCCTAGCTTTCACTGAGAGAGTTTTTTCGGTGATGAATGTAAAGTGGCGAGCAGAGAGAAATAGATCCTCCATAAATTTAATATAAAATGAATTATTTTTATTTATTTAAATCTGAACTCAGATTGTAAAACTAGCTATGAAACGTTCGTAGATAACAACAATTGTTAGCATGTGCTAAAAACACAAAAAATTGTATTTAAGGGAATAAAAAATTTAATTTTGGAAAATAATTTTTTCTCTCAAATACTTTATTTTTGCTTATTCACAAGATTAGATACTTTATTTTTCTCAAAAAAAGTTGGCAACCCTAGTTATAATTTATGATAAGCAACTGTTAAAATTAATACTAAAACGAATTAAATGTACTTTTCAGCTTACTTGTGGTTTTAAAATAAAACAAAAAACGAAAACAGACAAAAATCACACAAAAACACAAAATTTGTTCTTAATTCACTAACTTACCTATTATAACTAAAACAAAACAAAAAACTAATTATTAAACTTGAAAATATTACTAAAAATCAAAATTAACTTTAAAAATTCACACACAAAAAAAAATACAATAGTAGTCTTCATAATCTTGGTTAAATTTGTTAAACTTGTTAAATGTTATTTATGTTATTCTTCGAAATAGATCAAAATCATAAACGACCTATTTGCAACTCTGTTAATTATTACATATTTGACAGTTACGACAGTTATTTTATAGTTTTAAACCAGTTCTCGATTTCAATTTAACAAATAACATGCTCTTGACCTTGTTATTTGTTATCGTCGAATTTCATTAATTTTTTCTCGATTTGTTAACTTTTTTCTTCGAAATAACACATCTAACATGTTATAGCATGTTTAACAAAGATTATGAAGACTACTAATATAATAAATTCCGCTTAATAAGGCTTTGAGCACAATTCGCGAAGGTAGCAAATACAAGTGTTACATACAAGTATTACAATGCAATATACATATATATATATATATATATATATATATATATATATATATATATATATATATATATATATATATAATATGTATGTAATCCGTTCTAATCCGTGTATGCATATTACATCATGTAGCCACATTCCTAAACATTTGTATTTCGCGCTATAAGCATTTTTTATATGCAAGGTTAATATTTTATAGGTATTTTTGTAAAAAAATAATTTTTATTAAAACTTAATTATGAATTCATACTTGTATAATAGCATCTGAAAAATTAAATTTTTCATTTTTGGGGATATTAACACTAATTGTTGATCTAGGGATATAATATGAAATAAAAAAATTGAAATTTTTGTCTTATAATTATTTATCATAATACCCAGCGGTACGATACATATCAAAGATTGCTCACAAGTTTTATCTCATTTTACTTAGTTAAAAAATTGATTTAGAGGTGGGACATGAATAAAAAAATCGATTTTCTTTAATAATTGATACTCAGGGGTATGATACATATTACAAATTGCTCACAAGTTTTATCGATTTGTACTTAGTAGAAATTGATTTAGAGGTGGGACATGGATAAAAAAATCGATTTTCTTTTACAATTAATCTCAGAGGTACAATACATATCAAAGATTGCACACAAGTTTTATCGATTCGTACTTAGTTAAAAAATTGATTTGGAGGTGGGACATGAAAAAAATTGATATTCTTTAATAATTAATACTCAGGGGTATGACACATATCAAAGATTGTTCACAAGTTTTATCGATTTATACTTCGTTAAAAATTGATTAAGAGGTGGGACATGAATAAAAAAAATTCGATTTTCTTTTATAATTAATACTCTGGTGTATGATACATATCAAAGATTGCTCACAAGTTTTATCGATTTAAAAGTTAAAAAATTGATTTAGAGGCGGGACATGAATAAAAAAATAGAATTTCTGTTTTATAATTATTTATTAAGTATATGTAAAAATTGGTACAATGTTGAAATTTTTAAAATACATAGATAGTACAATTAAATAATACATTTTGAAGGGAATAAATTACAAAATTCGCCATTCAGCACCTCCAATGATTTCGAGAAAGTCCAGCATTTTGAATCCAGTTTATAAGTTAGTCCAATGGGTCTTTCATTCGTAATACCCAGTTTTGAATTGTTTTGCAGCCACGCCAGCATCTGCTCATTTAAACTGTCGAATCTCGCCGGCAACGAGATGTATCCAATTTCTAATTTCAATATTATCTTCATTCTCGATTAATCAAATTAATTCATCCATAAAATTTCCCATCATTTTTTGAATTAAGTCTCTGTATGCAGCAGTAATGGATTCCATTGTTCGCAATAATTAATTTTTAATACAACAATTGAAAATAATTTTTTACAACAATAAGATTTAATGTTTTCCACTAAAACTTCGAAATAAATTGGGATTGAAAAGCTATGCTATGGTCTTTTATAGTAAAAAATAGCATGATGACGTCAGTTATCACACTTTATGTAGCCATACAGGTTAAAACCTGTTGCTTCATTTTGCATATCAGATAGAAATATTCGCTATTAATATCAGTATACCTTCTAATGACGTCAGCTGACAATTTATACAAGTTTAAACCTGTTTTATTTTAGAATAAAATGTATTAATTTTACAATAATCAGACGTTGCACGCCATCTATTAGTCAAATTTGAATTTATATGTAGAACACGAAGTTAATTCGAACTAGCAGCGCTATTTCTTGATAATATTATGAATCAAAGTACAGAGTTCGCGGTGGTTCAGACTAGCAACGCCATCTTTTTAATGGTTATTTTAACTATCAAAAAGGATTTTCGGCGCCTTCTATTGACAATCTTTCAAATTTATGGACAGGGATCGCTAGTATCTAGACTACGAGAGCCATCTAGTAGTGAAAACTTGGAATTTACAGAGCTTAAAGGTGGCTGTACCATCTATTAGGGAAATTTTCAGTTCTTTGGTTAAGCTAAGTTCGCTTAGGTCCCGTTAGGTTAGAAAAAATTTTCTTAGGTTCGGTTAGGTTAGGCTAAATTTTCTTAGGTTCCGTTAGTTTAGACTAAATTTCCTTATGTTCAGTTAGGTTAGACTAAATTTACTTAGGTTCGGTTAGGTTAGACTTCGTTCACATTACTCCGTCCACCGCCGGAGGTTTCTAGAACCGCCCCGATCGACCTATCACCTGCCCAGATCGCTCAAAAAGTCGACAGGTGGGAAGGTCGTCCCCAAAGCCCCATATTTCTACTACTAAATACGTTGCAAGAGCTAAGCTACCAATCTTTACGGTTACAATTTTCTTTGTTGCTTTGGATTTAACTTTGATTGTGTAAATTCGATACTGTTTTGCTTTGATATTTCTGTGGATTATTTTGTTGCTTGGATTGTTTTTATTTTATTTTCTACCTTAAAAATTACCTAAACTATTTAAATTGATCGAGTGATTTTGATCTTTTTTCTTTTGGTTTACTTTTTGATTTTCTAATTTCGGTTGATTGGATTTAAGTTAGGTTGTATTTTATCTTAGTTTTTATTTTTGTTATTTTTGTATTTTTGCCTTTTGTTGTTTTTTTAAATTCTTAATAATTTTTATTTAAATTGACCAGTATTGTATTTTATATTCTTTATTTTTGGCTTTGTTTCTTTCATTCTTTTTTGCTTTGCTTGGATATTACTTTTCTGTTCGAATTATGCCAGCGTAAGTCGAGTCTTCATGGAAGCTCACCTCAGGTTCTAGCAAGAAAAATTGTTGATCACAAGAATCTTCGATAAATGTTGAAATGAGGAGGCAAGAACAGGCTATACGCCAGGCTGCTTTGAGAGCCTCTGAAACGCCTAGTCAGACTCAACTACGTTTAAAGGAACGGGCAGAGCGTCAGGCTAATTTGAGAGCCCCAGAAACGTTAGTTCTAATCCCGCGTCGTTTAAACGATCAAGCCGAGGGTTAGACTTTATTGAGAGTTACTGAAACGGAAGTTCAAACCCAACTACGTTTGAAGGAACAACAGAGCGTCAAGCTTTTTTGAGAGCTTCTGAAATACAGGCTCAGACCCAACGTCGTTTGGAAGAACAACCAAAGCGTCAAGCTTCTTTGAGAACTTCCGAAACGCAAGTTCAGACTCAACGTCGTTTGAAAAAACAAAAAGAGCGTCAAACTTTTTTGAGACTTTCCGAAACGCAAGTTCGGAGTCAACGCCGTTTAGAGGAACAAGCAGATCGTCAAGGTGTTTTAAGAATATCTGAAACTCCTACACAATCTCAGCGTCGCCGTTTGGTAGAGCAAACAGAACGTCAAGCTATTTTAAGAGCTTCCAAAACACCTGCTCAGTTCCAGCGTCGTTTGGATGAGCAAGCAAATCGACAAACTATTTTGGGATCCTTAGAAACACACGTCCAGATCCGACTCCGTTTACAGGAACAAGCTGAGCGTCAGGCAATATTAACGATAGCACAGACTCCAGAACAATCGCAAATGCGAAGAACTGCGCATGTAGAACGGCAAACAGAACGCCGGCGATTTTTCAAAGACATACCTTTAATGACGCTGCTTTTAGTTATAACTGCTTAATTGATTACAAAAATCACAGGCTCATAGTCGTTGGATTAATGGAAAACTGTGAGACAAGATTCTGTGATGCTCTGAAATGGAAAGATTAATCTGTCAGTATGTGTTGTTCCAACGGTAAAGTTTCCCTCCTTTCTTCGGGAGGGAAAAGTGAAGCACCCGAAGAAAGGAGCACCCGAGCCCTTGAAAACTCTCCTTTTGTATGACACCGACGAGTCTCTGCGCTTTTTGAACAGGAATCGTAAATACAACTCATATTTTCAAATGACATCATTCGGAATAGATAAGAAGGTGATTATGCCAAGTTTCTCACCAACTTTTACCGTTCAGACACAAATTTATGACAGAATAGGTTCTCTTCTTCCAGTTGGCAATGAACAGTATAAGTTCTTGCAAGTTTATTTCATGGGAGATGAGGAATCGGAAACAAGTAGGCGTTGCCAGTTTATTCAAGGGATTGAAAAAGACATTGTTCTGAAAATTCAAAGAATGTTGCACGAGCATAACCGCCTAATCAATACATTTAAAACGGCCTTAGAGAACATGCCTGGAGAAAACTATAAAGTAGTTATTTATGCAGATCAAACTCCACGCGGAGAACATGAAAGACGCTACAATGCACCTCTTATTAACGAAAGTGCTGCAGTGGTAACTAGTGACCAATTTTCTTCCCGAGATATTGTCTTACGCGTGCACAACAACGTTCTAACACGGGTAGCCAACACCCACAAATTTTATGACGCCCTACAATATCCACTAATTTATAGCCGGGCAGGAAGGCTATCATTTCCAGATCCCCCAAATTAACCCCAGTACAAAACTACAGGTTACTAATAAAAAAGTTTCATGTATGGATTTTTACGCATGCCACATGATTTCAATCTGCTCACACGTTGTAAGCAACTTTTTCAGCAGTTTCTAGTTGACATGTATGTGAAAACAGAAAGTGAACGGCTACGGTACATTTCACTAAATCAAAATAAATTATGCGTTGAGAATTATATTTATTTGCAAGATACGATTCCTAATGATGCCAATAAAGTAAATCCCAGTGATTTAGGAAAAATGGTGATTCTCCCGTCTTCGTTTGTGAACAGCCTCCGCTACTTACATGAGTTCATTCAAGATGCGTTTGCATACGTGCGGACATACACCCGACCAGAACTTTTCGTCTCATTTACATGCAACCGATCATTGGAAGAAATAAGGAAAGAATTACTGCCAGGACAGAAAGCCACGGACAAACACGATTTAGTTTCTAGAGTTCTTAGATTAAAAGTACAACAATTAATGGGTGTTATCACAAAAGGAAAATTATTCGGTGAAGTGCAGTGTTATCTGTATTCTATTGAATGGTAGAAACGTGGTTTTCCACATGTACATATTTTAATGTGGCTCAAGGAGAAGCTGCGACCGATTTAAATAGATAATATAGTCAGCGCCGAAATTCCTGACCCAAATCAAGATAACGAGTTGCATGACATCATTGTCAAAAATATGATACCTGTGGCTCGCGCCACCCAACATCTGTTTGTATGAAAGACGGAAAATGCACAAAAAAATATCCCCGAGTCCTTTTGAAGGAGACTGTCCATAGTGGCCAAGGATACCCTTTATACAGATGCAGAGCACCCGAAGATGGGGGTAGAATTGTCACGCTTAAAGTTCGGGGTGGCGCGTTTGAGACCTTCGACAACAGTTGGATTGTGCCATATTCTCCGATATTATCGAAAATGTTTAACGCGCATATTAATTTGGAGACCTGCAGCTCGCTGCCTTTAGGCTTCCCCTTACATGAAAGATATCCTACAGTAATTCATCTTGCCGTTCATCTAGAAAATGGAGGACGCATATATTTCAATGAAAATAAGTTCCAGGATAAGGTTTCTGCACCACCTAAAACTACACAAACTGCTTTTTTTCAGCTCTGTCAAGTTGATGCCTTCGCAAAAACTTTACTGTATTCAGATGTTCCCCGTTTTTACATATGGAATGCATCAAGAAAAGAGTGGAAACACCGCGTTAAGGGTTCACCTGTCGAAAACTGACCCGGAGTAAAAGCAAGTGATGCCTTAGGCCGAGTTACTGATGATCGACATTAGAAAAACATCGATGTTAACATCGATTCAAGAGTATCGATATACGATATATACCGAAAGAAAAACATCGATGTTTATGTATGTAGCAAAATAAACAATCATTATAATCTATTATTTTATTTATTAAAAATTAACATTGCCATTATTTATTTGGTACACTTTGCAAAATAAGTAACTTTGTTAGAAGTTTCGCTTTTAATCTGTTCCTTTGTTGATACAAATGCTACCCAGGTTTTGAAAAAAGTCTCTCTGAAGCTGTTGAAGTTGTTGTGCAACACAAATATTTAATGGCAATTTTTTTCAGGCTTGGATAAGTGGATCCTAGAACTTGCTATAAAAGTAATGGATCTTGTTTTAAATCAGCTACAGGACTTTTTAAATATTGGATAGCTTACAGTCACTTCGATGTTTCGATATTATTCTCGTAACATCGATGTGTCGATGTTATCGAGGACATAACATCGATGTTTTCCGGCTAAACATCGATGTTTTTCTACCATCGATGAACATCGATCATCCCTAGGCCGAGTGTACACCATTCATGTCAACAATTTCGAATGTTTTTATTTGAGGATGCTGCTACATCATATCCGGAGGCCTACAAGCTCCAGGGACCTTAGAGCTGTTAACGGTCAGAAATGTGCGACATATAGAGAGGCACGTGAAGTTCTGCATCTATTGGAGAAAGACAGTCACTGGTACAAAACAATGGAAGAAGCCGTACCAATGCAGGTCGCCAGTCAAAATTAGGGAACTTTATGCAATTTTAATGCCATCTTGCGGTGTCTTCGATCCCCAGCAAATTTGGGACAAATACAAGGATGATATGGCGGAAGATATTTTACACAGGTTGCAACACACACACGCCAATTTGACATTTAACGAATTCATTTACAACGAGGCTTTGTCAAAAGTGGAAGATAAAATTATGCTGTCTGTTGGAAAAAATTTGACTGACTTTGGAATAAACAATCCGCAACGTTTAATAGAAACTACAAGCGACATTGCTCGAGAATTGAGTTATAACATAATGGCATTGCAGCAGCATGTAACAGAGATGGTATCGTAATTACTCTCGGAAGAGAAAAATATTTTTGACCAGGTACTGAGGCATGTAGAATCCGGCGAGGGTGCACTTTTTCCGGAATAGCCACCACGCTGCTTAATGGAGGACATATTGGTCATTCTGTATTAAGACTACCTTTAAACCTCGCACAGGACGAATTCCCTACAGGTAATTTTAGTAAAAATAGTGCACGGGGTATGATGTCGAGCCAGTGTAAATTACTGGTATGGGATGAATGCACTGTCTCACAAAAGAGCAACTGAAGCCCTAAATCGTTCTCTACAAGAGTTAAGGAACAATGCAAGGTGGGGGGGAATGGTTGTATTACTGGCTGGTAATTTTCGCCAAACATTATCTGTAATCCAGAAGGACACACCCACCGATGAAATAAATGCCTGCCAGAAATCATCAAATTTATGGCCTTACGTCAAAAAATTCAGTTTAACCACAAACATGAGGGTTAAACTTTATAACGACGTGCAGACAGGCCAATATGCGAAAACACTGCTAAAAATTGTAGACGGCTGTATGGAAACTGATTCAGAGGGCATGGTCACGTTAACTGAGGATTTTTGTAATGTTGTGGGCAACAATAAAGAACTAATAGCTAGCGTTTATCCTGATCTACAAGCGAACATCAGTAATGACCAATGGTTGTGCGAAAGAGCGATTCTGGTACCAAAAAATGATATCGTCACCAAAATTAATAATGAAAATTTAAATTATGTAATAAGAGATACACAAGAACACTTATCAATAGACACAATCATGGACCCAGAGCAGAGCACATTATATCCAGTAGACTTATTGAATTCTTTAGAGCTGTCGGGTGTGCCTTCGCATAAGCTGCAATTAAAAATTGGTGTGCCTGTTATGCTCATGCGTAACTTAGACGCGCCTCGGCTCTGCAATGGGACAAGGTTACGCATCACTCAACTCGGGCGATATATAGTTGGTGCCACTATATTAACAGGCGTGGCGATTCCAATTATTACGACTGATCTACCTTTCTAGTTTAAAAGATTGCAATTTCCCTTAAAATTAAGCTTTGCAATTACAATTAATAAATTACAAGAACAAATGTTAAAACT
Source organism: Brachynemurus nebulosus (assembly GCA_035578155.1). NCBI lineage: Eukaryota > Metazoa > Arthropoda > Insecta > Neuroptera > Myrmeleontidae > Brachynemurus > Brachynemurus nebulosus. Next base: position 86,513,412 of record JAPWDM010000001.1, on the reverse strand, counting down.
GGCAGGAGTACATTTGGAAAAACCATGTTTTTCACATGGTCAACTCTATGTCGCGTGTTCGCGTGTGTCCAATGCTAACAAAGAGATGCACCCAGAGTGAAATTCAGGATTTTGATGAAACTTCGCTGGTGTGTAGAATACGAAAAAATAAGAGACCCGTATTTTTTTTTATTGGCCATCTTTCACGTTTAAGGAGTGAAACCAGCCTCTAAAGTTGGGGGTTCAAATCGTATTTCTTAAGATATCTCGAAAACTATAAGAGATAGAGAAAAACTTTTGATTGATGAAATGTTACTCTTTGAAAGGCCTAGTTACCTGTATAGGTTAAACCAGGGCCGGGTTCATAAGAAGGGCTGAAGGGGTGAAAATGAGGGTAAATTTTCTTGTATAGCCTGGATGGTTCGATGTATCAAATTTTTACTATCATAAATAGAAAGAGCATCAAAAATTAGGGCACACGTGTTTTTGCATTTTTTCGCAATATGAGTGGTATCCAAGCCATATAAGGAAGAAAAAAATAGGGTTGATTATATTGCATTATTATTGATTGCAAATACGTTCTATATTTTTTTATCTTTATGTTGATTTTCATCATGAAAATGTAAATTTTTACTTTCCGATAATGATTCATATATTTTTCAGTACCTACTATAGAATTATAAAATATATCGAATATAAGTAAACATATATACACATGGCTAAATTACCAATTAAGTTAGTACCGGAAAATACATGAATTATTATCGGAAAGTAAAAATTTACATTTTCATGATGAAAATCAACATAAAGATAAAAAAAATATAGAACGTGTTTGCAATCAATAATAATGCAATATAATCAACCCTATTTTTTTCTTCCGTATATGGCTTGGATATCACACATCGTTCGGAAAAACGCAAAATCACGTGTCCTCTAATTTTTGATGTTCTTTTTATTTATGATGGCAAAAATTTGATACATTGAACCGTTCAGTCTGTACAAGAAAATTTACCCACATTTTTACCCCTCCAGCCTCCTTTGTGAACCCGGCCCTGGTTTAACCTATACAGGTGAATAGGTCTTTCAAAGAGTAGCATTTCATCAATTTAAAGTTTTTCTCTATTTCTTATAGTTTTCGAGATATCTTAAGAAATACAATTTGAACCCCCAACTATAGGGGCTACTTTCACCCCGTAAACGTGGAAGATGGCCGATAAAAAAAAGAATACGGGTCCCTTATTTTTGCCTATTCTACACACCAGCGAAGTTTAATCAAAATCCCGAATTTCACTCTGAGTGCATCTCCTTGTCAGTTCATATAGGCAACTGCTAATTCACTAAATCTTTATATTTTTTTGCAAGTCGTTTTATAGACGCATTTACTGGCGATGTTCTAACACAAAATATTTTATTACAAGTGTTGTAAACCCAAATATCTCCTTTAATCTGTTTTTATTAGCTTATTGCTTTCTCCATTGTATTATTTCCTATGTCTATAAATAAACGCACATTTACCTAAAAAATTTCAGACAAAATTTCAAAACTGACTTCATCCAAGTCATTCTCCCAAGTCGTACGTGTACACTAGCAAGTTCGTACAAGCATAGAGTACTTGCACAGAGAGTCAATACTTGCAGCAAATGCTCTCTGGTAACGTGTCCACAGCACGCAAGTGCTCTCAAAGAGCGACTTGATAGAGTAAACCTTGCTAGTGGATGTGACTCATTATCCAATGGTGGATCCAGTTTTTTGGAATTTTTTTTTTTTTTTTTGGGGGGGGAAACTATTTATCGTAATAAAAAAAAACTTGTACATTAAAGTAGATATAACTAAGTGTATTTTGAATATGTTTTCTTTTATTTTTGATCAGCCGTTTGACCTTGTAAATCTGTTGAACTTCACAGGCTCAAAAAAAAAAAAAAAAAACGGTGCCAATGGTGCAAAGAAAACAATAAATTGTATTAGACTAAAATTGGATGCATTCTCTTTAAAATAGTACTTTTTATAAGAAAATCTAGAGTCAGCCCTTAACATAAGAAATTAGATTTTTTAGAACGCCTGGAAGGTCAGAAACGGAGTAGATTTTCTTACTTTTTTATTCAAAATGACGCCAAAAGAAAAGCATGAGGTTTAGTGAGTTGATTCTAGATAGTCTTACAGAAAACACCATAATAAAGAGAATGCATCTAATTTTAGTCCAATCGGACTTATAGTTTTTTTTTAATCGTTAGAACCGTTTTGAATTACAAAATTTACATGTGAAATTGAACAGGCGCACAAGAGCAGGTGGAAGGTCAGACAAAAAAAAAAAAATTCAAAATATACCTACTTAATTATATGTACTTTAATGTAGAAAACTTTTTTTTCCATTACAATAAATTGTTTTTCCAAAAAAAAACTCCCCAGAAAGTGTTTTTTTTAGCACATCACTTATAAAAGACCCCTTAAACAAAGAAAAATAGGATATGGTTTTCTTAGAACCATTATTACATTCAATGTAGCTAGACTACGTTCTTTATGTAGTAGACTTGCGGGCGATCAAAGGGTCGGTAGATAGATTTAGTTTTTGGTAGGATATGAACTACGATCGGTGAAAAAGATCGCAATATTTTTTAACTCATTTATTTTTATTTTACTGAATTTTTTACCTTACTTAGTTTGATTTATATTCTTCTAGATTTGGTGCAGGTGTTGAAGTGCAAGGAGTTTTATTAAATAATAAGATGGCATTATTTGGAGATAAAATTGAAAATGACAATATGCAAAACAGTAAGCAATTAATGGCTGTAACCCCGTTTAGTCCTAGTATTGTTTTAGATGTGTATGGAAATCTTCGCTTAATGATTAACGCTAATGGAAATAATAGAGCATTAACGACAATAGCACTGGTATGATAATCCTTAGATGTATATAAAATTATTTGTCTAATTATTAGTTTTAACAATATTTCTACTAGGTATCAAAAGACACCTCACAAAATTACCCTGTTATCTACCTATCTATAATCCATCTGTTTTATTAGAACACATTTAGCGATATTCTAAAGGATGCTCATGCTCATGCTCATGCTCATGCTCATGCTCATACTCATACTCATGCTCATGCTCATGCTCATGCTCATGCTCATGCTCATGCTCATACTCATACTCATACTCATACTCTACTTGTTCATACTTACTTTGCTTCATTTGCTTACAATAATTTTCGTATACCTTTTCCAATAATTTTTGGGATGACTTTTCGAGAGGGTGTTATTAGTGACCATAAACTTTCAAGATGTTAAATTATTTTTTATTACTCATGGGGGAGAAGTACTAACTTAGCGCACACATTTCTGTACTTAACTTTAGTATAACTAACTAAAAAAGTTTAGTCTGACATAGACTCTATATAAGGATTTTATATTTATATAAATTCATATTAAAAATAAGAAAATAACAATTATCATAAATATCTATTTAGAACAATTTCTTAAAAATTTACCTGTTTTTATTAAATAAAAGAAATTAATCTGTACAAATATGTACCTTCACTAGTCCAAGTTGTAAAAAATATAACAAAAGATGACCCTTCATAAAACTATTGACAATAATTGTGAATACATTTCAACGCAGACTTTGAAAAAATGTAGGTATATAATTTATGTACGTAAGTATAGTTTTTCAATATTTAAATGAGATGACTTTTCAAGTACGGCAATAATCAGCAGTATTATTGGCAGCATGTTACCTACTTATCTGTATGAATGCAAAAAGAAACCGTTACTTGTGAAACAGGTAACAAATTTAAATACAATTGGAGTGAACATAGGGTGGTATTTGTTGTAAGCAATAATAGTATATTGTGCAATAAGTGTGGGAAATTGTCGATTGCCCATGAAAGCGAAGTTGAGCGCACGAACGTAGTGAGTGCACTCATTCGCTTGAGTGGGGCAATCGACAATCCCGCACGGGTTGCACATACTATTTTTTATTACGAATTTCACATACTTTTTTCTATTATTATCACCTATTTTTGACATTTTTATTACTTTTTAAAATAATATTTTTAAGTGTTTTTCTTTTTTTTCTGAATTAATTATCGTTTAAATTACTTTGTTGGTGGTTTCTATAGAAATAATTATGAAATATTTATTAAATGAAAAATTAAGAGACGGCTTTGCGTGTTTTGATTAAATTTTGCGTGTTTTATTGTCAATTTGCGTGTGGAAAGTTACTTTCCACACGCAAAAAAGTATGCGGGAAGAGTATAGTGGACAAACAGCTATTTTGCGTACAGAAATGTGTGCGCTAAGTTAGTACTTCTCCCCCATGAGTAATAAAAAATAATTTAACATCTTGAAAGTTTATGGTCACTAATAACACCCTCTCGAAAAGTCATCCCAAAAATTATTGGAAAAGGTATACGAAAATTATTGTAAGCAAATGAAGCAAAGTAAGTATGAACAAGTAGAGTATGAGTATGAGTATGAGTATGAGTATGAGCATCAGCATGAGCATGAGCATGAGCATGAGTATGAGTATGAGTATGAGCATGAGCATGAGCATGAGCATCCTTTAGAATATCGCTAAATATATTACAGCTATACTTCTGATGCATTAGTTTATAATATAGGAGGAACTTAACCTTACTTTTTAACAAAAAGCGACCACGAGCGTTTTAGTAGCTGACTTTTTTTTAATCAATTCTAAATTTAAAAAGAAATAAAAAATTCCAATACTGTTTTTTTATCACATGCCGGTGTCACTATAAAAAGTACAATTAATGAAAATAATAGGTAACATACATGTGTAAATTTTGTATTAGTACTATTCTATAAACGCAGTTGATATATAAGAATACATATATTTATAACATTTTTTTAGAGAGAGGGAATACTATTGAAAATATGATATTTTAGAATGAATACGTAGACTAAAAACAAATATTTATAAGAATACTTGTCAAATTATTTATTTTAGCCAATTTTTAGCATTGAAGCCGTGGTTTAATAAAAAAATAGTATTTGAGTTTTTTATTTTATTTTAAATTCTGCATCGATTAGAAAAAACCAGCCACTAGAAGGATTGTAGTTACTTTTTCAATTTCTAAGCATCTTTTTTAGGATAATAGGATCTTAATCAAATGTGCTCTCATTTTTTTATATAAAAGCAAAATATCACTCACTGACTCACTGACTCACCTATCACGAAATCTCGAAAATTATAATACATACAAACTTAAAATTTGGCATATGGGTACCTGTTGGGTCATAGGGACTCACTAAGAAAGGGTTTGAGAATTTTTATTCTAACCGTAGAAAGGATCCCTCCGAATAAGATAGGTGAATTTGCCTAAGGTCCAACCTGGGTCGGGAGTGCCATGGTAGGGTTCGCCCTTGCACATGTATTCCATAGCTGCAATATTAGGTCAAGGTAGCTTTGCGTTTTCGAGTTGTACCAAAATGTTCAATTTTGGACTTTTCTCGATTTTCCACTTTCCTTCTCCCCAAGTGCATAAGTATTATATATGTGCATGTAGGGTTCTAAGAGCTCCATAAGACAGTGCATGCAGCTCTCCAAAACACGGTGTTTAGAAGAAGATATTTGCAAAAATTTCTAAATGACCTATAAAAACAGACAAAACGCGACCTTGGACCAAAATGAGACATAGATTTTTGAAATCTACGCTTTTGAATTAGTAAATATATGTCGCAAATATTTCGCCAAATCGGGTCAAGTAAGACTAATTTAAGGATTTAAATAAAAGAGGCTCTAGTGACATTCGGTGTTGCAGCCGCCTTAGTGGGTTTGTTTAGCCGTAAAAAATGGGGACACCTTCCCCTTCCCCTTAAAAAAGCAAGCGTGTGCGATTAAGGTTCATTACCAGTGTTTTCATCAGTATGGAAAGGTCTCACAAAATATCATAAATCAAAAAACATGACTTCCGTCACAAAAAGGTATACTCAAAAGTTAAAAACAAGTTATCCTTGAATTCTTATCGCAGTTATTGAAAAGTTTTGTTAAGGGCACATGCTTCTGAAGATTCCTTACCTCCAACTTACCTTTACACCGATATGATGGGAACCCTATCAAAACTGTTACTGAAGTAGTCGTTTACAACAAGTTACTCAACATTTTCGTGCTAGCTGTGATATTCTGATTAAAATCCGACCCCTTGTTAGGTGATAGATGGCAACAACTACATGTAAGCTGATGTAAATGTCAATTGTATCATTAGAATCCTTACGTTAATCTAAGTAATACAGGCTAGGTGACGTCGTGGAAAAACCAGTGGGGTGGACAGACAAGCACTGCCACTGAAAAGCATGGAAAAACGTTTGAAACAATTTAGATGGGGGAGATATTGTTAAAATTCTTACTTTACTCTGACAAACATAGGCTAGATGACATAATATAGCTTCAAATTAGTAAATATCAAAAAATATCTGGCAATATTGAGCAAACTAGCTTTGTGTTTTCGAGTTGTACCAAGGCAAATGCTCTGTAAATGCAAGGAGCTCTAGACACGTGGTTTTATAGTCGTTCTAATGGCTTTATCCAGCCATACGAAATCACAAAGCTTTCCTGCCATTTTAAATAAAAGCACGTATGCTGTGCGTGATAAAATCTCATAACTAGTGTTTCCTGCTGGAAAGGTCTCGCAAAACATCAAAAAATAAAAAAAAGCACGCTCACTAGGACCCTACCTCCTGGACAATGGCATGGCTCGTTAAGTGTGGATAAAGATAAGTTGGGGATAAGGAACCTTCAGAAGCATGTATCTCTAACGAAACTGTTCCCCAACTGTGATAAAAATTCAAGGATAACTTGTTTTTAACTTTTCAGTTTACCTTTTTGTGACGGCGGTCATGTTTTTTGATTTATGATAATTTGTGAGACCTTTCCATACTGACGAAAGCACTGGTAGTGAGCCTTAATCGCACACTCTTGCTTTTTTTAAGGGTGAAAGGAACGCGTCCCCATATTTTATGGCTAAATAAGCCCACCAAGGCGGCTGCAGCACCGAATGTCACGAGAGCCCCTCTTATTTAAATCCTTAAATTAGCCTTACTTGGCCCAATTTTGCGAAATATTTTTAGACATATTTTTACTAATTAAAAGGCGTAGATTTCAAAAATCTATGTCTCATTTTGGTCCAAGGTCGCGTTTTATGCGTTTTTATAGGTCATTTAGAAATTTTTGCAAATATCTTCTTCTAAACACCGTGTTTTGGAGAGCTGCATGCATTTTCTTATGAAGCTCTTAGAACCCTACATGCACATATATAATGCTTATGCACTTGGGGGGAAAAAAGTGGAAAATCGGGTAAAGTCCAAAATCGTAAATTTTGGTACAACTCGAAAACGCAAAGCTACCTTGACCTAATATTGTAGCTATGGAATGCATGTGCAAGGGCGAACCCTACCATGGCATCCCCGACCCAGGTTGGACCTTAGGCAGATTCACCTATCTTATCCGGAAGTGTCCTTTACGAAAAACCACAAAATGTCAGTTTTTTATTATTGTATACAGCTATCTATGGAAAATTTCTAGTAAAATCATGCAAGCTAGTATTGCTAAGTGCTTAGTATTTGCCGAAATATAATTTTGGAATTTTTGTAAGTTATATATAAAAACGAAATATTCGCTATGAGTTTTTGCCTGGAGAGGATACGAAATTCGACTGCAGCGCTATGATGTCTATTTACCAGACTCTACAAAATAATAAGAATTAATTAATTATTGAAAACCTTTCCATTTTAAGACATTTTTAAGATAAATTGAGCAGATGTGTGGCTTTCATTAAACAAATTTCATTTTTTTTAATATACTTTCCATTCATTTATAATAGTAAAGTGTCTTGATAAATTGTCAAATAATCACTTATTATTACAAGAGAGGTTTATATTTTTGTTGCCTAGCAATTAAACGAGAAAAACTGTCAACTCAAAATCATTTGATTGATTAGTATATTATACTATACAGGTTAGCCAGTTTCGTTAGTTTTTTGGTTCCAATTTTTAAATGCATGTATAACTCAGTGGGGTATAATATAATTATTAAAAAATTGCAAACTAAACAGGTTTATATGATATACGTACGTGCTTTTGGAAATCGAAAATAACTAGTTTCGTCTTAATTAGTGTTGGGTCGAAGCGACTATTTATGTGTGCTAGCACACATGACTCCGCACAGTGCGGTGTGCCGCACAGAGCGAGCAACTCTTTTGGAGCACACAGCACGCCAAGCACACTCGCACACTGTGTTATATGCAGTTAAGTTCGAAACGGGAGTCACAACTTTTTTTTTCGAGCACACAACACACTGTGTTAGTGTGGTATGTGGTGTCCTATCATTTATTTGTCCATTCATTTCTCCTAAGTTTAAGTATTAGGTAGTTTTTTAAATACTAAATTTAGTCATTATGGTATAACGCAGGGGTGGCCAACCCAAATGATCTTGCGGGCCACTTTGGAAGCGAATCATAACTCCGCGGGCCGCATCTAAATTATGTGTTCCCATATATTATGTAATTTCTTTAATACATTGGTTTTCACTACCTTGGTCATTATAAAATAAATATATTTCGTATAAGTGTGATGAATCTCGAGGGCCAAAAAATGTTTAAGGCGGGCCGAGGGTTGGCCACCCCTGGTATAACGTATAAATTCTAAAAATAAGAAATATGTGTATTGTTTATGTAAAAATTTGAATTTAGAGGTGTACATTAAAAAACCAACTGTTTTTTGAACTTTGTAAGGTTTGCAAACATTAATATTAGAGCAAAAATTACATTTAGCAACACAATTTTTTTTTTCAGTTACAAAAGTTAACACGTTACTTTTTCTTAATTTTTGATCCATTACATATAAAAATTAATAGTACTTATAAATATAAAAATTAATAGTACTTATAAATATAAAAAATAGTTAATAAGGTAATTAAATAAACACAATTACTGAAAGTAAATTAAATAAACAGAGTCAGTATTATTTTTGAAAATTCATAAAATTTAAATAAAGAGGCAGCAAATACAAGTAACAGGAATAATAAAAAAATTACAGAATTGGTTGGATAAAAGTAAGTAAGTAAGAATTTAAAATCTCAAAGTATCATCCGATGCTTCATTCAGTGGTTCGTTACGTCGTGCTGGTAGACACACATCTTGTAACATCCATGAAATTCGAAAACTTGCTTTGTTTCCTCACAATAACCATCGACTCTAAAATTCGTTCCTGGTAAAAACGTCTCTTTTCCTCTTCCAGCATGAAAAATTAGGATTTCTCTCTGCTCTTCTTCATATATATTAACCTTTGTAACGCGATTTTCGACTGGATGTCTGTGTGTCGATAACCACCTCTGGGTAACACAGCTATAGTGTTCGGCTGTAGAAACTTGCGGCGGAATACTAAATTACAAGCAGACGCGATGGTTATTGCTTCCGTAAATGGACAAACGTCACATTCTTCCAAAAATGCATCCCGAAATTTTAAACATGCCTTTTTCAATATGTCTACATCGCTGGTGCAATACTCGACAATTTTTTTGAGATTTCTAACACATAACCGCTATCTTTTGTTTCGTTATACCATTTGATGAATTTTTTCCGTTCGTCATCTACTTCGGCGTTATCTGTACCTCTCATGGTGTCCGGAGTGTAATACGTGACATCTGGAAGGCGTCCGACATAGTAGCCTTTTTTTGATGATGGTGGTAAGTCGAAAGCCTTTGGGAGCGCTGCCAGTACCATAGGGAAATAAGTGAGAGAGTCGATAAGTCAATTAAAGTCAAATAAATTATAATACACGAATACACACACACACACACTCATAAAAATATATATGTGCGACTGTTGAATTTTTCAGTACAATATTTTTTTTCATTAAAAAGTGTAGAAATTTTTATACATGGCTTAATATAGCTGTCGTGGTGTAGTGGTTAAAGTACTAGGGCGACTTACAAAAGTGCCTGAGTTCAAATCAAACCATTGACAGAATTTTTTTTAATTAAATTAAATTAATATTTAAAGTTAGCTAAGAAACGAACACGAATTATAAACGCCCTGTATCGATGTGAAACCGAAGTCGAAAATAAAAACCTGCGAGAGTAACAGAAAAGAAAAACGTCTATAGACGTCGAAAAGATCAATCAGAGTAATAAAAATAAAAAAATTTATAGGCGTCCAAAAAAAAATTGGCGACGTTGACTTCGTCAACGTCATAGCCTGTACGTATGTACATACATACGTGTATCACATCACTCTATATTTAGGAATACTACACTGAGTCACCAAGTGACCTAATACCTACTCCAAAACTACTCAAATTTAGTCTCTAAAAATAAAATAGTATCAACAACCACCTTTAGAAGTAATATTAGTTAACTTTTAAAAGCAAAATAACAATTTCCTCCTATTTTTATTATTTCCGTAGAATTTCTATTAACTAAGAAATTTTGAAGTTATATGTGTGTGTGTGAAGTGAAGAAATTGAGTCCAGTTTTCTGGAATGATTGGTCATTTTAATTTTAGAATATAATTTTGTTCAACTTTAAAAACAAATCATACGAGATCTGAGGGAGGGTATTTATTTGCAGCTGATTTTCAATATTTCTAAATTAATCGATAAATAAGACCAAATTCTGTCAAGTTGTTATATTACTTTACAAAATACATGACTCTGAATGTTAGAAAGTGGTAGCTGCTGATTCTTTCAATAAATTCTTCAAAGCACTGTCTTCTAACATACCAAATAAGGATTTCATTAAATATTGAATTCGGACACAAAAAGAAAGAACAGATTAGAAACGTAATAGTAATTAAATCGTGTAGCACGCGAGTACTTTATAGCAAAAATCAAATGCTTGTTATTTGTTACAATTTATTTCAATTTTTAGTGTGAAACCTAAGGAGCGAAAATTAATACCAAAGACGTACGCACTTCTAAAAAAATATCCGAAACTACTGTTGTTTTTTTTTTCTTCTTAGACAAAAAACTAACTATTGATTCCCAAACACTCGATTCATGCGTCAGGCTGAAATAATCCAACCGGAAGCCTCCTTTATCCAACCACAGTGCTCGTTACAATCGGTTATTTCAGAAAGGGCACATGTGTGTTTTTCTATTTAATTATTTCAGCCATAATAAGTAGCTTAGAGTTAGAAGCTTAGTAAATTCGAAGCTAAAACTAAAGCAAAAATATTAGAGGTATAGAAAGTCTTACTAGTAAAAACTACAATTTTTTCAGCTACATATTTTTTCACACGGAAGGTTTTTATTACTCTATCTCAAATATTAGAAAATGTAACATGTTCCTTCTCTGTAATAACCGATTCAATTGTTATAATTATATAGGGATAAAAATTAACAATTTTTCTTATAAATTATATGCAAAAATGATGAACAAAATGACATCCAAACGTGATTATAAGTTAACATACCCGTCATGCCGTTCGCGAGACGCATTGCTATACCCGTGATGTACCCGTGAGGTCGTTCGCGAGACGCATTGCTATAAACTCAATGAGGAGTATGTAAGTGTAATGATTATACAGAACTTGCATAGAAAAATAATTTTTGCGTAATGCATGCGCATGCTCAAAATGGCTTTTCTATTTTCCCGTAGGAATGGGATATTTTCCCGGAGTAAAAATTATCTTAAATTTTGACCCGAGTAATAAGTTATCACCGCACCAAATTTCATCAAAATCCGTTCAATAGTTTTTGCGTAATGTGTGCACATGGTCAAAATGGATTTTGTACTTTCCCGAGGGAAGGGAACGTTTTCCCGTAATAAAAAGTATCTTAAGTGTTGACGCAGGTAATAAGCTATCATCACACCAAATTTCATCAAAATCCGTTCAATAGTGGTAGCAGTACAATTTTTAAAAAATTTCATGTACAGAAATGGTCTCGTTACAGTTTTGTTATATGTATTGATAACAAAATTAATCTATACTTTCCAATGCCTAGTACAGAAATACGTATACTATAATATGTCATTCATATAGGAGTTATTATATACAAAAAATTATTACAATTTGTCCTTTACTTATGAATTTTTTGCCAAAGTGGTGGTTGATAATACATCTGGACACTATTACAACTCATTACGTTTAATTTAAAGTCTAAAGGTTCGATAGTTTTTTATAAAATGTACCACAAAAATGTATCAATTGTTACATAGTAGAGGACGCCCTTCGCTCGTCCTAATTAAACAGGTTAATCGAACTTGACAAAATTTTATGAAAATTAAATATACTATCGAAATATGAATAAGACTACTTTAGAGTCATCGGGCAAGCGAAACGAAGCACTATAAGGAACTAATTTTTTAAAAAATTTCAGAATATCAAATTTAAATGGATGTGTGGTCAACATTGTCCGTCAATATCTTCAAATAGAGCCCAAATTAAAAAGCTGAAGAAATTTTGACAAAATTTTACTTAAATTCTATTGATATCTCCGAAGAAAATGAAAGTGATATTAAAATGGTCTCCCAGGGCCTTAAAATAGAAATAATTATAAGAGTGCAATTTTTCTATTTCAATAACAAATAAACCACACCATTATAATCAAAAACAACGATAGCGGGTGTATAAGAGATGGGTAACGCAAGAAAAATTCGTGCGCTGATACACTAGCTCCACCGCACTCTTACGTAATTTGGCCATAGAATATATACATACATATTTACATAGTAGAATAATGTGTATGGCTAACCACAGATTCAAACCTGAATGGCCTTTTTCTGTTCTAAAACTGGTTGTAGAGAACACAAAAAGTTTACCCTTAAGAGGCAAATTTCAAACCAATTTATATGTATACTTACATATATAGAGACACAAAATAATATATATATATATATATATATATATATATATATATATATATATATATATATATATATATATATATATATATATATATACATATTTTCTTATACATATATACTAGAGATGAGCTAAACGGTTATTTTCTAATAACTGTTATTGCAATAACAGTTACTGAAAAATAACTGTTATTTATAATAGTTATTATAATAACTGGCATGGTATTTGGATATTTTAACATATTGTAAGATATTCGATATGCGTACAAAATTACAAATACAAATAGATAACTGTACAATAGACAATAGTTCATTTTTAAGGGTTTTTTAAATGTGCAACAATAGAAAATGTCTAACTTGCCTGGGGCGTTATTATTTTGAAATTCTCCGTAGGTGGTTAAAATAAATTACTGTGATCCTTGCTTTCGAATATATTAATATTGACCTATGTTATCGATATTTCCAAAGGAGTTATTTAAGTAACCAGTTACTGGGTATTCTAGTTATTCACGATAACTGTTATCTTTCTATACTAGTTACAAAATAACAGTTATCGATATATCGATCATCTCTAATATATACAGTGAAATGAAAGATATAAGTCAGTTCGGTAATATTCGTCAATCCGAAAATAATCGAATTTTATAGGAGGAGCTGCAACTCAAAGTTTTGGATACATACTAGAGATGGCTAGTGAGTGAGTGATTCAATTCACTGAGTTGAATCACTTAACTGACTGACTGAATTGAATCAGTCAAAAAGAATTGAATCGACTCTTTCAACTCGTGAGTTGAAAGAGTATAATGTATATGTCATACACTCACTCACTCATTCACTCACTCACTCACTCACTCACGAGTGTATGTCATATAAGATTCTATTCAGTTTTCAATCCCTGTTTCAGTTTACTTATGACAATAGACAGGGCAACAGAGACTTGTTTGGACAAACATCTGTTTTTTACAACTGTGTATATAACATAACGTGTATATATCGTATATACTAATAACACTATAGTATGGTAGGTATAATTTTTTCTTTTTTTTTAGAACTAATATTTTAATTTTTTTTACTATCCTTTATTTTTTAAAATGCATAAAACAAATTTTAAATCAAATTTAGTCCAGATGTCCAATAAACTAATAAAATAATCTAAGTAAAAAATTAGAAGCTTAGTAAATTTGAAGCTAAAACTAAAGCAAAAATATTAGAGGTATACAAAGTCTTACTAGTAAAAACTACAATTTTTTCAGCTACATATTTTTTCACACGGAAGGTTTTTATTACTCTATCTCAAATATTAGAAAATGTAACATGTTCCCTCTCTGTAATACCGATTCAATTGTTATAATTATATAGGGATAAAAATTAACAATTTTTCTTATAAATTATATGCAAAAATGATGAACAAAATGACATCCAAACGTGATTATAAGTTAACATACCCGTCATGCCGTTCGCGAGACGCATTGCTATACCCGTGATGTACCCGTGAGGTCGTTCGCGAGACGCATTGCTATAAACTCAATGAGGAGTATATAAGTGTAATTGCTATAAGTAATTATAAGTGCTATAAGTATGGATATTAAAAAAATTCTAAGAAAACTATTTGTACCTATTTTATTTTACAGTATTTTCAAATTTTTAAAATAAAATTCGTCCGTTTATTGTCAGATTATTACGTCTCCAAAAATTAGTTTTTCTTCAAAACAGCAATGAGTGGATATCTTTCTACATAAAGTTATTGTAGATTTTCATGAATCAAAATTTTCATTGTTATGTCTTTTCAACCGTGTATTTTTAATGCTGTATTAATTTTTTAATTTGTTGTGTGGGTTACGAGCATTAATTTTAAGTACATAATTATATTAATTTTAAATAATTAATACTGGACAGGTTTACTTTGTGAAAATCCATATTAAAACATGGGATCGTTGCTTTGTCACTTTTCACAGCAAAATCATAGAAAAACACGAGTCGACTTTCGGCTTTTACACCATCATCAGGTGAAAAACATAACTAAAAATTTTTAGTTATGTTTTTCACCTGATGATGGTGTAAAAGCCGAAAGTCGACTCGTGTTTTTAATGCCAGTAATCTGTTTAATGACTGTTCCTAAACCGTCTATCAATCCTCGCTTAGTAATTTTTCTTGGTAGTAAAATTTGGAGATTTTCTTTCAATTCTTTAAATTTTAGCCGAATAATTTCCTCGAATTCTGTATTAGGGAGTTTTTGTGAAATGAGATTGATTGAAATTTCAATATTAAATAGATTTTCTTCGTAATTATTAAGATTAATAATGTGACTATAATGGTCATAACTATTCACGACTCGTGCTTGGCCTAGGTTCATTACTAGGATCCCTGGATTGTTGGTCTGGTCTATTATTTCTATTTTCTGTGCTGTTACCGACAGCATTATCCTGCAATATAAGTGGACGTTTTAATTTTTTTTGTTTAACTTTCTATTCTTATTATGTAATATGGTTATTTTATTTTTTTTGGATACAGCAGTTTGTTTGAATTTAGCATGTAGTTTGTTATTATGTTTTTTTTCATTTAGATACGCGTTTGTGCCGGGTACGTAATTTAGGGGTTGATGTCTGTCTCTATTTAATTTTACAATTTTTTCTTGTTTCTTTTCTAACCCATAGTCATTAACTTTGTCGTACAAGTTTTGTTGTTTTTCGTTTATGTCGTTCAAGTCAGGTTTTAAGCTCATGTCATATGTTCTGCCAAAGAAAAGTTCAAAAGGAGTGTACCTAGTAGTTGAATGGACCGAATTATTATAAGTGAAAATTGCAGATAGTAATTCTTGTTCGGGTTCCATTTCTCTATTTTTGGGATCTTTATGGATAATTCTGTAAATTTCTAACAGTGTCGAGTGAAATCGCTCGATGGGTGAATTTGAACTTCGTACCGAAGTAGTGTGCAAATTTATGTTTTAGTTATCACAAAATTGACGAAATCGAATAGAATCAAATCCTTTTTCAGAATCTACAACTAGTGTTGTAGGTTTTCCATATGTGGCTATAAATTTTGAAAATGCTTCTATTAGGTGTATGCTATTTCTACTAAGGAGAATGTATCCTTGTGCAAATTTAGAAAATTTATCAATTATAGTAAATATTATAAGTTTATCGATATAAAATATACCTGCATGTACGATTTCAAGTGGACGGACTGGTGTTGGGGTTAACTGAAATTTTTGTTTTGGGGGTCTCCTATCATATTTGTTTTCTTGACATGTTTTACAATTATTAATGTAATAAGTTATTTTGCTCTTTAAATTTGGAAAATAGTAATCTCGTTTTAAGTGAGCCAAAGTTTCATTAATTCCACGGTGGTTACCAGTCTGGTGATAATCTGAAATTATGGGGTCTTGTTGTTCGTCATCTTCAATATCTTCTAATAATTTTGTACATCTTATAATTTTGAATTGTCTACCATGAGAAAAGTATTGGTGATAGATTTCTTGTACTTTATTAAACAAATCGTCATCGGGGCAGTATATAGCTGTACGTTTGTTTGGTGGTAAGAACTGTCTAAATATTTCAATTAAAATTTCGTCAGTATAATTTGGACCTTGAAAAGTTTGTCTACGTTTTGTTTTAAACAAAATTTTTAATTTTCGGCTTGCCGTTTTTAGTTCTAGGTTAATAAGGAGAATGACTTGTTGAGTGAAATCATTTAAAGGATTTTCAGAGATTGGAATAAATAATGTATCGTCATCGTCAGCACTATGTACAGTACTGTCTTCGTCGTTGGTGTTATTTGTTCGAGTAGAAGTATGTCGTGTTACATGGGTTGAAGTATTACTACTAGTTTCGTGCGAGTTAATTTCTGGAATAATAACGCGTGAAAGAGCATCAGCATTTGTATTACTCTTGCCTGATTTATGTATGTTTGTATAATCGAATTCCTCAAATTTGAGGCGTCACCGAACCAGTTTACTATTCGGTTCCTTTAATGACATAAGCTACGCAAGAGGCTTGTGGTCTGTTATAATTTTAAATTTGCGACCAAACAGGTATGGACGGAAGTATTTTGTGGCCCACACAATAGCCAGAAGTTCTTTTTCTATTGTGCTGTAATTTTGTTCACTCTTAGCGAGTGTATGGCTGGCATAACAGATTGGGCGATCCTTACCGATAGGTCCTTGCGAAAGTATCGCGCCTATAGCACAATTACTGGCGTCTGTTGTTAGGTTAAATTCTTTATTAAAATCAGGATATGCGAGTACTGGCTGATCAGTGAGTAATTTTTTGCATAGTTCAAAAGTCTTAATATATTCCGGGGTTAATTTAATTTCCTCCCCTTTTCTTAAACATTGGGTTAAAGGCTTAGTAATTTTCGCGAAATCCTTAATGAATTTACGATAGTACCCTAGTAAACCGAGAAAGCTCTTAATTTCTTTTGGTGTTTTAGGTAATGGAAAATTTGTAATGGCTTTGATCTTATCCGGATTTGGTTTCATACCTTCTGAAGAGACTATGTGTCCAAGGAAAGTGACCTCTTTATGTAAAAATTCACTTTTATCAAGTTGTACTTTAAGATTTGCCTTTCTAAGTTTTTCAAAGACTTTACGTAAATTTACAATGTGTTCGTCTAACGATGTGGAGAAAACTATGATGTCGTCCATATATATGTACTAGACAAACAGTGCCTTGTAGTTCTCGCAAAACGTTGTCCATAATCCTTTGAAAGGTGGCCGGGGCGTTTTTTAGGCCAAAAGACATTCGCAAATATTCGTAGTGGCCATTCTTGACGCTAAAAGCTGTTTTCGGAATATCTTTAGAATGGAGTTCAATTTGGTGAAACCCGCTGGCCAAGTCAAGGGTAGTAAAATACATACATTTGCCAAGTTTGTCAAGAATATCAGTGATGTTTGGTAATGGGTACTTGTCGTCGACTGTCTTTTCGTTTAGGCGTCTATAATCGCCTACAAGTCTCCATTTTTTCTTTCCACTTGCGTCGGCTTTTTTGGGGACAATCCAAATGGGGGATGACCAAGGAGAATAGCTGGGTCGAATTATACCTTGTTTTAATAATTGGTTAATTTGTCTCCTAACCTCCTCTTTATGAATTTGTGGATAGCGATACGATTTTGTGTGTATAGGGATGTCGTCTTTAGTAATGATACGGTGTTTGATTTCATTCGTAAAAGTCAAGTCTTGTCCTTCGCGATAGAAAATATCGTCAAACTGTTTAAGAAGGTTAATAATTTTGGACTGTTCTTCTCTATTTAAATGATCGACTCGAATTAAATTGTCGATGGTATTACAAAAGCTACTTGTTTGTGAATTAATTTGGTTTTCTTTAAATTGAATTAATTCGTGATTTAGAATTTCTGCCTTAATCGGTTGTTCTATAAAAAGAATTTATTTATCGTCTGTTAAATTTATGACTATAATCTATTACTATATAATATATATATATATATATATATATATATATATATATATATATATATATATATATATATATATATATATATATATATATATATATATATATATATATATATATATATATATATTAATCGTATGCGTTTGTGTGACATGTACACATAATGTATGAAGCAAATGGTGAAACTATCTCTATAGCATAGAGATCACCACGGGCTGGTAACACAGATAGGCAAAACTGGAGATCACATGTATATGTATGTATCAAACACTCCCCTTACGCCAGCAGGGTAAAATTTGCTACCTCTAGCAGTCGACAAACTGGTAGAGTGGGTTTCAGAATAGTTATAAATATTATTATTTATATTACCATTGTTGTTATTATTGTTTCATATATTTAGAATAGGGGATTAAAATAGTTACTAATATTTCTGGGACACACTATCTTGTTTTCTATTTTAAAACATATGGACGAAAAATAACGAAAGGAAGCGAAGTAGCGAAAAACGAATTAGCCCGCTATCTGGAGTTAAATTTGTTCAGTTTCATATCATTACCAAATTCCTGTAAATATCTAAATATTTATAACCTGTACGATTTGTACAAATAGAATAATTGCAAAAAATCTGTTTGTTACATTTTGGTTTTTCGTGTCATATTGGTATTTCTTGGATAGTACCTATTTCTTTTTTGTTAATATTGCTAATATTGTTTTTATTTTTGTTACTGATTTTGCACGGAATATAAAAAAGTAGATATGTTTTACTTTTTTGGGGTTATACATATTTTGTTTTTGATCGGCAGTAAATATGGAGGACACTGTTGGGAAATATAATGTTTATATATTTGAATTAAAATTAAAGAAATAAAAACTAATTACTATCCTTTTTAGGAACAACAAACAGGATTGTTTATTCTAGAATAAGTTCGTTAGTTGGAGACATACGATGTTGGTTGAAAACCATGTTTTCAGAGAATCTTTTCTCAAAAAAATAACTTTTTGGCCAGAATTTAACAAATTTTCAACTTTTTCTTGCACTTACAAAGAGTGAAACAATCATATATGGTAAATTTTGCTATTGCTCTACGTAAACTCGTTTTAGACTTAGAACAAATTTTTTTTAGGGTTCGACAATATTACAACTGCCGGAAATATGTCCTATTCGTGCAGCAAAAATTTTTCGCTTTGACATTTACATTTCGCAGATCCTATGTATAAATTGTAAAAATACTCTGCTAATGGGGTGTGGCACACTGCTTCCTCGTACTCGTAAAAGACTTTAAAACAGTATTCTACCAAATATATACACCGTGAAATTATATTTTAGACTAAGTTCATAAAAATTTTTTGTAACTCAAAATACTTAAAGGCTAAATTATAAAATAATAGCAAAAATATTTTGGAAACTATCCCCCAAAATACCTTAAAAATTTGAGTCAAATGGGACTAGCAGTACATAATTTTGGTTAGACATTTAATGGGATTTCATGGTAGCGCCGTGGATACTATTACTCCGAATCCAGTGAAATTTGTAAGGGCCATCTAGGAACCAGACCGCATAACTTCTGACAATTTCATAAAAAAGAATTGAATAGCTCAGAAGTTACGCCACGTGGTGCAACTTAGTATATTAATGGAATGACATGGTAGAGGCGTCGCTACTGTTACTCCGATTTCGATTAAAGTCATAGGGGACCATCTAGGAACCAAACTGCATAATTTCTAAAAATTTCATTAAAAACAATTGATTAGTTCAGAAGTTATGCTACTTGGTGCAAACAGGCGACACACAGACGGACGAACGGACAGACACCAAATTATTCAGGAAATTATTCAGTTTACGTATTAAATTGTTGATAAACTTTTAAAAATGATTAAAATCATCAGATTTTTTTTATTTGATTTTTTTCCATTTAGGTTTTTTATTTTCTTATTAAAAATATTACATTAATTAATAAAGGTGATTTACAATAGTAAAAAAATTTTAATTTGATGAAATAAATAATCTAAAAAATCATATTGTAATTAAATTTTTATACAGATACAGTCTATTCTTTAGTTGAAAATTGGCAAGTATGTGCTACCAATTTCTTAACTGTAAAGATAAAACTAGGTGCCAGGAAAACTGCATTGATTTTTACAATACTATGTTTAAACTTTAAATTGAGCAGTCAATGCAAGCCAATTTAATAAAAACCGGATAACTTTTTTAAAGATTAAAAAAAAAATGATTATGAGCTAGTAATTCTCTCGTAAGAGATTTAAACTGCAAGGGCTGCAGCCCCGCAGCCCATATGGAGGAGCCGCCACTGCTGTAGGCTATAATCAATCATTAGTTCTATCATAACACATATTACAACCATCCAAAGAAAAAGTTTCCCCGCGGTCAATCGTCGCCGTACCATGTTTTCTAATCCACAATAATTTTATTTTTTTATAGGTTATTTTTCATCATATTTTACTGGAAAAAGAAATTGGAACTGCTTTCTTGGAGAAACGATATCATCACCAATTGATACCAAACATTCTAGAATGTGCTCATGATTTTGAGATGGTAATTTTTGAATATTTGAATATTTTTTTTAATTTGCTCAATTAAAAACCAGTGTTTTTAATTGGCCAAAAACCAAGGCTGATTACAAACTAAAATATTGCCGCTGATGTTAATAAACATCTGCAACATTATATATATATATATATATATATATATATATATATATATATATATATATATATATATATATATATATATATGTTTATATATATATAATATATATATATATATATATATATATATATATATATATATATATATATATATATATATATATATATATAATGTCACCTGCTATATACAAATACACTTTTCATCCAGTGGCGAGTGCTTAACTCCATTCCAAAAACAAAACGCCGTGAGCAGCGGGCCTCATCATGGGAGTCGAAATTTTCGCTTCATCTTCGGTATCTTCAAGATGTAATTGAAAGGCTACAAATGAATTGTCATTTTAGTGGTTTCAAAATTGATGATGAGTGTTCGGCTGATCGAGGAATTTAATAAGATCTGAATCTACTATTTTCTTTTTTTCGCAGTCACAAACGTTTTTATGAACATGTTCGAAATTCGCAAACGATTTCCGATCGACTGAGTACCCGAAAGCGTATACCTATCTCTAAAAAGATATTTTCAGACATTGAATTTTTTTAACTATGACGTACCCGGAAATTAATTTTGAAAAAATTATATGTTGCATAGATCATAGTAAGAAGGCGGCAAAAAATTTTGATAATTATACCATAGCTACAAGTTGATAAAACAAATATTAAAAAGTTAAACAGTTTTTTTTTTTGGGGGGGGGGGAGTTTATATCTTTTTGAAGATGAAAATTTTTCCTAAGACATACCACAGAGGTATCTGAAACACATAAAAACTTCAGCCAAATCCGTCAAGCCATTCAAAAGATTTTTCCACTTTCAAAAACTAATTTCTTACCCCCAAAGGGGTAAGTTTTTAAGTGCTGTAATTCAGTAAATTTCAATTTTATGTCGATAGCAGTTAACAGCAAAAAAATTAACATAATGCAAATTCAATAGAAACACATACGTACAAGGGCATTCCTACCCATGCCTGCCAATACCGTTTGTTTCTATTTCTTTTTTTAAATATTAAAAAAAGGACCTTAAACAGTGAATTGAAAGGCCTTGTTGAAAATATTTTTTCTTTCCAAAAAATCCAAAATTCCTACTTGATAAATAAAAATGACTTTAATAATATTTTTAAATTACTTAATATTTATGTATTACATTTTTACTAATTCATTTTTTTTTTAAATTTTTAAATTTACTATACGCCTTCTTGTATATACTATACGTATAAAAATAAATTATTTTAAACACATTTAACAATACCATTGAATTCCGATGTAAAAATGGGAGAAGTGGGAGGGAAGTAATGTGGAATCCCTAAAGGGCACTAACTGGATACTTACTCAATACATGTACAGAAATTTCAGCCCTCTAGTTTTACTCAGAGAGTCTCTAAGCGTGTCAGAAAAAAAATCTTGGAAATATTGTCGTAAAAATCGTGGGGGTAAGTGTTAAAAGTTGAAACCTCCAAAAAGCAATGGCTGGTTTTATTAACTTAACCTGTACACAAAATTTCAGCCCTCTAGGTTTATTTGAGGAGATTTTATCTCGAGCAAAACTGCTAAAAAACAAGAAAATCATGTTTTTTTCAGTATAAAAATGGTCAGGGTAAGGGTTAAAAGTTGAAACAACCAAAAGGCACCCCCTTGATAATAGCTCAATCCGAATACAAAATTTCAGCCCTCTAGGTTTATTTGGATGACATGTACGAGTGCTACAAACTTCGAAAACTTCGAAAAAGCATGAAATTGTAGCTTAAAAACGGTGGAGGTGCGGGTAAAATATTAAAACCTTCAAAAAGCACATACCAGGTACGAACTCTATCAAGATACCAAATTTCAACCATCTACGTTAATTCTGGGGGGCTGTGGACGTGTTAGATTCAGTCAAAACACTTTTTCCCTGGATATGTTGTAGACAATTGACCGAAACATTATTTCCAACCGGTTTGGAAAAATTCTATTATTTTGTCGCCCCCCACCCCTTAAATTGTAGGTTGGGCCCAAAATTTGCCCAAACTTTGACACCACTTTGATAGTATTGTTGTTTATTGGAATGAGCCCCACTTACCAAATTTCAGCGGGAATATACATATATATATATATATATATATATATATATATATATATATATATATATATATATATATATATATATATATATATATATATATATATATATATATATATATATATATATATATATATATATATATATATATATATATATATATATATATATATATATCACTGACATTTTTTTCTTCAGAATCGTGTTCTACGGGTCTGAAAACGGATAGCGCCCCTACTCTCGCCTCGTAGCATATAGGCTGTATTCAGTTGAAAAATTCCACTAAAACAAATGAAATTAACGTCTAAATACATTAGGTATTATTTTTAGAGTCTAATTTCATTTTTTTAAGTGAATAATCAAGTGTTAATTTATTATTTATTTAATTAATATTATCAATTTATTCCACCACTTATAATCAAGCGGTGGTTTTGGGTGGTGAGTGTAGTTATCATGTTTTTTCTTTTTTAATTTGCAATTACAGTAATACCTCAGCAATCCGGCTTAAATGGGCGGCCGGTAGGCTGGATTTACGAAAAAGCCGGACTCTTGAGAGACCGTTTAAAATGTAAAGAGTTTGAGACCCCTTATAGTTCCTCTAAGAAGTTAACAGCAAGGACTGCTATTCTATGTACTGTGTTTGTAGGCAGTTCTGCGTTTCGCGTGATTAATTACTGGACAATACAATTCTGTTTTGTACTGTACTAATTAACTGTAAATATAGAATGTAAATGTGTGTAAAATTATATCTACTGTTTGTTAAATCAAGCCGGATTACTGGAGGGTCCGGATTTCCGAGAGCCGAATTATCGAGTTTATTAAACAAAGTTCTTTACAATGTGATTCCTCAGACAATTTCACACAAAAATGGTATACCTGTTACATTTCGATAAATGATACCGTTTTCGAGTAATTTAAAGTAGTATCCAATTCCAAATTATCCAATCCAATTCCAACTTACCCCTAATCATAAAGTGATGGAATAATTGGTACTATAAATTTAATTATCCTAATATCCATACGCACTGTTAAATGCACCTCAACAGTTTAAAAATTAATGTTAAAATAGAAGTCAGTTTCATTCCACCCCTCTACTTTATCAGCTTATTTTTGATTTTTGAGAGAAAGCGTAGATAAAAAGAAGCCATTATTTTTAAACGCTCTATGTATACCCGCCATAAAATTTTAAGTACCATAGAATACCCAAATTTTGCATTGCAAGCAACTCTCGCAAAACAAACTATATTTTTCTCCCTTGCCGGCCCTAATTTCTTCAGTTTTTGTTCTAATTGTTCCAAGTGTTAACTGTAGCTTAATAATGGGTTTTTCTAATGATATCATAGAATTTTGGCGATTGATTAATTTTTTATCTTTTTCTTGTTTTCGAAAAATTGGTTGAAGAGGCCGACCAATTTTAATTAATAAAAAAAAATGTTCTAGAGAAAAAAATGATATTCATAATTGAAGGATAAAAATTGAAGAAATTAGAGATTCGGCAAAAGAGAAGATTGTTTTGAGCAAACTACTGCGTATCAATTTTCTCTCATACCTTAAAAGTTGTACTTCTGCGTGTCATGTCGAGACATAATAAATAATATGTTAAAAAAATCTTATTTTACTTAAATATCTCTTCGTACTTATTTTAGCAAATTTCTAGAATGGAAACTCGCTATTCCAGCCTCCTTCATGGCGCGACTTGAACCCGGGACTATGGCAGAAATTTGTTTTGAGGTCCCTAGAATCCGAAATTACATTCACTAAAATTTATATATATATATATATATATATATATATATATATATATATATATATATATATATATATATATATATATATATATGTGTATGTATTTTTCTTATTTATTTTTACTTAAATACTGTGTGTCAGACTTACTTAAATTTCTTCATTTACTGATGCTGTTTTACTTACTTACTTATACTTTTCGTACTTGTGTTATATTTTTTCAGCTTTAGTTAATGATGTATATAAGCACATATTTGTTAAAAAGTTTCTTTTATTTAATAAAAACAGGTAAATTTTTAAGAAATTGTTCTAAATATATGATAATTGTTATTTTCTTATTTTTAATATTAATTTAGGTAAATACTAAATATAAAATCCTTATACAGGGTGTTAGTGAATTAGTGCGAAAGATTTTAAGAGGTTCTTTTATGTAAAAAAGTTCATATAAACCCAGATCCGAAAACGCTTAGTTTCCAAGATACAGAGTAGATAGACTATTAGATAGCCCATACCGGTTTTGTGGTAGGAACAGTAATTTGAAATTATTTTTATCTTGAAAACGGCTACATAAACGACAAAATACTAATAAGAGGTCATTTTTATCAACAACTCATGGGACATTTAAAAATACATTTCCAAACTGAAAAAAATTATTGGCGTGCCTTTTTTTTCTTCAAAAATATGTCATCAGATGGCTGTACGGACGCTACTGGTTTGAATGGAAATATTCTGTCTACTTCAAAATATGACTGTTTATCCTGTCATAGCGTGTCCTAAATTTTGTGTCAATATCTGAAAACATTAAAAAAGACGAGAAATTGAACACCCTGTATCTTGGAAACTTAACGTTTTCGGACCCAGATTTATAAGAACCTTTTTACATAAAAGAACCTCAGCATTCACTTGTTAAAATCTTTCACCCTTATTCACTAACACCCTGCATAAAGTCTGTCAGATTAAACTTATGTCTAAGTTTAGTTTTTAAAATTAAAAATTTACAGATTGATGGTTTACATGGTTTAGTAGCAAAACAGTAATTTTCATTATAATAATTACCAATGCCTTATATTGCATAGAATGTAAAAATGCACAGTATGAAAAAACGGTTAGAAATTACTGTCCTCCACTCTTAGCGTTAAAGGGATCGCTCAGAAAAATCTGGTAGAAATGTTGAACATACAAAATGCTTGATTCAGCATCTACACACACCGGCATAATTAGCGGAACATAAAAAAAGTATAAAAACCATTTATTAAACAAAGTTGGCGGTTTTTTTTCATTTTTACTTAAAATAATATTAAAATAACCAATCAATTGACTTTCCATAGAATTGTTTTTATTTATCATTGATGCAATTCTTTTTAAGAGGTCTGTCACTTTCGAATTCAAATGCCGTTTCTTCTCAATATGGTCGAGCTTCAAACTGCCGAAATTGAAGAATGGCAAAGACTGTCCTAGGAAACGATAGATAACATCATTCTGAGTATAGAAAAACCAAAGGAAGCTTTAATAAGAGCACGGGAGGATCCAGGCGGGATTAAGACGCCGTGTTTCATTTTCTATTTGTAAAATAATCTTTAACTTAAGTTATTCTTAGACGACATAAGATTCCAAAAATTTGCCGTTTTATATGGTTACTTGTTTTGCTATCGAAATTAAAGGTATATCCACTTGTGAACATGTAATTTTAAGTGAATAATTAAATAAGATTAATATTTTCTTGAAATTAAATGGTTTGTTTGATTTTTACAGATATTTTGTATGTTCCGCTAATTCTGCCGGTGTGTGTATTTTCAGCATCTGAACACATATATATTTTTATGTGTTATCCGTCTATAAATATTTACAGATATCACGACATAAAGTGTGTTTTTGTGTTGGTTACTAGTCGGTGCCTGCTTGCGGTAATATCGCACACATGTGTAATCAAGGGTCGCAATCGGTATCTACTGTTGTGCTGACTGTTTTCAGATACTGAAAACGCAGACCGTAAAATGTTAATAAAATTAGAAAATTAACAATCGACGATTATGTATCAAAAATTTCATACAAATATGTAATACAGTCTAACATACAAAGTCCGATGTGCCCAAATGCAATATTTTACAAAAAAAACGTAAAAATAAAAATAAAAATTAGCGTAATATTTCTTAAACCCAAAATAATTAATCCAGACAGAATAAAAACCGATTCATTCTTGGATATATTTTAATTTATACGACGGTTTATTTAAGCTACTAGTTATCCAAATATTTCCACACACGTAATTATAGACCTTTCAACAAATGATTGAATGAATAATTATTATATTAATAAATATTACATAACTTTAGTCTAGAACTAACTAAAAAAAGTTTAGTCTGACATAAACTCTATATATAGATTTTATATTTACATAAATTAATATTAAAAATAAGAAAATGACAATTATCATATATTGAGAACAATTTCTTAAAAAGTTACCTGTTTTTTAACAAGTATGCACCTATATATCTTCAGCTGTGTATTGGTTTGTTCCAAGTCCACTTTTTAAAAATGGATGGTTGTTTTGTTAGTTTGGGGCATTGAAGAAGTCAAAATCACTATCAGAAAATTTTTTTTTAAAAATGGACTTTGTATAAATAGATGTGATGCTAGGTGACATTGAGTCTGCACTGAAAGAGGTATAGAATTTGACTTTTGATTATTGTTAGGGTGGCTTAGGTGAGTATGAAAACGCATGTCGTCGACCCCTAGGGTGATCGACAACTTGGGGGGAGGGGGGAAAGTTGCGGGAAAAGTCGATCGGGAAATCGCTTATATCTTGCTTATAATTGATCGCAGAGTGATTATTTTTTTTTTAAATTTGTCCCTTTCCCACAAAAGCGATTTATTTAGAAAACATTTTTTGTCAGCTTTGAAATTTTTGAATAAACTTTGTTCATTCCGTGATATTCGCCCTACATATTCTACTGGGTTTGTTTATTTATTATTTCATTTGCTATAATTATAATTGAAAAGTTAACTCATCGCCTTTACAAGTACCTATAATGTAAGGCGTTTTTACACGATATTCCCCATGTACTATCAATTAATCAATTAAGTCCCTTAATAAAATTAATCAGCTAATTTTATTAAACTTTTCAAAATTTTGATTTTTTAGATCCATCTTACAGAATCGATTTTTTTAGCCAATTTTTTTTTAATCGTTTTTTTTTTAATTTCGGTTCAAATCCATCCCAAAATTGATCTTTTTCTTGGAGAACCGACATCTCTAGTATGGACTATATACTTAAAAGAATGAACTAGTCAGATCTAGTTATGGAATTTTTTAGATAATGTTAATCTCCGGAAATTTGTGCGTAATTAAAAATTTAAAAAACTAGATCTGTCTGTAACGAGTAGTTACAACTTACAATATGGTACTTAACTAAAATTAAAAAAAATTAACCTAAGTGCCTTGTTTTTGCATATTTTTTTTAAAGTTTTGTAATAATTATCAAAAATAGCTGTTCAATTTTAAATTAAACCACTGGTTTGAAAAATAACTCCATAACATTCACACGGACGTCATAATTAAAAAAAAAATGTCAGCATTTGCAACCTCAAAACTTCATTTAATTTCTGGTCGATTATTATTACTGTGTATTAAGTTTAATGGAAATATTGAAAATAAAACATAATAATTTCGGTTTACACATGAAAATTACTATAATCTACATAATATTTATTTACAAATTATGTACGTCGTTTTGGAGTAACGGCACTTTTTCAGTCATTTGAAACGTTATTGAAAGTTAATGATTTTGAAAATAAAATTTCTTAAATATTACTAAATATTTTTGCGTTTTACCATTAAAATCTAGCATTAATTATAATTCATACAATTATTTAACATTACCCTACCCTAAATCAGTCAAGTACCCTGTTAGATCTTTGCCAATCTACATTGATTCTATATTTTTTCAGAATTTGCATGTAATTTATTAGATTTAATTACAGACGAGAAAAAATTGCTAAATAATATTTTTTTGTTTTTCAGTCGCTAATAAATTTCCTGACATCATGGGGTCATCAAATTAAGTTGATAAATGAAACCTTTACAGTAGCTAATGCAATAGCAAATATAAGTGGAAAATTATATACAGTGTCGGATGATAATACTTTAATCACTTAAAATTATTACTTATTACAGCAGTGTAAAAGTAAAAATTATTAGCATGTAAAACTGATTTCTTATAATTCTTGAAATTATTTATTACTTTAATCTCAATATTCTGCTTGAAAGTCCAAGAAAATCCTATAATCATGTTAAAAATGTAATACTTTAAATTTAATTCATTATGTCTCTAATAAATTACAAATTTAAAAATAACAATAAATACAATATAAATTATGACAAAATATTTTTGTTTTTTGTTTTTTTTTTCCAACTATAAATTTTAACTATTAATTGATTCCAGCAACACTTCCATTTCTTCGAACGTCAGAAAATGGAATCCATTTATTTTCCATACGAGCAATTGCAGTAACTGAAGTAAATCCGTCACCTGGATTCCTTATACTTATTGTATGATTCTTTTTTCTTAAACTCTCTAGAATTTCCTTTAAAAAAAACCAAAATTCTGGTAAATTAGCAGAAGCAAATAGTACTTAGCTGAATCTGATATGGGTGAAAATATCTGAAGTTGGTCTGACGTCATTGACCAAGTAAACAAAATTAGACGTACAATTTTATATTACTTATAGTTACTGAAAACGAGTCAGAAAATTTTGTTAGGTCTAATTTTGATAAATTTGTTGCACTTGTTTAATGACGTCAGAGCAAGTTTAGTTAACTTCACCTATACTTATTTCATACAAAACAACGTATAGTTGTTGGATGTTAGAAAATGAATTTAGAAAATACAGAAATTATTCCTTTGTTAATACAAGTGCGAAAAAATAATATATATTTCGTAGTCTTTTTAAGAAAGAAATATGCAGCGTGATTATCACTATTGCCAGAGGGGAACATTTCGTATATTTTTTGTAGGGGATCATTATAATATTTCTTTTATATGGTAGTACTTGCTTTGAAGATAACGAATATAAATTTTTATCTTTTTATTACCATTATTTTTCTAGCTATAACAATTTTTAAAATCCAAAAACCACAATTTTTAGAGCGCTTTGAAATATTTAAACACATGTAGCTCAAAAACTATTTGCCCTAGTAAGTTGAAACTGGTACCACTTACTTCAGAATTAAAAGGGCTTTAATTTAACATATAACATGATAATACAATTCAAAGGATATAGCAAGATAAGCATAGTAAATCTGCCCCGCGACGAATTATATTTTAATAACTATATTACCGGTATGGTAAGGCTGTAAGTAATTGATATCTACAATTTTGGCGGCCAAAACTAAGTAGTTATGGAGATAACTAAAAAAATTTAAAAAATTATAAAATTTTTTTCTTGGTAAATATTCAACTTAGGAAATAATTCCAAATCCACATGAAGGCAAACACTCTCAAGAATATTAGACATATTTATTATCGTATCAGTCCTCGTTATTAAGGATAATAACAAGGATAGTATCCGATCCAATGTTATTGTTATAGGGTTTCAATTGAGCGACCACTTCAAAAAAAATTCAGTAACTGTGCCCTAATGCACTTAATTACAGCACCAAGTCTCATCAAAATTCAAGGGCTGCAACATGGTAAAAATTTTTTTTTCAATTCTAATCTGCTGAACCGCCCCTCCAGTGGATCCGATCCTGGAATTATATACATCAATCGAAAATACTTTAAAAATAAAGTGTTGCGTCTCATAAAGTGTTTTTCCTATCTCCTATAGTTTTCGAGATAATCAAGAATAATCGAAAGAAGTATATTAAGTTATAGGTTATCTGCCCCTGATAGAAAGTCCCAATAGTATTATATTACAACTCTAAGAAAAAAGTAAACGTAATAAAATTTTACAAGTTGGATTTACACTATAGCAAAAAATGAAATAAATTATTTTCAGTACGAAACTGCCCTGTTGCAGCAACATTCATAAAAATATTACTTTTCAATTCAAAATAGAATATGGCAATACAGAATACGATTTAGAAATGTTAAATTATAATCTAAATCAATAGTTTTAAGAATTATATACATTCATTTAATTTTTTGAATTATGAAGTTTTTTTTAGCTATGTAAATCCGACTTAGTTTGTCACATTTTTGTGTGAGAGAGATAAATAAATTAAACTGTCACTGTACAAGCTACTTTTTTATCCTTGTCATCTTTTTTAACCAATCATATTTTTTTCAAAATTTTATTACCTTTACTTTTTTCTTAGAGTTGTAATATAATAACTGTATTGTCGTTTATGTGACACTGCAGGTAGTTCACATGTATAACTTCCCTAGACCAAAACAAAACCATTGTAGAAATATAATAGAAAATTGTCAAAAAATGTGGTGGTAAGCATTCTTTAATATTCTACATGTTAAAAATGCCTACTACACCACATTTTTTGACGAGGGAAGAGCGAAGAAGATTTCACCCCTTCAAACCGTTTTTCCACAAATAAAAAAAATACGTGTCGCTAATTTTTTAGTGTTCTACAGCTTATTCAAATTTCATCAAAATCGATAATCAAAATCGTCCTTGGGATCTTTACTTGTTAGTAACATATACTGTACTAAATGTACCAGATTTCCACACATCTTAATTCAGATTAAAAATTAGTTCAGTGTGTTACCATTAGAACGCCATCATGAAACTTTGTATACAACTTACCTAAGAGGTTAGGTATAAAATATATTTTTTTCAAAAAAATTAAAAATTCCGATTTTGGGTTTTTTATAAAAATCAGTTTTTGGATTGTGGGCAAAGGGTTAAATTTGAACTGTATTATCATGTTATATGTCTAAAGCCCTTTTAATTCTGAAGTTAATGATACCAGTTTCAACTTTCTAGGGCAAATAGTTTTTGAGCTACGTGTTTAAATATTTCAAAGCGCTCTTAAAATTTGCGGTTATTCGATTTTAAAAATTGTTATAACTCAAATACGAATACTCAAAAAATATAAGACTTGGTATTTTTGGCCACATTGATTTGAAGAAACTATTCACCAAATATCATGCATTTTAAGAACATTGATGTTTTTATTGGTTGATTTGATATGGAATTACCCATAATTTATAATACTTTACTTGTTTGCAAGTGTTATAATGATATCGTAGTTCAGAAATTCATAACTTCCACTTAATTTTCATAAATTTCGTCATATATATATATATATATATATATATATATATATATATATATATATATATATATATATATATATATATATATATATATATATTTATATATGACGAAATTTATAAACTTTATAAACTCACCAGTTATTAACAAAATTACCACTACGTATCTTTCAGTTTCAAAATGTACCTTTTTAAGCATACTAACGTAACTTTTAGCCAAATAAGTGTGGCAACACTGGTGATTATAGTACATACAGCGATATAATATAATAAGCATGTATGATATAATGTAGTATTTATTACGAAATAATAAATAGTATGGTGCAATTAGACCCAAATCTCAACATCCAAAGTAACAGTTTCACTCCAACTCCAAATTGTTCTATACAGTCCATATATTGTTTGGTAAAATGTTACACCACTTTGAGCGTCGGGTTTGGGAGGGAGAAGGGTAGAAATAGGCAAGTTAACGGTTTTCGTCAGTTTTTTTTAAATATTTCGGAAATCATGGGGTTTAGCGTAAAAAGTGTCATATATAAAAATAATCTACATTAAGTTGCGAACAAAAATAGTCCTGTGCATAATCTTGCTGAAGTGAAGTTTTCCAGAGTTATGGAGGGTGTAAAAGTATCAATTTTTAAATTTTTTGGAAAAAATATGACACATTATCACTAAGGAAACTAATTATTTTTATACAGGATTGTGTTTTGTAAAAGGAAATTGCGATTAGTCCTCTTCAAACATAGCACCTTCCTCTTCTAAATCTTCGTCTATGATGTTCGTATCCCTGTTATCACATCCTAGGCCTGAGCAATTACCGTGTGTGCTTGAGCTGTTTAGACCACTTTTTCTGCATTCGCAGTTACGGACGCATTCGTCTTTGCAAGCGCACACTATGAGGGAAAGTAATTCCTCGGGAGCTGCAGGATGTGCTATTGTAATTGGTCTCAGGTGTTCGTCAATCTTCTTCCACTCCCACTCGAGCGGATTCTTCTTCTTATTCAACCACTGCTGCACCTGGTGGTGATAGGTGTAGCAGTGGCTAAAAATACTAAAAATTGATACTTTTACACCCTTCGTAACTCTGGAACTGTTCACTTTAGCAAGATTGTGCAAAGGACAATTTTTGTTCGCAATTTACTGTAGATTATTTTTGTGTATGATACTTTTTACGCTAAACCCCATGATTTCCGAAATATTTAAAAAAAAACTGACGGAAACCGTTAATTTGCCTACTTCTACCCCCCTCCCCCCAAAACCCGACGCTCAAAATGGTGCAACTTTTTGCCAAACAATATATGGACTGTATAGAACAATTTGGAGTTGGAATGAAACTGTTACTTTGGATGGTGAGGTTAGGCCGTTTTTTTGAATAACTGCACCGTACTAAAATAGATAAATATATTGTTCAACTTCTTAAATCGTAAGTTGGCGTTTACATACCAGGTAGCTTGTCGCGTAAGCAACACTTACCTGCCTAGGAACGTAAGTAATTTACTTACCTTCCTAGGAACGTAAGTAATCGTTTACTGCCAATAGTAAATAGATTTTTCTATGGAAATATTTTTTTATAGATTCCTACTATTCGTTTTTATTAAAATTTCATTTTCCATCTATTTTATTTTATTATTTTTTTGTTCAATTAGGTATTTATTTTTTTTTTTTTTAGTTGAAAAAAGAACTGACTCATACTCGGCCTGTGAGTTTATTTTTGTGACCATGGATGCTTACATCCATGGTCTTTCCTCGGCTTTCAGCTTCGGATTCTCAAACTACATCCGAAGCTATAAAAATAACACTTAGGTCCTTGCCAAGTAATAGGTATACTATTTTAGTTTTTTTTTATTTGATTACTAAATATTTTACATTAAAATGTATTGCAAACATATACATATTATTTGTATTGTACATATTATAACGAAATAGATCCTCCACAACCATGTGAAACGCTTTTCCGAAGTTTTTCCTTAATTTAATATTACTAATTTTCATAATTTCACAGCATACGTTAATATTGGGTTGGTACATTCTAGTCAATTTCTTTGACTCACGGTCCGCTAAGTTCTGAGCAGCAGGCATCCAGACCTTGTCTATACGTTGGCAAGAAATCCGTACATAGATGCTCATGGCGCGTACCTATTTAATTTATTGAATTTTTTTAAATTGAAAATGTTAGAATTTAGAAAGTAAGAACAAAGTGTCCTAGTCAAAGGTGTTTCGTGCCAACCCAATATTTCCACTTCTTTCCAATATCAAATTCTTTACTTCATCATTATATTACTTCAATTAGTTAATGCCATTAGCACAACAGTCAAATAATGTCGCTTGTCTATATTTCAAAGTTTTGTCACATAAGTTTATCCTTTTTTAGAAACAAATGGAAACTTGTGGAACATTCTGGAACATATTACTTCAAAAATATAATTGTTTGTACTGTGGTGACTCCGTCATCCACCTAATTATATTATAAAAATTCATTAACTTAAATTCCATACCTTGTACTTTCTAAGCTTTCACATTCCTCGTGATCCATCTACACTTAATAAATCTCTAACACTGACTGACTGACAGACAACGCACAGCCCAAACTGTTGGATTTAGAAGCATGAAATTTTGCACAGGAGTTTCTTATGTAACGTAGGTGAGCACTAAGAAAGGATTTTTGAAAATTCATCCCCTTGGTGGGTTAAATAGTGGATGAAAATTTGTTTGGAAATTCGTCGTTTTCGATATTGCGGAGATAGATATACCCTGTTTCAAATACAATTGATCATGAGTCAAAGTTAAAAAATTAAATAATTCTTATAGGTATTCAAAACAAATCAATCTTCTATTCTTTTTTAAAAACAAACTGCAATTTTAAAATTTACGTAAGTGTAATAATGAAAGTGATAAACCCAAGAAAACAGAAATTATTTAAATTCATAAGTGATGAAGAATGGTAAAATTTAAGTGAAATGGACCATATATAAAAATATGTTACTATGGCTATTTTTCTTATTTAATAATTCTTTAACAGTGACTGATCGTCAACGCACAACCTAAATTGTTGGGTTTAGAAGGACGAAATTTTACAAGGAGTTCCCTATATAACGTAAGTGAACACTAAAAAAGGATTTTTGAAAATTCATCCTCTAAGGGGGTTAAATAGCTAGTATACTTAATAATTCTCTAACACTGACTGACTGATAGGCAACGTATAGCCTAAACCGTTGGGTTAAGAAGGATGAAATTTTGTACAGAAGTTTCTTATATTGTAATGTAGGTGAGCATTAAGAAAGGATTCTTGAAAATTTATCCTCTAACAGGGTTAAACTAGGGTTGCCAGCTGTCTGGATTTCTCCGGACTTGTCCTCTTTTTGGGGACGTCCGGGCGGGATTTTTAATACGGTCCGGGTTTTAATTCTATCAGTACTAATTATGTAAATATTAAATTATTGTAATTACACACTGTTATGTTGCTTTAATAAATCATAACTGTAATTATAAAATGTCGTCAGATTTCACCGTGCCTGTGTATATTACCCACGATTCCTATACATGCCGCCTTTATTTCAAACTACTTAACAATAAAAAAAGGATTAAAAGAGAGTGAAAGGATGTGGAGAACTGGAGATACTGGAAATTGAACAGGTATGTGGGGAAGGTAATTCTAAAGTTTAAGGAGCTATTTGGTTACTTCAAAAATTAGAGAGTGACGTATCAGTTTTTAACCGTTCATTAATTATGCCTGTCAAAAACGTAAGGATCAATTCCCAACTTATAATCTAACCTTTTTAGCATGAATAGAACTGAAACTTTGATTAAAAAATTGTTTCATGGAAAGAAATTTCACGAACAAGAGTTTCATGGAAAGAAATGAGGAACTAGAAAATTACCTCGAATTTGACCTTGAACGTAATCTTGACCAACCAGTATCATACTTTTTGCGTTTTTATGACCTTCACACGATTTTGGGATATGAAGTATGACTATGGTTTTCAACGTAGAATTTCCCGCTCTTTTCGAATCCGAGGTCAAAAATAGGGTTCTCCATTTAAAAAAACAAAGTTGACCTCCAAATTTTGGTCAAGGTCATGTTCAAGGTCAAATTCGAGGTCATTTTCTAGTTCCGCTCTTCTTTCCATGAAGCTTTTGCCCGTGTTATTTTTCGATAAAGTCAATATTAACTGAGATTTTCAGCTGGTCGAGTAAATAATAGGCTGTAAGAGTTTAATTTTTCAGAGAAAAATCGACTAAAAACGATAGTGTATTTAGTAGAAAAAACTAGCAGAAAAAATCGTAACGTCAAGACCATCCGTTTAAAATATTCTTTGAGAATAATTAGTTGGAATAACATTTAGTCGTGTAATATGAAATGTCGTTTTTCGACCGCTTGGTGGATCTTGTAATTCAGAAAAATATCGACACTTTTTTTCAACAAAGAAAGTTGTACTCTACTGTGCTAGACGTGTGCTATCATAGCCAGTAAATAAAAAAACTAAATTCCAGAATTAAAAGCCATTCCTTAACATATTTATAATTTACTGTAATTAACACATCTTTCTGGGAAGCGGCGAGATTTTTTCCCACCTTAAATATTGGAAAGTAAATGACAAAATATAAAAATTGTTAAAGTTTTTATCGCGCATACATCAGTTATCGTAAATTAAAACCAAAATTTCGGGAAAACGGCTAGCCGTGTATTTTCTGTTGACATGGTGTTTTATTTTGTCGCTTAACAGTAACAACCAGCGAAATTTTGAGCCCGAACCTATGCATAGTTTTCTGGTAACTGAAGGCTAAAATTTTTTTTTGTGTAGAAAAAACTGCCAATAATACATGATTCGAAGTCAAATTTGGAGAGAACGATCAGCCGAGCCGTTAATAAAATAATAATTATTTTAACTGCCGTTGACGCAATATTTCGGTAACCACGTTCTGACATCTTGTTAACATAATGGTGCAACAAGAACGTGAAAAGTTCCTACGCGAATTATTTCAAAGCCAGGTCCAAACCAAGGAAAACAAAATTAATAAAATAAATACTAAACGCGAACCACCCCTCAATTATTCACCCAACCAAATAAGTTATTTTCGAGAAAATAAACAAAATAATAAGTTACATAAAAAATTTAAACAAATCACTATTAAAACTAAAATAGGGCAACAGTGACTGATAATAAAAATCGGAAAGTCCCTAAAAGAAAACTAAGACAATCGACCTTGTTACAGAAAACCGCTGCTCTTAACGAAAATGACGAAAATGCAGACACTCGAAATACGCCCATTAACGAATAACCCGGGACTAGTGGCTGTACAACTAGGGCAGGGCAGACTCAACCAAGGATATAATAAATTCCTACACATCATTAACCTTAACTTTTATAAGGAAAATTTGGAAAAAATTGAAACTTGTTTAAAATATCTCGAAAACAGTAACAATTATTTAAATAAGTCCCTTAAAAACATAGTCAAATTAAAATTCAAAGAATTACAAAACAAATTTAAACAAATTTACCTTATACGCGTAAAAAGAGCCCTCATAAATGCATTAGGTTCTGCTATAAAATTTATAACCGGTAATATGGACAACGAAGATGCGCTAAGAATAAACCAAGATATTATAGAAAATATCAAATTGAACCAACTCAATTTAGTTTCCAGTAGCAATAAACAAATTAAAATTAACGAGATGATGTTCCAAAGGTTTAATAATATTTCAGAACACATAAATTTACAGCAGGATGCCATAAATAAAATTTTCTCCAGAATGAGAGATCAAGTAACGGGCAGTTTAAATAATCATCGGGAATGGAGTTTTTTGAATGCTTTTTAATACGTTAATCACATAATAAATAATATCGATCTCTCGCATTCGCATCTGATCTAGCTAGCTCAAGCAATAAATTTTGCAAAACTGAATGTACTTCCTACCCTAATATTGTCCCCCGACGAATTAGATCACGCTTATGAAATTTTACAATCCCAAAACCTATCCATTCGATCCTTGTATCAAGTATATGAACTATTAACATTTCAAGCGTACTAGAATAACACCAATATCATTTTCAATGTACGTATCCCTATTTTCGAACCCGAATTTTATCAATTTAACCTTTTGGAACCGTTACCTATAAAAAATGAATCCACAGTAATCCCATATCCATATATCCTTAGCGGCAAAATGTAAATTACTTTTCAAAAAAGGAATGCCAACAACTGAATAAATTGTACATATGTAGAAAAGAAGATTTAGTAAAGATACCACAGACCGACAATTGCTTTAACCGCATCCTCCAGGACAGACAGCAAACTGCACCTACGAAGAATCCGAAGAAACGACAAAAATTAAGCAAATAACCCCAAAATATATTATAATCAAAAACGCCAAAAATCTTAAAATTTTCACCACCTGCGGTATAGATCAACGAGCCATAACCGGAACCAGATTGATCTACTTCAGCAAATGCGAAATCACCACTAAAGGGACACTGTATCGAAACCAGGAATTCAGCGCTACAGAACAATTCCACATTCTACCTCTTTAATGAGCTACAAGCTGAACAATGCCAGCTATTGCCCAAAATCAATCTCAATAAACTTAACATGGCTAACATCGACAACAGGAAAGAAATAAACGAAATAAGGACTACAACATATGTTCATACATCAAGTCTTTACATAACTATCATTTTTCTCATTGTAACTATCATTGTATACATCACCATCCAGGTAATCATCAAAAACCGACTACTTAAGTGTAATACATTATTGGCTCATCCAAACGAGCCAATACTCATCTGGAATAGGCCTCAAACTCGGCGGGGAGGAGTTATGGAATGACCACATCCACCCTAAAAGTTAATTAACATATCTTACTCGTTCCTTTATATTTAAATATTAATTTTCTGTAATATTAATAATACAATTTATTATATTATTCAACCAAGAATTTATTCACATTATATATTTATTCACATTTTACTTCTATTATAATTTATGATATAAGACAAAACGTGTGTACGTGATCATAGCTTGTTTTTGTCAGCACAGTATTTTGTGTAATTGTCAATGTAATGTATTATTTTAACTGCCGTTGACGCAATATTTCGATAACCACGTGCTGCCGTCTTGTTAACATAATAAATTTTATTTTAATTGTCAAAATATTTTTTCTAAACACTGTTTAGCTGACTTAAGCACGTGCTAACTGGTATAAAAGAACTAGAAGCATAACGAAAATCGACAGTTTTCGATCTAGCTAGACAATATTGTGGAGGCAGATCTCCAGTGATACTTGTGTAAACAAAATTGTAATCTTTTAAACTTTAATAAATTTTTTAAAAAATAATTTTAATTGTTGCGAAACGTAACTGTATAATATATATATATATATATATATATATATATATATATATATATATATATATATATATATATATATATATATATGCATATATATATATATATATATATATATATATATATATAGTGCATATATATATATATATATATATATATATATATATATATATATATATATATATATATATATATATATATATAGATTAGCGGACAATACTTAAATACTTGGGTTATTTCCTAATATGTTAGTTAACCAGTATAAAATTTCAATTTTTTTTAGTTTTAATTACTATAGATTAACTACGTTGTTTCATATAACAAAAATTATAACGGTGTATAAACAACATTAAGTTGTTAAGTTTTTTGGAGATTAGTAGTTTTGAAAAAAAATTTATAGGATACACATACACACATATAATATACAAACACATATATAACGAGTGCATATTTAATATTTTTAATGAATGTTTTACATAGTATACAGGGTGTATCATTGAATATGCTTTTCAATACATTAAAATAGTATTTATCATTTTGTCATTAGGTTACATCAATACTTTTATAGGTGAACGAAAGAAATTTTTTCTGTAAAAAATAGGCACAGAAAGGGTATTACACATTTGTGCAAGTTGTTTTTGAATTCATATAATTTCGCCTGTTTGTTTTTGCAATAACAATTGTAGTATCCATTCGAAGTTTGACTTTTGTCTGTCAAAAATTGCTTGCTATTTTTGCGGATAATTATTGCAAAAATGTGCTAGAATTAATAATTAGTTTGCTACTTATTTTGTGCTATTATTAATTACGAACGTTAGTGTTCAATATTGTGCTAAATATCGGTTTTCGTTGCTTTAAAATTGTGCTATAGCTTATTTTTTTGTTTGGATTACGTGCAACTACAAACAAAAACCATTCAAGTGAATGTTTAAGAAAAATACTAATCTACTACAATAATCAACAAAATCAGGTAACCTATATTTCTTTTTATCCTACATTTTTACCACCTGATGTAATTACGGACACATTAACTACTTATATCAACTTTGTTGAGTAATAAAATTTTTGTTTATGTAATTTGTACAATTATATTATTAGCTTTACATTTTGCTATCTTCGTTTGTTGCATTTTTAATTGCTTATGAACCAGCGACAAAATTAGTTTGCAAAAAGGGACATTTGTACAAGAGCCATTTAGGCGTGTACACATACAACGTCTTGAATAATATTCATCTCGCAGACTGGAAATCTTCGGTACATCAAATATTTCTTCCAAATTCATTTCTTCTTTTCACTACCTTTGACGTCATACTTCTTAAATATTGGTTGCAATATGGTATGAAGTTTTTTGTATGGGACAAAACTATAACACCAAGGTATCCCATACCAATTTCGGCACAACCAACGTGCAACTCGTTAAAATTTCTTCGGCAACTCCTTGAAATCAAACGGTGCTTCGAACGTAAGATGTGATATTTTATCCGAATTTTCTGCAGCGATACCAACTTCGTTAAAATAAAATTCACTGTTAGCTCCTTAATAACCTTGTATCGGGCGATTGTCGAGCACAGGATTGTTGGTGTAATGGCGAACACACCTGGCTAGTTACCGGGAGATCCTGGGTTCGATTCCCGACCGCGCATTTCCGTTTGCTTGTTCAATAGAAGGCACTGTTTCCTCGAAACCCGCACGGTTTTTTAACGCTAGACTCTTTTTCCAAACACGTGCCTAATTCAAGTCCCTCGTCCTCTAAACGCGTATGGGTTTGTAACGCATATTGTTCTTTCAAACACGTGTTCAGGGAAACGCTATGAGTAGAAGGTTAGTCATTAGCGCTGGCAGCCAAACCAACACTAATAGTCATAAAGGTCACACATTTGAGCCTAGTATAAAAATTGCCACAGAGGGTCTGATGAACAAAAAAAGTAAATGTTTAGATTTTTTTGAAGTGAACACTCACGTTGGAGAGAATATAATCTTGTACTCAAATTTAAGACTCTTCTATTCTTCTGACCCATGAATTTTTCCAAATATTCAAATTGAATTTATATGTCCAATGCATAAAATGGTAGCTTTTATAAATTTTTATAAACAATCGTTATCAACAACGAAAAGCTATAAGCTCTAATAACTCAAAAAAATTATTACTTGAACTTAATAATGTCAATTTTTTCATAAATCAGTTTTTACCTGAAGATTACGAGATTAGAGGTGAAAATTAGGCCAAAAAAAGAAATGAAGGCGTTTTTAAAATGTTGGATTTGAAATGTTGGTCAGAAAATACTGGATTTTCTTGTTGGTAAAAGTACTATCATTTCTTGTTCCCAATCATTTAACTTAATTGGTTTGTTGGCTATAATACTGACGTAAGTTTTTTTTTCATTATTGCTTTCATTCTTCGTAATTTTTTTGCTACTGGGCAACAGAAAGTATTTTGTCAATATTTTGCACATGAATCTCTTGGGCCGTAATTCAAGCTTTTATTACCTTTGCAAAACTATCTTTCTAATCATCACGTCCCCTTAAACACATGTTTGGAAGAACAGTCTGCATTACAAACCCGTGTGCGTTTAAAGGACGGCAGACTTGAATTGTACACGTGTTTCGAGTGTTACAAAACCGTACGGATTTCGAGGCAACAGTGCCTCCTAATGAACACGCAAACGGAAATACGCTTCCCGGCCGATCCGGATATTTTTTTCAATCAGTTTGTGATTTTTAATTTACATGTGGTTTTTGGTCATACTATACCAAGGAAATCGAGTGCTTAAAAGTTTCAGTTTAGCTGAACGATAAGTGAACATATGAATACTGCGTGTGTTTAAATCCAAAGAAAAAGTTTGTCATACGTAGTAATGTAAATTAAAAATCACAAAGTGATTGAAAAAATTATCTGGATCGGCCGGGAATCGAACCCAGGATCTCCTGGTAACTAGCCAGGTGTGCTATCCGTTACACCACCGGTCCTTTGCTCGGTAGGCGTCCGATACAGACAACATTCAACCACCTATGTGTATGTACTCTCTATAACGCGAGAAGCAGTTACAATTACAACAGAATTTTGGGATAGATAAGTGTTTTTTTAATTACTCGAAAACCGTATGTGTATATAAAAATGTACCCTTATTTCTATCAGCTTTCGCAATTACAGTACAAAATTCTGGGTCAGCCTATATATATATATATATATATATATATATATATATATATATATATATATATATATATATATATATATTAGTGATGGAGAACTATCGATAGTCCCGACTATCGATAGTTACGATAGTCGTGAAACTATCGATAGTTATCGATAGTTTATCGATAGTTTTTGATACCCAAGTTGGGCGGCATTTAGATAGTCGACGAACAAAAAAAAAAAAAGAAAAAAGGTCGCTGGTTTTACGCTGGGGCGGAATTATTCCTTTTTGCCCGGAAATTCCCTTAAAATGGTTGTTTTTATATCTCTGACTATAATTTCTACGAAATTTTTATTACCTTTAGTATTTATAAGTAAACGAAATGACTGAAAAAAAGTATCGAAAACTATCGATAGTAAAAAAAAAAATATCGATAGTTTTCGATAGTCAAAACTATCGATAGTTATCGATAGTGCTATCGATAGTTCTCCACCACTAATATATATATATATATATATATAGTAACATCCTGTACAATATGGACATCCTATATATAAAATAATTGCTTATTTTGCTAATCCATATTTATATTTTAATTGTTATCTTATAAAATGCTAATTTTGCATAATCTTTAATTTCATTGTTTTAATTATAATTTTGATACATTGTAATAATTTAAAATATCATGTTTCTTTCCTGGAACCACCAACTCTGAGTGATTATTCTAGAACAATCATAAAAAAGATATAAATAGAGGAATCTCACAAAAGAAGTCAGTCTTGTTGCGTCAATTTAAAGATATTGGATCACTCCGTGTTGGTACAAAAGCATATTGTACTTTAATTTTGGGATAATAAAATTTTTTAAAAACTCAAATTATCATCTCGATAATTTAACTGGCGCAGTCGTGCGGATTTTTAACGCGTATTAAAAAGTCGTATAAGTGGTTAAACTCGCGAAAACGCATTTTAAAAGAATATTAAAGTGCAATTTTCGAAGCTGAAAAGAATATTTGGCTTTGGAGGGTTTCCCGAATCTACGACAGTGCGCGGAGAATCCAGAACCTACAATCAACCACTCCAGAATACGGGACGAGAGGACATCGCCCACCAGCAGTTCCTTGGTGAAAGCACATCATCGAGAGGACCAATGGTTGCATTATTCTGGCTCATGTAAGTCGATTTTCTTGCAATTTTTATTCATTGGAAATTAAATGCCTACATTTCCTAAACCAAAACTATCCCTTACACGTAGCGATCCTTATCCACGCAACATTTCTCACGATATTACTAACGCCGCTGCAAACGGAAGTAATATTGATTCTGCTAGTTATTCGTCAGGGAATACGACGAGTAATATTAGCGAAAACTTAGCTTTAGGAAACAGTACCACTAATTTAAAT
This sequence comes from Brachynemurus nebulosus, assembly GCA_035578155.1. NCBI lineage: Eukaryota > Metazoa > Arthropoda > Insecta > Neuroptera > Myrmeleontidae > Brachynemurus > Brachynemurus nebulosus. Next base: position 86,469,644 of record JAPWDM010000001.1, on the reverse strand, counting down.
ATTTCAAATCGAACAAATAATTCTAATTTAGTTAATAATTCAAATAATACAATGGCAACGCCAACAGATATTTTTAATGCATTACGAATTCCCGACGCAATCAAAGATTTGCCCAATTTTGATGGTAATACACGATTATTATACGATTTTATTAATAATGTCGAGGAAATTTTATGTTTAATTCCCGATGTAAATGGTACTAGTTACGGAAAATTATTGCTTAGAGCCATACGTAATAAAATTACTGGTCAAGCAAACGAAATTTTAAATATGTATGGGACCCCTATCGATTGGACCCAAATAAAAACAAATTTAATAACTCATTATTCTGATAAACGTAACGAAACGAGCTTAATTAAAGATTTACACAATTTAAAACAAAATAATCAAACGGTTGAAGCTTTTTATAGCAATGTAATTGAAATACTGTCCACAATTTCAAATCATGTTAAGATTCATGAAAACAACAATGATGTTAAACAATCAAAAATAAATTTATATAATGAAATGTGTTTAAATGTTTTCTTATCTGGCTTGAAAGAACCTTTAGGGTCAACAATCAGAGCGATGAAACCAAATACATTAGCGGAAGCTTTTGCATTTTGTATCAAAGAACAAAACATTTATTATACCAAATCTCAAAACATACAGAACACAAACATCAATAAACACAAGCCAATTACACATGTAAATAGTAATAATAATTACAACACTCGTACACACTCTAATCAAAGTCACGTAGGTGTACAACAGATGCAGTTTAGACCGCGTTATCAACAACAGTCATTTAATAGAATTCAAACACAACAGACACCGTACAGACCATTTCAAATAAGACCCGTAAATAATTCATTTCAACAAACTAATTCAAAAATTAATACCCAACAAATAAAACGATTTAGACCTGAACCTATGGAACTTGGAAGTAGTAGAATAAATATTAGACCTCAACCTTCTACCTCACAACCCCATAATAACCAAAACCGTACATTTGCACCCTCATCTCGACCTACATTTACAAGTGAAGAATTATTTAATAACGAAAATTACGAAAACTTAGATCAATATGAAATTACTGAAAATATTTCTGACGAAAATTTTATTTCTGACGATTATAACGAAAACGATACAAATTTAATTAGTGAACATGAAATTGACGATTCAAATTTTCAACTTGCTTGGAACAACAATTCGGATACTTAGATCTTAATAGTCATGGTAACACACTCCCTTACATTCATATTAAATCCCCTACAGGCAAAAATTTAAAGTTTTTGGTCGATACTGGCGCCTCAAATTCATTTTTGAGTCCGGAACATGTTAACATAAACCACACTACAACAATTGAACCGATTGAAATTAAAGCAGTTCTTAACACTTACTATTTAGATAAGAAAATAACTATACCAATGTTTAAAGAATTTAATCAACCTAACGACACATTAGACTTTTTAATATTTAAATTTCACCAATACTTTGATGGTTTAATAGGACTTGACACTTTACGAAAAATTAATGCAAACATTGATATTAATAATAAATTATTAAAAACAAAAAATTCTAAATTAAAACTCTTATCAAAACCAAATTTTATGTCTGGTAAATATCTTACAGAACCTTTTTCAAAAACTTTAGTGAAATTACCTATTGACATACAATCAGGCGAATTTATCTTAAAAAATACTTACATAGAAAATAAATTTTTAATTCCAGAAGGTATTTATTCAGCAAATGATTGGCATTTTGTCTGTCCAGTAATTAATTTAACTAATAAAAAACAATTATTATTCGTAGAACAACCGCTTAAAGCTGAAATCTTGAATCACGAATTAATACAGTTTAAAGAAAATCAAATCAGTCCGCAATCTCAAAATTCAAATAATAGAATAGACAATTTAATTAGAGTAGATCACCTTAATAAGGAAGAAAAACAAAAAATAATAAATTTATGTAGACAATATGATGACATTTTCCATCAGGAAGGACAGGACTTAAGTTTTACTAACGAAATTAAACACCACATAAACACGAAAGATGACATTCCCATATATACTAAATCTTACCGATACCCTCAAATCCATAAAGAGGAGATACGAAAGCAAATTGACAGTCTTTTAAAACAAGGAATAATTAGACCGAGTTATTCACCTTGGTCTTCACCTATATGGATCGTTCCTAAAAAGACCGACGCTAGTGGCAAAAAGAAATGGCGACTTGTAGTAGACTATAGACGGTTAAATGAAAAAACTATTGACGACAAATATCCCCTACCAAATATTACAGACATTTTAGACAAATTAGGACGTTGTATGTATTTTACTACTTTAGATCTGGCAAGTGGATTTCACCAAATTGAAGTTCATTCTAAAGACATCCCTAAGACCGCATTTTCTGTTGACAATGGACACTACGAATACCTTAGAATGCCATTTGGATTAAAAAATGCTCCGTCCACGTTCCAAAGAGTAATGGATAACGTTTTGCGCGATTTACAAGGAACAGTCTGTCTCGTATACATGGACGATATTATTGTCTTTTCAACCTCATTAGATGAACACATTACTAATTTACAAAAAGTATTTGACAAACTTCGCAAAGCTAACCTCAAAATTCAACTTGACAAAAGCGAATTTCTACACAAGGAAGTCGCATTCCTTGGTCATATAGTATCCTCGGAAGGAGTAAAACCAAATCCGGATAAAATAAGAGCAATTCTAAATTTTCCTTTACCAAAAACACCCAAAGAAATCAAGAGCTTTCTTGGACTTCTCGGATATTATCGTAAATTCATTAAGGACTTTGCAAAAATTACAAAACCTCTTACACAATGTCTCCGAAAGGGAGAAGAAATTAAAATAACCCCCGAATACATTCAGACATTTGAAACGTGCAAAAAATTATTGACTGACGAACCCGTATTAGCTTATCCCGACTTTGAAAAGGAATTTAACTTGACTACTGACGCAAGTAACATTGCAATTGGCGCAATATTATCACAGGGACCCATTGGAAAAGATAGACCGATATGTTATGCTAGCCGTACGCTTACTAAAAGTGAACAAAATTATAGCACGATTGAGAAGGAACTTTTAGCTATTGTTTGGGCTACTAAATATTTCCGTCCATACCTTTTCGGTCGAAAATTTAAAATAATAACTGACCATAAACCCCTTACTTGGTTAATGTCACTTAAAGATCCGAATAGCAAATTAGTCAGATGGCGTCTCAAACTCGAGGAATTTGATTATACTATTATCCATAAATCTGGAAAAAGCAATACCAATGCAGACGCACTTTCCCGTGTCATAATTCCCGAACTTAACGTAAACGAAACTAACAGTAACACATCTACTCACGTAACTCAACACACGACAGATTCGAACACTGTCCACAGTGCAGACGAAGACGATACTTCATACATTAGAATTTCCGAAAATCCATTAAACGATTTTGGACAACAAATTATTCTTGAAAAAAGACTTAAAATGGCGCATAGGAAATCAAAAATCCTTTTTAGAACAAAAAAACGACAAACATTCCAAATTCCTGACAACAATGACGAAATTTTTATTGAAATCTTTAGACAATTTATACCAACTAAAAAATTCGTTGCCGTATACTGTACCAATGACGAACTATTTAATAAATTTCAAGAAATATATCATCAATATTTCTCTCAAGGCCGTCAATTTAAAATTGTTAGGTGTACCAAATTTTTGGAAGACGTTGAAGACGACGAAGAACAAGACCGTATTATTAGTGACTACCATAAATCCAGTAATCACCGCGGAATCAATGAAACACTTGCACACCTTAAAAGAACATATTATTTTCCAAATTTAAAAAGTAAAATTACGTATTACATAAATAATTGTAAAATTTGCCAAGAAAACAAATACGATCGTAGACCACCGAAACAAAAATTTCAATTAACACAAACTCCAAAACAACCTCTCGAAATTGCTCATGCAGATATATTCTTTGTTGATAAATTAATGATATTTACAATAATTGATAAATTTTCAAAATTTGCTCAAGGTTATATTTTACCAAGTAGAAATAGCATTCATTTAATTGAAGCTTTTTCAAAATTTATTGCTTCATACGGTAGACCCACCATGCTTACAGTTGACTCTGATAGAGGATTTGATTCAATTAGGTTTAGACAATTTTGTGACCGTTACAACATACAGTTACACATGACATCTGTAAGAAGTTCAAATTCTAATTCCCCAATTGAACGTTTCCATTCAACCCTATTAGAAACTTATAGATTAATTCATAATGATCCTGAAAATAAAGAAATGATACCGGAACAAAAATTAATAACAGCTATATTTACTTATAATAATTCCATTCATTCAACCACAAAACATACACCATTCGAATTATTCTTTGGCCGTAAATACGATATTAGTTTAAAACCTAATAGAAATGATATTAACGGAAAACGACAAGAACTATTTGACAAAGTATACGACCATGTACAAAGGAAGAAACATGAAAAAATAATTAAACTAAACATTAATAGAGACGAACCATTAGCCTACACACCCGGTACTAACGCTTATCTCACTGAAAATCCACATAATAACAAAATTCATTCAAAATTTAAACAAATTAAAGTAAGTAAGGACAATAGAGTTACAATTTTAGACAATAAAAATAGGAAATTAAATAAACAAAAATTAAAACGACCACTCAAATTACAGGACGATGTTAACGATGACGATAGCGAAAATAGAGATCCTAGACCAGACGAACAACCCAGGAATCTTGATAATGACCCTAGGCCAGGCCCGAGTTATCAATAACTTCGACCACTACATTCATATTATTAACTTAGAAAATTATAAAGAAAATTTAAGTAACATAAAGAAATCAATTAATATTATTTCACAAAAATTCCCCAACAAAGAATTTGAGGATGTACTGCGTTTAAAATTTCAAGAATTAAATAAAAATCTTCAGATCCTCCTACCAAGAAAAATAGTAAAGAGGGGCTTGATCGATGCAATGGGAACGCTTATCAAACAAATTACAGGTAATATGGACCATAACGACGCTTTGGAAATAAATAAACATATTGAAACATTAAAATTAAATCAAAATAATATAGTTACTCAGTTAAACACACAAGTTAGCATAAATTCACAGATGATCGCACGATTTGAAAACATTACAAAACACATAAATAATCAACAAATTACAATCAATAATTATTTGCAATCATTATCGAAGAATATCGATTCAAAAGAAAAATATGATTTCAAATTTGTACAATATTTATATAGAATAAATTTTAATATGGGAATACTTAATGAACATATTAAAGAAATAATACAAGCAGTAAATTTGGCAAAACTTAACATAATAGCAGGACCAATTCTACTCCCAAACGAATTAAAATATGCGTATAAATCCTTAACCAAACAGGGAATACCTATAAGATCCTATGAACAAGTCTATGAATTTCTTAAACTACAAGCATACTACAATGATACTAACATAATTTTCAATATAAAAATACCAAATTTCTATCCTGATACCTATCGGTTAAACTATTTAGAATCCTTACCAAATAAAAACTTAAAATCCATAAAATTCCTTAAACCCTATACGGTTTCCAATGAGTATGAATTGTACGAGATTGACACAGAGTGTCCCAGAATAGAGAACATCTACATATGCCAGTTCAAGAACAAGGGAACCAAGTTGAAAAATTCAAAGTGCCTGGGAAGCCTGTTACTTAAACAACCATCAACATGCGACTACGAGGACTTCAACAATATCACGGAAATCAAACAAATTTACAATAATCATATCATCATTAAAAATTCATTCGATACGAACATCAATTCAACGTGCGGTATCACCAATCGAAAAATTATGGGAACTATCCTGATTTACTTCGAAAATTGTTCCGTTACCATTAATGGAGTAGCATACGAAAATAGAATAATACAAAACACCGAAAAATTATATCTACTGCCTACATACAATCTTCCAGTCAATACTTCGAACATTCAAGAAAAATTCGACTTAGCCAAATTAAGAAACTTTCATTTGGAAAATCGGCAGAAAATTGAATTACTGCAATACCATAACAACGTTCATACACCGGCAACTTACCTCATGGTTTTGGCAACCATGGCAATCATCATTGGGTTAATAATCTACTACATTAAGAAGAATAAAGAAGAGAATCCGGCAATCCAAGTAACCTACGAACCCACAGCGCCGTCCAGAGAAGTGAAACTTCTATGGCCACCGCTTCAATCTTAGGAGGGAGGAGTAACATCCTGTACAATATGGACATCCTATATATAAAATAATTGCTTATTTTGCTAATCCATATTTATATTTTAATTGTTATCTTATAAAATGCTAATTTTGCATAATCTTTAATTTCATTGTTTTAATTATAATTTTGATACATTGTAATAATTTAAAATATCATGTTTCTTTCCTGGAACCACCAACTCTGAGTGATTATTCTAGAACAATCATAAAAAAGATATAAATAGAGGAATCTCACAAAAGAAGTCAGTCTTGTTGCGTCAATTTAAAGATATTGGATCACTCCGTGTTGGTACAAAAGCATATTGTACTTTAATTTTGGGATAATAAAATTTTTTAAAAACTCAAATTATCATCTCGATAATTTAACTATATATATATATATATATATATATATATATATATATATATATATATATATATATATATATATATATATATAAACGGAGAGTGACAGGGACATGATATATATATACATATACATATATATATATATATATATATATATATATATATATATATATATATATATATATATATATATATATCATGTCCCTGTCACTCTCCGTTTAGTCTGTTATAAAAAAATGGACCGTTTTCTGACGTCGCTGTAACTAATATACCAGATGGCGTTGATTTACTAGGGGATAAAATTAGAGTAGAGACATGAGGTTTAATAGTTCGCTATTTTTCATCTAAAATAAATTGGAAATAAATTAAATATTTAAAAAAATTCTTTAATTCAACCTAGAAAGATTAATTAAATTAAAAAATTTTAATTCTTCGTTAACACATAACTTGGTGACGATATTTTTGTGCTCAATCATATGGTAATTAATTTTGACATCTATTTGATGAACAATGCTCACATGTCCCAACTCTATTTAGTATACCCCCTATACCATTAGCGCCACGTAGCAAACTGTGACATGAAAAGGTCCGTCCTTGAAAACAAGTGGCAGGGACATGATATATATATATATATATATATATATATATATATATATATATATATATATATATATATATATATATTTACAGTACAAAATTCTGGATCAGCCTACTATATATATAGACATAACAGTGGTGCAAATGGCAATCGCCTAAAAAAAAGATTTTTGTCTCAAAAAAAGGTTCTCTTAACTTATAAAGGAAGGACCTAGATATTAAAACCTTATTAAATGTTTTTATTCATGTATTTTCGCCAGTATAAAATTACAAGTTGATTCACTTATTGAAAACCTTATTAAAAATTATTACTTTGCTGATTGTGAGTAAAATTTAGGATTCCCATTAGTTATGGCAACAATCACTCTTTTGAATCCGCTCACTGTGGTGAATCGATTCAATGAATTGAGTCACTCACTCACTTAACACAATTCGCTCACTCGTTTTTATGAATTGAATCACTCATTCCACTCACTCACTTTACACAACTGAGTGGTACAACTTCAAATATACTCACATAGTTACATGTGAAACATTCACTCAAGTGAACGAGTGTTTGGATATAATTATTATACCCGAATAAAATTAATATAATTATGTACTAAAAATTAATGCACGTAAATGATACAACAAATTAAAAAATTAAATACAACATTAAAAATACACGGTTGAAAAGACATAATGAATGAAAATTTTGATTCATGAAAATCTAAAATAGTTTTATGTAGGAAGATATCCTTTCATTGCTGTTTTGAAGAGAAACTAATTTTTGGAGACGTAATAATCTGACAATAAACAGGCAAATTTTATTTTAAAAATTTGAAAATATTGTAAAATAAAATACAAATAGTTTTTCTTAGAATTTTTTTAATATCCGTACTAATAGCACTTATAGTGTACATAAAATTGGGCATATTTTTTATTTAGATTATTTTATTAGTTTATTAGACATTTGGAGTAAATTTGATTTAAAATTTGTTTTAAGCATTTTAAAAAATAAAGGATAGTAAAAAAAATTAAAATAGTTATTAGTACTAAAAAAAAGTTATACCTACCATACAGGGCCGGACCTAGCCTAAGTGGCGCCCGGGGCAGGGTCAAAAAATGGCGCCCCTCTAGATAAAAAGATTTCTTTTTCCCTCTCAAAAAACAAGTGAAGAGCAAAAAAAACTTATCATACCTAATTTTGGCGCCCCTCAAGACCTGCCGCCCGGGACACATGCCCCGGCTACCCCACTAGATCCGGCCTTGTCGGCGCCCCTCAAAATTTGGCGCCCCGGGCGGTCGCCCGGCCTGCCCGCCCCTTTATCCGGCGCTGCTACCATACCATAGTATTATTAGTATATACGATATATACACGTTATGTTCAAGGTTGGCATGTTTAAAACAAAGTGTTTTAAATCACATGTTTTAAACACTGTTTAAAACATAATCTAAATAAAACATGTTTGAAATTAAAGTGTTTTCAACGATCTTTTAAACTACGTTTAAAACAAATAAAAAACATTACATATTAAACTGTGTTCTGAGCAAACTTTAATTAAATTCTTTCGGTTAAGTTGTAAATAAAATGTATTGCAATAAAAAAATAGCCTAATCTTTAGTAATTAAAAATTAGGCAGTTCTATTCCAATATGCATCAATAATAAAATAATAAAAACAAAATTAAATTTTTAATTAGTTTAAACTAAAGGACCCCGCCGGATAAGATAGGTGGATCTGCCTTAGGTCCAACCAAGGTCGGGAGTACCATGGTAGGGTTCACACTTGCACATGTATTTCATAGCTGCAATATTAGGTCAAGGTTGCTTTGCGTTTTAGAGTTGTACCAAAATGTTCAATTTTGGACTTTTTCCGATTTTCCGCTTTCCTTCCCCCAAGTGCATAAGTATTATATATATGCATGTAGAGTTCCAAAAGCTCCATAAGACAGTGCATGCAGCTCTCCAAAACACGATGTTTAGAAGAAGATATTTGCAAAAACTTCTAAATGACCTATAAAAACACACAAAACGCGACCTTGGACCAAAATGAGACATAGATTTTTGAAATCTACGCCTTTCAATTAGTAAATAAATGTCTAAAAATATTTCGCAAAATTGGGCCAAGTAAGGCTAATTTAAGGATTTAAATACAAGGGGCTCTAGTGACACTCGGTGTTGCAGCCGCCTTAGTGAGCTTGTTTAGCCATAAAATATGACGGCGCCTCCCTCTCACCCTTAAAAAAAACAAGCGTATGCGATTAAGGTTCATTACCAGTGTTTTCATCAGTATAAAAAGGTCTCACAAAATATCATAAATCAAAAAACATGACTTCCGTCACAAAAAGGTAAACTGAAAAGTTAAATACAAGTTATCCTTGAATGCTTATCGTAGTTATTGAACAGTTTGAACGTCAAACTTATCTTTACACTGATATGGTGAGAACCCTATCAAAAACCCCTAAACGAGTGAATTAATGTGTTTTTAGTTGAACTATTACTGAAGTAGTCGTTGACAACAAGTTACTGAACATTTTTGTGTTGACTGTGATATCCTGGTCAAAATTGAACCCTTTTTAGGTGATAGATGGCAGTAGCTACATGTGAGCCGATTTAAATAAATGTCTATTGTATCATTAGAATCATTACGTTACTCTGAATAATATAGGCTAGTTGACGTCGTAGAAAAACCAGTGGAGTAGACAGACAAGCACTCTGCACAACCACTAAAAAGCATGAAAAGCGTCTGAAATAATTTAGATGAGGGTGATATTGTTAAAATTCTTATTTTACTCTGACATACATAGGCTAGGTGACATAATATAGCTTCGAATCAGTAACAAGATACCAAAAATATCTGGCAATATTGAGGCAAACTAGCTTTGTGTTTTCGAGTTGTACCAAGGCAAATGCTCTGTAAATGCAAGGAGCTCTAGACACGTGGTTTTATAGTCGTTCTAATGGCTTTATTCAGCCATAGGAAATCACAAAGCTTTCCTGTCATTTTAAGTAAAAGCACGTGTGCTGTGCGTGATAAAATCTCATAACCATTATTTCCTGCTGGAAAGGTCTTGCAAAACATCAAAAGTTTAAAAAAACACGCTCAATAGATCCTCGCTCTACCTCCTGGACACTGGCACTGCCCGTTAAGTGTGGATTAAGATACGTTGGGGCTAAGGAACCTTAAGAAGCATGTGTCCTTAACAAAACTGTTCAATAACTGCGGTAAGAATTCAAGGATAATTTGTATTTAACTTTTCAATTTACCTTTTTGTGACGGAAGTCAAGTTTTTTGACTTATGATATTTTGTAAGACCTTTTCATACTGATGGAAACACTGGTAATGACCTTAATCGCACACGCTTGCTTTTATTAAGGATGAGAGGAAGGCGTCGCCATATTTTATGGCTAAACAATTGGGCTTACTTGGCCCAATTTTGAGAAATACTTTTAGACATATATTTACTAATTAAAAGGCGTAGATTTCAAAAATCTGTCTCATTTTGGTCCAAGGTCGCGTTTTGTGTGTTTTTTAGAGGTCATTTAGAAGTTTTTGTAAATATCTTCTTCTAAACAGCGTGTTTTGGAGAGCTGCATGCACTGTCTTATGGAACCCTACATGCATATATATAATAGTCCGGGAGGCGACCGTAAGAATGTGCCCCGGTAAGCGGTACGCTTGAAACTTATTTTTTGAAATACTATCAAGTATTGCCAAAATAAAACTGCAACCGTGCCTCAGTTTAGTGGGCACATTTAAATAGTATAATTTTTTGATAAAGAAAAATTTTGACCACGAATTCACCCATTCCGTCCCACCTTGGAATTAATTTCAAAATGTTCTATTCATCGAGTAGAACAAACTAATCTACGTCTGCCTCGACGCTGCCGGTGATAACGCGGTGGCACAGATTTTTTAATTGAATTTTTTTTTGGCCACGAACGTCACCAATTATACCGACCGACCCACATAAAACTTTTACCAAATGAAAGTTTAAACAATATTACACTAAAAAAAAAATAAGTGCCTCGTCGATCCCGGTTCAAAATACCTGGCAGGGCACTTCAATGTTTTCGAAGTCCTGTGCTGCTATACGTTTTTTTTTTTTTTTTTTTTTTTTTTTTTTTTTTTTTTTTTTTTTTTTTATAAAGAGTACTGTTTGTCATTGTCATGGTTTTGATAATTTTCATATTACAAGTGCCATAACTTTTGGAGTACTTTTGATATTTTTCGTATTAAAAAGTTTTATAAAACGATAAAAATGACGAAAAAGTGTTTAATAAAAATATTACACTAAAAAAAAAAAATAAGTGCCTCGTCGATCTCTGTTGAAAATACCTGGCAGGACGTTTCAAAGTTTTCGAAGTCCTATATGCTGCTATACATATAGTTTATTATTTAAATGTTTTTTTTATCAATTTAAAAATTAATTTTAATTATTTATAAAATAAGATGCTTCTTCAGAAGGATCTGAAGAAAATTTTAATCATATTTTTAGCATTATAAAATTATTTTCTCCATAGTTTAACCAGGATTAAATTTAATATAATTTTTTTATTGAGCTATCTACTTCTTTAACTCACCATTTTTTTAATAGTGTTTATTCCGCTTAGCTATTTTTTTACTATTGTAAATTGTAATCAAATTCATGTTTAAACGTTTATATTTACATATTTTTATATTCATATGGTAATACTATTATTAACTGAACGTTAAATTTTTCGATACAATTGTCTTAATCTTAAAGGCTTATAATTTATTAAATAGAGATTATTACAGTGATTTTTAAGGATAAATTACGACCCTGTAGGAGGCGTTAAAATAAACTCTCAACATTTAATAAGTTGTTAAAAATCATTATAACAATATGTAGTTTTTCCAACAGCTGCATACTAAAGTTAATTTTTAATAAAATAATTTAAAATTATGTGAGTGTTATTATTTCTTACATGCAACTGTTCTTAACCGATTTTAGTAACTCGTTGAAAAGATCATCGAAGTGATTATTCTTACAACGAACTATCTAATGTGTATTTTTTGAGTAGGTATACGACCACTTGACAACGTAATGTGTTTACTTGCTCCTGAATATAGGCAATTACATTGCGTTGCCAAGTGACCCCACACCTACTTAAACATATTATTTAACACCATGATCGACACTGACGTCATAAGATGTCGAACCCATTTTTGTCTACTTTACAATTACTGGAAATAAATTTTTTCCAATGCTATCAAAATCCCGTGAGTTCTTGTCGATTTTTCCAATTCATTCTCAAAAAAAATTTTTTTTTTTTCATTGTTGTTGACGGCCCATATGTTGGAAATTGTATTGTTGCTTTTAACTCGAAAATTTTTTAATCGTTTTAAACAATAAGATATATTTTACCGCTAAGACAGCTTCTACTGTATTATGCAAAAAAAGTAAAAATCATAACAGGTTTTACTCTAGATGTATCATATTACCTACGTGACTTTTTTTGATTTATATAGTTTTATGATATCAAATGCAACTGGTAATTAAAAATTTTTTATATACATAGAGATATCATATTACTCTATCGACGACTCTTTTTTTCTTAAAGTACGTGACATTTTTTACGATTTAACGGAAGTATCTTATTTCAATGTCGCGACATACTGACGCCGTGCACGTGGAGATAAAAATTGCTTTGTAGTCATATGTGCATTAATTTTAAATAAATTTAGTAAAAATATAAAAGGTGTTTTTTATTTAGAGGAAACCTGTATAAATTTTCAGATAAAAATATATAAATTTATCATAGAAGTTAAAACTAGAGTATGTCTTCTAATGACGTCACAAGCACAGATAAGTTTAAACTTGTTTCAGGCGAAATTTTGAATCAAGGTGCAGAGTTCGCTAGTGTTCAGACTAGCAGCACCATCTAGTAGTGAAAAGTATAACTATTAAAGGATTTTCAGCGCCATCCATTGGCAGTTTTTCAAATTTACACAGGGTTCTCTAGTGTTCGGCGCCATCTAGTAGTGAAAAAGTATGACTACCAAAGGATCTGCAATGCCATCTATTGACAATTTTTCAAATTTACGCAAAGAGTTCGCTAGTATTCAGACTAGCAGCGCTATCTGTTAAGGGAATTTTGAGTTCTTAGGTTTAGCTAAGTTCGCCAGGGTTCAGGTAGGTTTGAGACCAAAATATTCCTCCACCCACCGCCGGAGGTTTCTAGAACCGCCTTGATCGAGCTACCTCCTCCCAAGGTCAGTCAAAAAGCCGGCAGGTGGGTGGGTGGCTCCCGAACCGCTATATTTTCACTACTACCGAAATTCCGGTATTTTAAATTTTAATACCGAATAAATACAGGTATTATAAAAAGACACCGGTATTCCAAGCCCAAGTTGCTAGCGAAGCGCCTTACCAATTAGGCTACCGACCGCTTTTTCGAGTGCCATTCCAATCCGATAATCAATCAAACACATGCTCTCTTTAATACGAGACGCAGCTATATTTTTAATTTCAAATGTTATCGAGTGTCTGTGAAACATTATTAATGTATGGCGGACTTTTGTTCGTATTTATACATAAACCAATATTCATATGTTCACCTGATGTCCAGCTTAGCTAATCGTTGAACAGTCGATTTAGTTTGGCAGGTATGACCAATTCATTATGTTAATTATAATTCACATAACATTTGCACTTGATAACATTTGAAATTAAAAATAATTTAATTAAAAAGATATTGTATGAAAGACACTCGGTGTGCAATTGTAGGAATATTTAACGTCACAAATGAATTGGAAATCACTCATTCCGCCTTAAACTTTGATCTTCTATTTCTCTATTATTTGTTAACGGATTTCAAAAATTTTTTCACTAGTTTATTAGTTGGTCTATGTTTTAGTTAAATGTAACTACATGTTACATTATCCGCACTACGAAACTTCTCCATTAAAAAAAAATATTATAAAAATTGGAGCTGTTATAGAGAATTTCGAGATTTTGATCATGTTAATGCTTCATTGCCTCTACTAGTAAACTTACAACAAATTTTAACTATAATATTGACAAACTACAGAAATAAATAGTCTGGATAGTGTCTGGAGGAAGTTTTAGTTCCTTAAATGTATTTGTTAAGATAATATTTCGATTTGTTGCAAATGAGCTAGGTTGAGTTTTTTTAAAATGCGCCACTGCGAGTCTCTCATTTTACATTCCTTTGATTGTAGGATATTTAGAAGACCTTAATGATAACATTTAATTGTACTAGCAATGAAAGCTATATTAATAGAAATAATACCAAACAATTTTTACCGTTTGAAATCCGGATTCCATTATTATTTTCATAGGAAAGAGCTGATGGTGCAAACGTTCTGCTGCTACAGCATCCACTATATGTTGGTTGTATAATAAATGGCGAATTATTACCTTAAAAGATAATTAAAATTATACTCAATCATGTTGGTATGTAAAATTAAAATTAGTAATATAACACTAAAAATGTGCGGAATAGAAAACTAGTACTATATACATATATAAAACTAGTATAAAATTCAGTTTATAGTAGACTCAATCAAATATTAACATTTTACAATCCGCGGTCGCAGCATCTGTAACAACCAACATCTCCACAACAACCGTAGAGGCCGATCGCCACCAGTGATGGCATGTGCGCGCCAACAGGTAGGTCCATATTGACTTACGGCCCCTGGGGAAGTTTACTGCTAAAGTTTGCGGATTGTACAGTGTTAAAAATGATATATAAATCGTCTAGTTTCAAAATTCCCTATACGACATTTTCAAAAATTTTTTTAAATATGTATTCAAATTTAGTTAAAGCAATAACAGTTAAAGCATATATAGCACTTTTATCTTCTTCTTTTGTCTTTTGAAAATGTATTGTGGATTTTGAAATTAAACAATTCATATAATAAATAAAAAATTAATTAAAATTTTAAAAAATATTTGATTATATTATACAGGCTGTCAGTTAAGGAGCATTATTTTAAACGTAAAATAAATACGATTGTTAATAAAATCAAATTAACTGTTAATAAAAATCGTTAATAAAAAACGCATAATAATCGAGCTATGATTTTTTGAAATTTTCCCAAAAGTATACCTAATACCAAGAGACTTATTACGAGTCTGCTTGCTTTATTATAAGACTTTTCTTAAAATTTCTTGTAGTAAATCGTATTTATTTTACGTGTAATCTACACATACACTTGGCGCTTGGCTAGCAACCAAGAGATCCGGGTTCGAGTCCCAGCCGATCCAATTTGATAATTTTTCAAACACTATGCGAATTTTAATTTACATATACACTGTTAGAAATAATGCCTTGCATTTTTGATTCTACTCTTTTTTGTGAAAATTCCAAGAAGCCGTAGCTCGCTTATTATAAGATTTTTTTCAAATTTTTTTGGTAAATCATATATACTGTTGAAAGCAATGCTTCGTATTTTTAATTCTACAATTTGTTTGTGAAAATTCTATGGAGGGTGGAGGTAAGGAGAAGTATCTCCATGTATAAAAAGTGGCCCCAAAATTGTATGAAATTAAGATGGCGCTAGTGTATAAAAAATTCTTAAATTTAAAATTAAGCGCTGAAAATTTTAAAACTGAAGCAACAGTTTTTATTGTTTTTAACAGTTTTAATTGTTATATTTAATTCAATTTTTATTGTTTTTATATTTACTTTAATTTTTATTGTTTTTAACAGTTTTTAACAGTTAGTATTTCCCTTTGGCATACCTCACTTCACTTACAATCGCCAAGTTCAGATCGAACCCTGATTAATTATCAGCGCCGTTCTGGGTACTTATTGAACTATTATTTCATCAAATTCAGGGGCCACTTTTTCGATTCAAGTCCCATATGAGATACTCCTCCTTACCTCTACCCTCCATAGGAAATTCTAAAAAATCATAACTCGCTTATTATGAGACTTTTATTAATTTTTTTTGGTAAGTCGTATTTGTTTCACGTCTCCTATACACTGTTAAAAATAATGTTCCTTAATTGATGACAACCCCTGTAGCGCCACAAAGGATCGCGATATCTGTGACGTCATTATTTTGATGTGTTTTTAGTCAAATAATGTTAAGAGCTCACACATATTGTCAAAATTACTAAAATTTAGTAGGAAAACTTATTGGTGATATTTTTATAGTCACAAATTATTTAATATTTCGTATTGAATAATTCTAATCAGGGGAAACACCCAAAAACTCATAATTTTAGATTTTGATGATTCTTATATTTTTATAATCTACAAGTGTTGTGTAGTTGTGTTGGGCTATAAGTTTTGCGATATCTGTTTATTTCTGTAGAATACATGTAGGTAAAGTGACCCATGTATAAACTACCTAAAACCAATTTTTCTCGTTTTTCTCCAAATCAATTGCAACAAGGAAGATGAAAATAACACTGATTAATAGTACGTTCAGTAAATAAGTAACGTACCTAAATTCGCTCACGTAAATCTGATAGTTTAGAAGTAAATGAATTTTCTATTGTAAAAGTTCGATCGCCATTTTTGAAGAAGCCTACAAATCGATTTGAATGTTTTAAATTTTAGAATTAAAATTTCTAAAATTAAAATTTTGAAATTTTTTCATTAAAAATTATCAAAATTCGCATTATTTATCGAGTTAAAGGATTGCCTATAGGGGAAAATCGGCTTAAATCATCCTACAACTCGAGTGTCATGAGACTATAAAGTAAAATAAGTGGGAACGAAATACTGAAAAATTTTGTAACAAAAATTAAAAACTTCTGTGACAAGATTGAATAAAATAGTCATTATTTTGAAAATAACTAGAGATAGGAAAAAAATGCAAGGGATGACTATTACTAATTTTTTAGAGATATTGAGCGATATAAAGGTTTTTAAATTTGCACCGAAAGGGTTGCTGGGGGTTAAATTTTAGAGGATGAAATTTGTAACATAGGGATGCGATGTGAGAAAATAATAACTAAAATTTTGATGTCAAATTTTATTCTCATAATGGTATTATCCTTTTTTTATCCCTTTAACACAAATTTTATATTACTATACAATATGATTCATAAGCGTCGGTATGAATTACATGTGATTAGAGTTAATAACAGTGTGAGTTAAGCTAAATGATTCAAATCGCAATTAAAACTATGATTTCAAACGATTTTCCTTTATACGCAACACTTTCACCGGTTAAGTAAGATTTTACAATTTTTCATGAAAAAATTTTAGCCTGTAAAAACTGGCAGAATTGATTCCCTCATTGGTTTTCTTTCACTTGTAGCGTTATTTCAATTAATATTTAATTAATTATTTTCTATAAAATTTTGTTTATTTAATTGTAATGACCGCTACTTATACATAACAATATTTTTAGACATACTCATTATGTAACTGTAATATTTTGGTTGACTATAATTTTGTTTATTTAAATGGTCAGTAAATATTTCAATATATACATACATATATCTACATTCAAGTTGTGTAACTTATTTTTCTATTTTATCGTTGAATCCAATGGTTCACAACCATTGGTGTCTTCACATCCCTTAAGGATGTTTAGACTTTATTTTGCTTTCTCAAATTTTATTTAAAATTTAAACCGATCATTACTGTCCGCATGCCCCTTCAGGATATGTAACTTTATATTTCTTTTAAAATTTTGTTTAAAAATTTAAATTGTAATTTCAATTAGGAATGCTCGGTGATGATTTCGATAATTTATTTTGGAGTTTAATTATTTTTTATTTTTCTTTTAAAATATTTCAAATATGTGGTTAGAATAATTTTCTTTGACACGTACTACGAATTGGTGCGAAATTATTCATTATACCATTTATGTAGCCTTAGTGATTTTTATTTATGCGTCCGTGCCGGAGGTACGTTTTTATTTTTACGCATTGTAGCTAATGGTTACACATATTTGTTTTGTATTTTTATTATTTTAAATTTTTCTGTTTTATCGGACTCATCATTTGGCACACTCCTGGTGATTCGTCACCTTTATAATGTGTATACAGGTAGTGTAATTTTACTTTTCTAATCTTTATAAACTGTATACACTTTACCTGGTATAACCAGTTTAATTACATTTTTGGATAAAAATTAATTTTTAAATGCTACGGTAAGATTTCTGTATCGTTATAATTTTGTATTTTGTATTTTCTTATTTTGGCAAATCATCAATAGTTTAGTACTGTATTCATAATTTCTGATTTAAACTATTATAATGTATGGATAATAATTAAGCATTGTGGCTTTTACAATTATTATCATTTTGGTTAAAGGTTAACGTATAATTTCATTTTAAATAAAATGTAACTTTTAAATTTTATACTGCGCATTTTGTAAAAATGTATATTGTTTTCAGTATCTAATGTAATAAATTTTTTGTTATTATTGAAATAATTTAAATTTCTTTCTACTTAATCCTATTAAGATTTTCAGCACAAATTGTGAAATTTAAAAACTAAAAATTATAACTCATTAAAATTTAGTTTTACCATACACAATTTTCTTTTATTGTTGTAATTGGTAGCAGAGCAAAACATACGAATTATTCTTTATAACAGTCTGCACTTTATATTGTATTCAATAGTGGATTTTGCTAAAGTAATTTTGTTTAATGAATTTATATCGGACTATTTTCAGATTTTAAGTTGATTATTTGTCAATTTTTTAACCTTACCATATTCTAACCAGTAAAATTAATTAAAGTTCAAATTATTTTGCATATTTTCGTCTTACAACTTTACCAATTTGTAATCGATATCGGCTGACCATTCTGAAGAGAAACATGTTTGTTATTCTGTAAATCATCAGATTCATACCTATAGTTGCATAACTGTCATGGACAACTTTATACGGAGTAACCAATATCTTTTTTAATTTGTTATACGTGCATTGGACAGTCATTCATCAACCGGATTGGCAAGTTAAGTATTTACCGAATTAATAAACAAATCCCATTTAATATCCCTAAAATTAAATTGATAAATTTGGTTGATTATTTTTTGTTCTCGGCACATTTTTTGCTCATTTTGTTTTGAAATTTATTAGAAAATTAATTCTTAAATTAAAGATTGTTTAATAGTCATTTTTCTATACATAAGTTAATTTTTTAACAGTCAGTCCGTCTCCTCATCAGATTGGTCACTATTTTTTTTTTACAGGACCTTATTTAGTATTAACTTGATCTAGGCTTCTCAAATCTTGTTAAATTTGGTTAATTCTTGTTCATATTTTATTTATTCCCTTTAATTAAACTTATTTTTTTCAAGAATTATAACCTTAAATCCAATATTGCAAATTTTTTATTTTTTCATTTATTCACAAATTCAAATTTACAAAAATTGGATTCTTAATTAAAAATTAGTTTATTTTAACTTTAAAATTTGTTTTTTCAAGCAAATATCTATATTACATAATTATTGATTTGCTAATTTACATTTTACATATAAAATCATTCAATTTTAACATTATACTCGTACAGGTACGAAACTTTATTTCACTCATACCTGTATGTAAAAATATTGTCGCACACGCGTGAGGTTTTCTCTTTTTGAAGTAAATAATAGAGAATTTATAATCAGCTTTATATTATTATTGGTTGTACAGCTAGTAGTCATATCTCTGTGTTTACATAATTTAATTTTAATGTGATTTTACCTATTTTCTTCGATTTAAATTTATTCAAAGGCTATCGGAGGAATTCGAACTCGTTGATGATAATATATAAAAATCACTTAAACGTTAATAAGTTCATCATTTCCAATGAATTGCCGATGAAATTAATCAGAAGTATAATTTAGGTAATATTTTTTTTTTTAAATAGAATCACTTATAATATTGCTTAGTTTTATTTCGTTTCAATTCTAAAGTTATGATAACAATCAGAGATATTGCTAAAAGGTTTTGAACTTTTGTTTAAACTTATAAAAGCCTTACGCTTTACTGCAATTATTGCACTCTAACCACTTCATCGTTTCAGACCACTATAATTCAATTGCTGTCTATAATTTCAACGCATTTTTTGCTCCAATAAATTTACTGGACCATTGGTAGCTTCATTTGTTAATGCCATAAATATGTATGTTTACAGTAGCTCGAACTTCACCATTACAAGCACGTTTACTAAATTACTACTATTGCCGTCATCCGTCATCACATCACAGAGAATTTTTTATGCATTTGAAGATCTACAGGGTATCACTTTACGTATGCCCAATGTTTGTAATCGATATATACACATCGCCATGATGCCAATATATACAATAATAGTATAAAGCACATTTTGGGAAAATTTACTGTCCTCTAATTATTCAAGAAATCTACAATTATACGAGTATGCTCAGTTATGTTACTGTTGTCTACAACAATATGTCCAGTTGCGTCGTTGAAATAAGTCATTGTTTAAATTGGGTCAACTACAACTTGTAAACAAACTCGGAGAAATTTCAACCGAATATCTTGGTCTAATCTTCAATGTCATCTTTGCGATTTACCAGTGGACATGTTTCAGGGACAAGTAATCAGTTAGAGTGCACATAAACGGTATATAGACACTTGGGAAAGTGAGTTGCATACTTTGCATTTATTTTAAATTTTCTTGTCAGAAAATTTTTTCTGCAAGCTGAGCATGTAGCGTTATTTCAATTAATATTTAATTAATTATTTTCTATAAAATTTTGTTTATTTAACTAAATGACCGCTACTTATACATAACAATATTTTTAGACATACTCATTATGTAACTGTAATATTTTGGTTGACTATAATTTTGTTTATTTAAATGGTCAGTAAATATTTCGATATATTCACATAAGGTAACGGGCCTAGTTTTTGACCTTTTAAGAGTGACGGCTGAGGTTAAACGACAGTAATAAATATAAGTTTCAACTTAAGAGACAATTAATAATTTTATCAACTAGTTTATGGCTTTCAAAATAAAGCCATACAAGTAAAATAATTATTTGAATTGAATTAATAATTTAAATTAATGTTTTAAAAATTGACAAAAAGGACCCAGTTTCTGACCTTCAAAATTTCTCATGTGACAGTTTCTGACCCTGACAGTGGCCTAGTTTCTGATCCTTAAATTTAAAAATACAGTTTTTTAAAATTTAATTTATAAATAATTTTTTATTGATAAAAATGAATGTTTAATGTAATACGTTATGAAAAATAACAAAAACTAATCGAAGATAACTATAAATAACAAAATAACTAACAAAAACTGGTTAGAATTTAACTGGGCCATACCACTTTAGAAGTGAGCCTAGTAATTGACCCTCATATTTCAATAATAAAAATCATTCTAAGGTATTTTATAAATATTTTAAAATAAATTTTAAACAAATATTAACCTGCTCATATATTTTTAATTAAGTTTTCATACTTACATGATGAATATTGCACAAATCAAAATGAGTACTTTGTAACATAAACTGTTAAGAAACTACCAAAAAAATAGTGTTTACACACATTTTAAACTTAAAATTTTTTTTTATTTAGTTAATATATTCTAAACTTTTTAAATTGCTGTTCATTAGACACAGAATAGATTACTTTAAATTAAGAATTTATTTTTTTTCTTATTTAAAATATAGTTTTTTTATTAATTTATAATAAAGTTGAAAAGTTCAGAAACTGGGCCAGGGTCAATTACCGGGTCTTTTACCTTAGGCCGGTCGTGTAAGAGTGCGCATTTCCCATTTTGTGAATTTTTTTTTTAAAAACTCCATCGGTATTGAGTTTATAACAAAAATCCTTTATCACAGCGTTAACTAATCATTAAGGTACTAATCATTAAGGTACAATTTACTTCTATAACATTTTCCGTTATTTCTTTATAGCCACCTAAATGTTAAGTGCGCCGTCTTATACGACACTACCCTACATATATCTACATTCAAATTGTGTAACTTATTTTTCTATTTTATTCTTTTTCTAGAATATTCTTACGCGCATGCGATAATTGTAGGATAACATTACTTTAAAGATAGTACTGTTACTTTAAGACAGATTTAATCTGGTCGTCGACGAGCTTTAATCGGGTCGTTTAATCTAATGGTTCACACCCATTGTTGTCTTCACATCCCTTAAGGATTTTTAGACTTTATTTTGCTTTCTCAAATTTTATTTAAAATGTAAAACGACCATTACTGGCCACATGTCCCTTCAGCATATGTAGTCTTTATATTTCTTTTAAAATTTTGTTTAAAAATGTAAATTGTAATTTCAATTAGGAATGCTCGGTGATGATTTCGATAATTTATTTTGGAGTTTAATTATTTTTTATTTTTCTTTTAAAATATTTCAAATATGTGGTTACAGTTAAAAATAACCAGTTTAATTACATTTTTGGATAAAAATTAATTTTCAAATGTTACGGTAAGATTTCTGTATCGTTCTAATTTTGTATTTTGTATTTTCTTTATTTTGGCAAATCATCAATAGTCTAGTATTGTATTCATAATTTCTGATTTCAACTGTTATAAAGTAATTTATGGATAATAATTGAGCATTGTGGCTTTTACAATTATTATCATTTTGATTAAAGGTTAACGTATAATTTCATTTTAAATAAAATGTAACTTTTAAATTTTATACTGCGCATTCTGTAAAAATGTATATTGTTTTCAGTATCTAATGTAATAAATTTTTTGTTATTGTTGAAATAATTTAAATTTCTTTCTACTTAATCCTATTAAGATTTTCAGCACAAATTGTGAAATTTAAAAACTAAAAATTATAACTCATTAAAATTTAGTTTTACCATACACAATTTTTCTTTTACTGTTGTACACTGTTTGGTAGTACTCCACAGAAATTTGAAACGTCCATAGGCTTCTTCAAAGATGGCGATTGAACTTTTATATTATAAAATAAATTTACTTCTAAACTATCGGGTTTTAGATGAGTGAATTTAGGTAGAGGAAATACGTAATGAAACGGACAGTATCTGTTTTAGCGAAAGTTACTGAACAAATAAATTCAAACTTTGATGTTGGCAGCACTGACTTCCGTAGACTATGCTACAAAGATGACAGCTACCAGAAGCTACTTGTTTTAAATGTATGCATCATAAAAGTTTTTGTTGTAAAAAAATAAAAAAAAGAGATCTTTTGAATAAATTTCCACAGGTTAGGTATTAGACTAATTGTATTTTGGATGATTTATATGATATTGTATATATTTTAGTCAAACATTAACATTAAGTTACTTTTCAAAATGTTATTTTAAACTAGTCCATTTCGTCAAATTAATTTCAAGGTTAGTTACGCATTGAATCGGACAGGTGTCGGAGCATTGAAACGGACGTTCGTTTCGATGATATAAATATATAAAATGATTTTTGATATATAAAATGATACAGAAATTTTGACTTTTATGACTTCTACACGAGCACAGAGTCGTGTACGGTGGGCAGAATTGTCCTCAACAGAGTCTTTTCACGCAAAATGTTAATTTGATAAGACTTCGATAAGAATATGTTTTGAATAAAAAAAAGCGTACACAAGCTTGTACGGCGGGCGCTAATATCAGAATATATTTAATTAAGATTTTATTTAATTTAAGTACATTGTGTTCGTTTAGTAACGGTTGCCCGTTTCATCACACCCAGTGTCCTTTTAAATGCGTAAGGTGTCATGAAACGGATAAAAATGAATGTTTTTAAAATGATTTCCATGAATTTTCTGTTATTATTTTGAGAAAAAATGTTTTAGTTTATGTGACTAAAATACATAGAGATATTGGTAGTATTGTTGATTTTTCTTAAAAGATTATTTTTCTAATAAAAAATCTGCATCAAACTTAAATGTCCGTTTCATTGCGTATCTCCCCTACGTTGCTTACTTATTTAACGTACTATTATTTAGCGTTATTTTCGTCTGTCCTATTGCAATTTATTCGGAGAAAAACGGGAAAAATAGTCTCAGATGGTTTACACATGGACCAATTTGCTCACATGTACTCTACAGAAACAAACAGATGTCGCAAAACTTATAGCCCAACACAACTATACAACCCTTGTAGATTATAAAAATATAAAAAACCATCATAATCTAAAACTATGAGTTTTTGGGTGTTTCTCCTTATGAAAGAATTACCCTATGATGATCACACAATGGTACAAAATAAGTTCGATACAGGGCAGGACCTAGCCAAAATGGAACTCGACGCAGCGTTGAAAAATGGCGAACCTGTAGAAAAATAAATATTTCGTTCAAACTCTTTTCCTCCCAAAAAACAAATGACGAGAAAAAAAAAACGTGAATTACCTAATTTTGGCGCCCCCAAAATCTGGCGCCGGGGCCACGTGCCCCCGTCCCCCCTGGTTCGATAATTCTTTAAATTAGGATTTACAGAATGGTAGAATCTGAAGTTAATTTTAGGACACCTTCTCTAACGATATATCTCACAATACAGTACGTGAAAGAAGATTTATATCCTAAATTTCCAAAACGAGAAAGTACCCAAATAAATTAAAAACAAAAAAATTGTATTGCTGTTTAGTATTGAGATTTCTACGTATAGCTTGTAAAATTTTTTCCTTAGTTCAAAGATATGTAAATTAACAGAGTATGAGAAACGGGTGGACGAATTTATGAAGGTTCCGAGATTTTTACTACGAAGCCGTAAAATGCATTATTTATAAACGTGGTAGATTTTGAGTGTCAGTACCTGCACTTGATACTCAAAATCTACTACCAATTTATTGTTAAAAAATACATAAACCATCATTTATCTTACATGCTGTAAAAATAAATCAAGGTAATTTTACTAACAATAAATTCAACTTACTAGTGCAACCGATGAAATAATTTTAGTACCTCCTGCTGCACCAATCACTAATTGAACATTATTTTCTTTATCTAAAATAATACAAGGACACATCGATGACAAGGGACGTTTCCCCGGTTTAATAAAATTCGCAGGCGATGGCGGAATTCCATAAGAATTCAATATGTACGGACTGGAGAAGTCATCCATTTCATTATTCAAAATTATTCCTGTACTAGGTGAACGAATGAAAGCACCAAATCTACAAAATAATAATAATAATAATAATAATAATAATAATAATAATAATAATAACAGTAATAATAACAATTGAAGATATGAGTGGATAAAGGTGTTATGTAACATTTTTCAAAAATTCATTTTTTACCAAATTTTGATATATTTTGTGCTGAAGTATCATATATTAAAATTTGGTTTCATTAGGTCCAATAGTTTTGTAGAAATTCAATAATAAACATGTCCTATTGCATGGGAAGTACCTATATATGTAAATAAAAACTTTCAAACGCTTCTACTGTAAAATTATAAAAATGTTACATAACAAACACCTTCATCCATTCATGTCTTCAATTATTTTTCTTTTTTTCTTTTCAAAATTATGATGTGCCTTGCTTTTAAGCCGGGCTGATAAATTATGGACAGATGAACTGAATGAATTCATCGTACGCTCATACTTCAAAGTTACTAGGTTTAAAACGGACAAAACTGGTTACCATACGAAATTACATCAAGAGTTCACGCGCACCTACCCTCACCTAAGTCGTGTCACTGAACAGCGACTGGCAGATCAAAAACGTACGTATCATCCTGAAATGTATCAAGTAAGTACTTCATATTATGTAATTATTAAAAATAAGTATAATTTTAAATGGAAATTATTTTATAGGTTAAATAAAAATGACAGAAAAGTCCAAAGGAAACAAGAATAAAATTTATTTAGGAATTTAGAAATTTTGAATGCCTGTGGAATACAAAATCTCCCTTATTTAAAAATAGAGCCATGCGGGGAACGTCCTATAAAAGTAAAAGCAATGATCATATCAGGTGTACCAGAAGTCAAATGTAAAATGCGATTTTTACGTTCAACTTATTATCAGGAAAGAAGAAAAATTGAAAAATCTATGAAATCCGGTAATGGCACCGAGGGAAAATTGTAGAACACGTCGACATACTGTAATTTCGATGTTTGCCGGAAAAAATAAACAATCATTCTATGAAAAATGTATTTTATTTTATATCCTGAAAAATTCTAAATATTAATCAAAACGAAATAATTAACAATAAAATGACAAGTGGTCATTCAACAAATAAGTATACCAAGATAATGATCCATAATCATTTGGTTACAAACTAAAATAAAAAAAATTTCGCAGTTGTGTAAGATACTAAAATACAGTGGACTTTTGGAGATTGTCCAATCAAAAATTATCAATATTGCAGTGATAGGGATTTAAACATCACATGTTTACGTCACACGAATACTGCACACACACAATTTTTGTGAATACAATGTTCGTGTGACGTAAACATACGATGTTTAAATCCCTAACACTGAAATATGGACAATTTGCGATTGGACAATCTCCGAAAGTCCACTGTACGCCCTGTACGCTGCCAATTGGGTGTGGCACACAGCTTTCTCGTACTCGTAAAAGCACCTTGGTAATTTAATGCCCAATATATCTTTGTGTAATTTAATATAGGTACATAAATTAATAAAAATAAATGAACAAAACGATTCATAAAAAATTGAGCGAAATGGGATTAACAGTAAATAAGACATTGACATTTAATAGGATTTCATGGTAGTGCCGTGGATACTATTACTCCGAATGCAATGAAATTTGTAGGGGACCATCTAGGAACCAGACCGCATAATTTCTGATAATTTCATAAAAATGAATTGAATAGTTCAGAAGTTATGTCACCTGGTGCAAACTGGTGACACACAGACGGACAGACACCAAACCAAAATTATTCAGAAGCTCTAAAACGTAAAATGTGCGTAAAAAATTTTATTTTGGGGAAAAATTTTTATTTTTCAAAACTGATCACAACGGCTTCGCTGCTTTAGTAGTCTCAGAAGCAATAAAACAATTAGGCAATTTGATTACACACGGCATAAATACATACCGCAATCCTGAAAATTTTTATATTAAAAATATTTTTTTGGATAATTTTTTTACTTTCGTTTTTTAAGAGTTTAAAAATTTAAGTTTGACAAATATGACAGCTGTTTGTACATCTCTACATGCATATTGCCTAATCTATGAATCTAGTAATGCCAATTTCACACGTAAGAAATTTTGACTTCTTTAATATGGTGTAAAATTAAATATTACCATCACAGTTGTAATGTGATGGCCTGTTTATTAAATATTAAGTTGAATATTTGAGGAAAAGCTACAAATTATTTTGGTAATTAATGTATTTAATTAATAAATTTTCTGTTACTGTAAGACGCTAATGTGAATATACCATTACAATTTATTTCCTATTTTTTGTAGTATAAATTCAAAATAAATCGTATGTTTTGCGTTCGGTTAGACAAACCTTACCACGGATTTTGAAAATTAAAACTTAAAAATGCAATTTCTCAAAAATTTGAAATAAAATAATGAAAATTTTAGCATAATTGGTAGTTTGAAGTAATAAACTAATTTTTAAAAAACATCTCAACATATGTTCCCATTTGAAAAAAAAAATTTTTTTCTATTCCAAAAAAACCGTGAGTCCTAGAAGTCTGGAACAATTTTTCGTGAATGGCCCCCTCTATTTTGAATATTTTTTGTATAAACTTATTTTCGATTAGATGCATATTTTAGGAATGAATCGAATGGCAACTCCTGAAAAACTCATATGGTATATATACTGTGTGAGTTTTTTGAGAGTTGCCATTTTTATTACAGCCAAAACGTTGATTTAATCGAAAAATTTCTTTATGTCTAGATTCAGAAATTGTAGTTAAATAATTTATGATTGTGTCAAAATTGAAAATTTTTCCATGTAACTTAAAAATTTAAATTAATATTTATATAACCATGTAAACAAAGTCTAGTAGCTTACGTTTAACATAATATGTATATATATGCTGATATGCATAATTGTACTATATGAGTATAATGTACCTGTGTACGGTATTTGACTTACAGTTAGGTATAATCACTTAATGGTATTTCATTTTCATTATAGTAATCTATTTATGTACGCAGTTAACAAGTTTATTTTATTTCTTTTTTATTTTTAAAAATCTAATTATTAATTAAAAAGTATTGACTATTGTGTAACATTTTTTTTACTGATCAAATATGTATCTCCTCATAAAATTTTGCAAGACTACGCTCGCATTTCTAGATGTATTTTTATAATTTAATTTTTATACCTGCATGCATAACATAGATATATGTCACATAATAATTTATGTCTATCTTTTTACATAATTGAGGACACTGATTGATACATATCAGTGAAGCAGTGGAACAGTATAAACAATGCTGATTAGTTAGTCGAATAATGATGTTACAAACTTAAGTTGTTTTAGTATATGTATTTAATTTAGGTAATTTTTCCTTCATTTAATATAAATAAAGCATTTTTAGCTCTTATGAAATAATTATTGTAATAGGTGATAAAGTGGGGGTAACGCCCGAGTCTCAAACTGGGGAAGCGGAACTATTGAGAACGGAAATATTCAGAATGTGATATATATAGTGCACATTCTGAATATTTCCGTTTTCAATAGTTCCGCTTCCCCAGTTTGAGACTCGGGGATATATATATATATATATATATATATATATATATATATATATATATATATATATATATATATACCGCGCATAATTAGCGAAACATACAAAATATCTCTAAAAATCAAACTAACCATTTAATTTTAAGAAACTATTACGGCTGGTTTTACATTCACATTTAAAGCCGACTCTAACACTAAAACCAACTATAAAATTGATTTTATTTTTGCTACTGTTTTACAATCAGATTTAAAGCCCCATTAGTGTAAAAGACGACTTTGAACTAAAGTGAGAATTATCTCGACTTTTACTGCTTAAAGTCGGCTTTAACATATTTGTTATTGCTGATTATTATCATTTAATTTTGTTTATAAGCATAATTTTTCTATAAAATATTCGTACCTTAAATAAATAAAATAAAATTGTAATTGTAAAAACAAATGAAAAATTTTGTTTGTTTATTTTCAATAATATTTTTGATTTTTCTTACGTCTTGGATTAATATCAAGCATTCCTTTTGAATTAAACTGGCTGAACGATTTCTGGGTTACCTGCGATTTCTTTTATGATTCATTGTATTTATGATAAATTTTTTTTAAAAGAAATAATGCAGTTTTCTATTCCAATCTCACTGGCAGTAGCGAAATGAGTCAAATGCGTATTTTTGAAATTCAATCATGTTGATATATTCGTTTCTATAGTTATTTTTTTTAAATGTAAGATTGGCTACGATCATTCATAGTTCGTTTTATCCATGCAACATTTAAAAGTCCTTTAACAAAAGTAAACAGACCTGAACATTGTAAAACAGTGCTAATAATAAAGTCGACTTTAAATTAAAAGTAGCTTTAGTTAAAGAACCTTTAAAGTTATGAATGTAAAACCGGCCGTTAGTCTTATTTAATTATTCACTTAAAATTACATGTTCACAAGTCGATATACCTTTATTTTCGTTAGCAAAAGCAATTAACTCGGCAATTCCCAAGCCGCGATCAATCGACAAAATATTCTTATTTTATGCTAGTTTTTATCTATAGGTACTCAAAAAATAAAAAATTGAAAAAAAGATACCGTTTAGGTTTTTTTTAAAATGTGTGTCAATTACAGGTCATGTGGGCCGTTATTTGTAATATAAACTGAGTAAAACGGTATGAAATTACCGGCAAAAAATCACTTTCATTATAAGCTTGATTCTTAAATAATAATTTGTTATAACAATAATAACAGTACCTACTTTTTAGACATTTTTGTAACAGCGAAAATACCACAAGATACACTCACGCGCAATAAAATAGGAAATCGTTTGAAACAACAGAATTAATTTGACCGTTAACATAACTTTAGTGTTGCCAAATTAAAACCATGAATACTAGTAAGTATTAACATTTTAGTCGTAACACATTTATTTTTAAAATTTGTTATATTGTCTGTAAAAAAAATCAAAAATCACTGTCACCTAGAGGTGACACACTGGGAAGTCCCGAGTTAACCATATGAAATGCCAAATTTTTGGAGTTTTATGTCGTCTAAGAATCATTTAAGTTAAAGATTATTTAACAAATAGAAAATGAAACACAGCGCTCAGAATGATGTTATCTATAGTCTCCTGAGGTAATCTTTGCCTTTCTTTAATTACGGCAGTCTGAAGCCCGACTACATTGAGAAGAAGCGGCATTTAAGGCTATACGAGCGTATTTGTTTCCGGGCAACTTGTTTTGGGGCGAGCAGGCGGAGGTAAAATTTTGAAAATTGTTAATATTTAACCATTTAGTCAAGAAACAAATGTGCTAACAAGAGTCGAAATATATGTTTACAATTTAAAATGTATTTTACCTCTTTTTTTATTATTTTATATATCCCCATTATCTGTCAAAAAAAAACCTAACAACAACACTTCAAATAAGGGTAGTTTAATATAATTTAGTAGTTAGTAATCTGTTCATCTTTTTTTATTAGGTATTTTTATTGTTAACTTTCATATAAATGTGTGGTAGGATTCTCAAAAACCGTAAGAACAACAGAAATTACACATAATAATTTTGATTTTACATAAAAAATTATTTTTAACATTGAAAACGTTTATGGGGACTTATTTCAAATTTCAAATGTAATCATATTGTTAGGGTATTTCTACTAGTACTAGAAATTTAAAATTTAGTATATAAGTGTAGGTTTTGACCTAAAAGAACTTTAGAAAAATTTTTGATTAATATTTGATAATTTGTATCCATTTTATGCAATATCATAAAAATGCATATTATGTTTTGTGCAAATATATACAAAGTGGAAACAGATTTATTCAACATAGGGCAAATAAAATGGAAGATTTTGTATGGATCATTAATGTAATATGCTAGTTTAACAAACATTATAACTGTGTACTTCTATTACGCCGTTTATTAGAATAAAATGACATAGATATATTTTTTTTATGGTTTATTGAAATAAAATTAAAAGTTAAAAGTAAACAAACTAATTGTTATAAATAAATACTATTATTACTTTTATTAAATTAAATGTTCAAACTTTTCTCCATTAACCGCTAAAAAAAATCCCAATTTATTGTAAAATTCATTGCGAATATTTAGTTTTTTTGTTGGTAGTAATATTAAAATAGGCTGCTACAATAATACCTTGCAGAGACTGCGTATTTGGGTGGGACCTTGATGTGTAAATTTTGTTTTTTAAGTGTACTCAAAGAAATAAATTATTTAGCGGTAAATCGAGAGAATGTGGAGCCACTTAATTGCGCTCCCACGTCCACTTTAAGCATTTTGAAAATGCTTAAAGTGGACGTGGGATTATAGATCAGTACGTGATTTAAAAAATCACGTACTGATCTATAATAATGTCCAAGTGCTCCATCGAATTTAAACCAGACTATATTGTTTTCACCATTTACCACAGCTTCGATTGTTGGATCAATGCCGTTTATTAACTGAAGGTATTTATCGCCCGTAAGTGCTCCATTCATAAAAGATGATCCTATAATATTGCCTTCCAAAATTCCTGTCCATACATTCAGCTGTTGTCAATACTGCGTGTGACAATCTACATAAACATGTGGGTTTTCGGTTGCCCAATACCTGCAGTTTTGGAAATTGGGATATTGTTGTAAAGTAAGTGTACATTCGTTGGTAAAATACAAAAATTTCAAAAAATCAGGATCTAGATTTGATTTGCTCATCATTAATTATCTCACATCCGAATCTTCAGGGAAAAATTCATGCAAATGTTTATACTTGGATGCAGAGTAAATTTGCTTTTTTCAAAATTCTGTGTACATTATTATGGCTAATATTTTTCTCTTTAGCAACTGTTCTGAAGCTTGTATTGGGATTTAGATCAAAATCAGCTAAAACATACATCTCCAAATCTTCATTAATGTTTCTTGGATCATTTTGTGGTCTTAAACAAGCACTATTTACACAACTCGTGATACGAAATTGATCTACAATGTGTTTTATAGTACTTATACTGGGGACTTGTCTATTTTCGTAAAACACACTAAATAATTCACGTATTTCACGATAACTCTTGCCCGCCAAACATCATGACAAGCTGAATTTTTTTTTCGGTAGCATAATGAACCTTAATTTGTCATTCCAGCTTTCTTCTTTTTCTTGCAAGAGATAAATTCGCAATAAATTTGTATTTTTAATCTGACAAACACAAAAATATTGCAGATCCATGGTAACACGATTTAAAAATGAAATATATATTATTGATCAAAAAGTGTCAGAGATCACATTGATCCTGAGAAAAATTTCTCACTATACTTGCCCTATGTTCGATAAATCTGTTTCCAGCCTGTATATGTATGCGTGTATGTATTATTATTAATACCAGTTAATACTATAGTAACACAAATGAATGAAAAAAAGGTTGTTGATTTTTTTTTAAAAAACAAATATTATTTTATATTTCCAAATAAATGGTTATTTTGTTAAAGAACTTCTGCTAGTGCTAGAAACTAGAAATTTGATCTGAGTGTTGATCTTGACCTGAAAAATTTTTGAAGAATCTTTTGCTAAAATATTTTCATTAATTGTGTCCTTCTTATATAATTTTAATAAAGAATGAGAAATAATAATAATAAACTTACACACAAAATGTTAACTTTAAACTTTAATTAATAACTCCAAAACGTTTTCAGCGTCAACTGTTGGGTCTAGAGCGCCCCATTTCTTTTATAAAGTATTATTATATTATAAAAAATATTATAGTATTTACAATAAAATTGAATAAATTTTACAATGGGTGTTATTATATGAAAATACAATTTTCCTTACAAGAAAAATAAAAAATAAAAATTAGTCACAAATTTTAAGTTTTTGTGTATGTCGTGAGTCTAATATTTCGGGTAATAATTTAGAGTCATAAAATTCAAAAAGTTTTTCTTCCATTTTATTTTTCCAAAAATTTTGATCCTTCCAAATTTCAAATAAGAAACCTTTTGTGGTTTGTGATGTATAGCACAAATGAACAAAAATCTTTTCAAAATTCTTTCAGTTATTTCCAACTGCCCCACCACCTGATAATAATAATTGGGATTTTTGTAATCAAATCAAACATAATAATAATTTTAAAACTTGGTCGTGTAGTAACCCATGTATATATTTTAATCAATTATATTTATGTTGAGAATCCCAGCAAAAATGACCACAAATTCATTTTTTCATAAAAATTGTAAATATGTCCCTATAGTAAAAATTACAAATATTATAACGAACTCACTGCCATCTGTTAAAACTAAACTTAATTTGAAATATTCAAACCGATTTTGGCAATTTTTAAGGTTTTTAATTTTTTTTAAGGTCAGTTTTAATGTAAATGGTTTTTAAATGACCATCCGAAAAAGATAAGGTATTTACGCAATTTTTAAAAAAAGAATCAAATTTTTTAAGTAAATACTAAAGCTTCAGTTTTGTTTCTACTATTTCAAAAATGGTGATGTTTAGAGCAATTTTTTGTAATTAAAATGATTTAACTTTTAAAAATCAATGACCATCCGAAAAATTACAGTCTTTTTTCTACCGAATTATGTTTTTATTTTAATTTTTTAAATTAAAATAAAGCCTCAAAATTGTTTCTAGTAAACGTTGTTTTTGGAGATATTTGGTTGAACACTCTTAAGTTCGAAAGTGACAGACATCTTAAAAAGATTTGCATCAATAATAAAAAAGAACAATTCTATGAAAAGTCAATTGATCATTACTTCAATATTATTTATCCAATATGCCAGTATATACATATATATATATATATATATATATATATATATATATATATATATATATATATAAGGGATGTTATCGATATAAAATTTCGGATAAAGATACGGATACGGATATTTAAAAACACCTTTTTCGGTTTCGATTACGGATATGTGAAAATATGGGATAATGTTTCGGATACGATTACGGTTACTATAATTACCTTCAGTGAACATTTTTTTTTTAGAAAAAAGGGGGGAATTTTATCCCAAAGAGTGAACACCAAACACAGATCATCGGAAATCTATCAAAAGAAATATATGCAGCAAAAACTTGCTTCGACTTAACGTCAATTTTCCAACGGTAGTTGTATGTTATTATCCGAAACAAATCCGAAACTTTTATTTTCGGATACGGTTTTGGTTTCGGATATGCAATTATTTCAGATAACCGATAGTTTCGGCTTATGAACATTAACATATCATATTTAATATATTATTCATATCATCATTTTATTTTATTATCTAAAATTGTAATTATACACAACATGTAATATGTATTAATTCTTTATGCTTAATAATCATTAGAAAACATATATAAACGATTAAAACAAAAGACACATTTAAGTTTCGATTTAGCAGTTAAGCTAGGCGTAATCTCTGTTCGGGCATTATTCAATTCTTTGTAATATTTTATTGTATCAAAATTAATAAAAATTGTGAAAGTTAATTAAAATAAATTTTTTAAAAACTAATTTTAATTGTTGTAAAACGTAACTGGCGCAGTCGGTAGGATTGTTATTAGCATTGTTGTCGGTTAATTAGTGTTATTGTGAGTTAAAAGACTGACAGATCATCAGGACAGTGACTTAACCTTAACGGCTCATTAAGGAAAGTGGTACACAGCCATCGACCAGCAGTGCGTGGATTTCAATCCTTTAAACAACAACGGAACCTACCTACCATAAGGAAATGAAAGTAATCTGGAGCATTCTGTGAGTAAAAGATGTCTTTCTTGCCGGACTTCGTAAACCAATAGGCTTCGTAGTAAGAGCTAGAAATCCGGATACTATTCAAAATGCATTTGAATACGCAGTTAGAGAGCAAAACATACATTATCATCAACGCTCATACATACAACCTCAAGCAAACGTTAACACAAAATTCTTAGGAATATATCGTCTACACCGCAACCTGTTCAAAGACCACCCATTACGTATAATCCTTATTATACACAACAAACACAACAATTTAGACCACTTCAAACACAACAAATACAACAATTTAGACCATTTCAAACACAATAAAACACTAGGCAATTTCCAAAACCAACACCCATGGAAATTGATAGTAATAGGATCAGCATAAGAAATAATAATATTCCTCAACCACCTACAAATCCTCCACAACAGCTAAAACCACTAAATCAGTTAGGAACTCAAATTGACATTCCCAACAAACAGTTAATTACACCCTTTGCTACAAATAAACTATTTTTAAAACCGAATATAACAAGTGGGATTCATACAATAAATTCTAATTGTAAACAAATAATCAGATTACCTATAGACGTACAATCAGGAGATGTATACGTTACAGAAACTAAAATTCAAAATAAATTTTGGATCCCTTCAGGTGTATACAGAGCCAAATTATTGATTGCAATTTTAACCAAATCGCTTCGAATAACGATAATATTCAACCTCCTATAGAAAATCTAATTAGGACAGAACATTTAAACACTGAAGAGAAAAAAAACAATTTTCAAAATTTGTCGTAAATACGAAGATATATTTTATAAAGACGGACAGGACTTAACTTATACAAACAAAATTAAGCACGTAATTAAAACGACTGACAATTTACCTATTTACACAAAATCTTATCGATACCCGTATATTCATAGGGACGAAGTTAAAACTCAAATAGACAAAATGTTACAGCAGGGAATAATTAGACCTAGTTACTCGCCCTGGAGTAGTCCCATTTGGATTGTTCTAAAGAAACAGGACGCGAGCGGGAAACAGAAATGGAGATTGAATACCGAAAATTAAATGACAAGACGATAGGAGACAATTACCCCCCATTCCCAACATTACAGATATACTAGACAAATTAGAAAAGTGCATGTACTTCACCACCTTAGATTTAGCATTTGGTTTTCATCAGATCGAAGTACATCCGCGCGACATAGAAAAGACTGCCTTCATAGTAGACCACGGGCATTACGAGTACGTACGCATGCCCTTTGGCTTAGAAAACGCTCCGCCAACCTTTCAACGGGTTATGGATAACGTTTTAAAGGACTTGTAGGGAACTTCGTGTCTGGTATACATGGACGACATTATTGTTTACTCGACATCATTACAACAACACATAGTTAATTTAGGCAAAGTATTCAGTAGACTAAAAGACGCAAATCTAAAAATCCAACTTGACAAAAGTGAATTTCTTAGACGTGAAATAGATTTTTTAGGACATTACATTTTTTAGTAACCGACGCAGGAATTAAGCCAAATCCGGACAAAATTCGAGCTATTCAAAAATTTCCCATTCCGAAAACTCAAAAAGACATCAAATCATTCCTTGGACTTTTAGGCTACTACAGGAAGTTCATCAAAGACTTCGCTAAATTGACAAAACCTATGACCAAGTGCCTAAAGAAAGGTGAAACTGTCAAACATACACCTGAATTCATTAAGTGCTCCGATACCTGTAAGGATCTCCTTACAAACAATCCTATCCTAATTTCAACAAGGAATTTCTTTTGACTACCTATGCTAGCAATGTGGCAATTGGTGCAATTTTATCACAGGGTCCAATAGGAAAAGACCATCCTATTTGTTATGCATCCTGAACTCTGACTGACCCGGAACAAAATTACTCGACAATAGAAAAAGAACTGTTGGCCATCGTATGAGCAACAAAGTATTTTAGACCATACCTTTATGGACGACGTTTCACTATAATTACTGACCATCAACCTCTTCGTTGGCTCATGTCTCTAAAGGAACCCAATAGTAAATTGGTAAGATGGAGACTGAAACTCAAAGAATTCGACTATCAAATCACTCACAAATCAGGACGTCAAAATGCCAATGCAGACGCACTCTCTCGTGTATTAATAGACAGCAACCTTCATAGTAGCATTCATTCGATGAATGCGAATTCATTCAATGAATACTAATAACAAACAAAATTCGGCAAATAGTACTTCTATTGAAATTGTGCACAGTGCCTCCGGAGATGATATATCTTTAACACGAATTTCGAAAAACCCCCTAAACGATTTTAAAAATCAATTGATTATCAATAAAACAGAGAACACACAAAATGTCAGGAAACGTAAATTTGAAATACTTTTCAATACACGACGACGTATCACGATTAACTTAGCATCTGACGATGACGATACAATTATTTCCATAATAAAAGAAAATTTTCCACTGAAACTCCTTTTAGCCCTTTATTGTCCCGACGATGAATTGTTCTTAAAAATACAAAGAATATACTCTGATTACTTTTCACAAGGCAAACAATATCGTATTATTAGAGCTACTAAAATCCTTGAAGACGTTTTAGAAGAAGACAAGCAGGACGAGCTTATAAAAAAATACCACGATTTAGACACACGGGCATTAATGAGACTTTTAGTCATTTAAGACGCAACCACTACTTCCCAGATTTAAAATCAAAAATATTATATTACGTTAACAATTGCAAGCTTTGTAATGAGAGCAAATACAATCGACCACCTCCCAAGCAAACTTTTGAACTAACCCAAACGCCGACACAACCTCTTGAAATTGTTCACATGGACATATTTTAGTTGGAAAATTTAAAATACTTAACCATCATTGATAAATTCTCACGCTTCGGACAGGCGTATGAAATTGAAACAAAAAACACACCCCATATTTTTTAAGCCATGGCGCAATATATTTCGCAATACGGAAGACCAAAAAACATAGTAGTTGATGCCGAAAAAGGGTTCGACTCTATAAGATTTAGACAATTTTGTGAAACATACGGAATTAATATACATATAACGGCGATTAGAAGTTCAACGTCAAATTCTCCTGTTGAGCGGTTTCATTCAACACTCCTGGAAAAATACCGTATCACTAACGCCACAGACAAATCCTCTTCACCTAGCCTGAAAATGTTACACACAATTTTTATATATAACAATTCCATACATAACGCCATAAGTTGCACTGCATACGAATTATTTTTTGAACGCAAGTATGACTCTAAATTAACTCCCAACGCGAAAATGGTACAACAAGAACGTGAAAAGTTCCTACGCGAATCATTTCAAAATCGGGTCCAAAATAAAGAAAACAAAATTAATAAAATAAGTACTAAACGCGAACCACCCATCAACTATTCACGCAATCAAATAAGTTATTTTCAGGAAAATAAACAAAATAATAAGTTACATAGAAAATTTAAACAAATCACTATTAAAACTAACAATAGGGCAACAGTGACTGATGCTAAAAATCGGAAAATCCCTAAAAGAAAACTAAGACGACCTACCTTGAGACAGAGTAACGCTACTCCTGACGAAAATAACGAAAATGCAGAGACTCGGAATACGGAACTTAACGAATAATCCGGGACTAGTGGCTGTACAACTAGGGCAGGGAAGACTCAACCAAGGATATAACAAATTCCTACACATCATTAATCTCAACCTCTATAAGCAAAATTTGGAAAAAAAATTTCTTTAAAATATCTCGATAATGATAACAATTATTTAAATGATTCTCTTAAAAACATAGTCAAATTAAAATTCAAAGAATTACAAAACACATTTAAACAAAGTTACCCTATACGCGTAAAAACATTCTTCATAAATGCATTAGGTTCTGCTATAAAATTTATAACCGGTAATATGGACAACGAAGATGCGCTAAGAATAAACCAAGATATAGAAAATATCAAATTGAACGAACACAATTTAATTTCTAGTAGCAATAAATAAATTAAAATCAACGAGATGATGTTCCAAAGATTTAATAATATTTCAGAACACATAAATTTACAGCAGGATGCCATAAATAAAATTTTTTCCACAATGAGAGATCAAATAGCGGGCAGTCTAAATAATCGGGAACAAAACTTTCTGAATGCTTTTCAATATGTTAATCATATAATCTATAATATCGATCTCTTGCATTCCCATTTGATTCAGCTAGCTCAAGCAATAAATCTAGCAAAACTGAATGTACCTCCTACCCTAATATTGTCCCCCGACGAATTAGATCACGCTTATGAAATTTTACAATCCCAAAACCTAATCATTCGATCCTTGTATCAAGTATATGAACTATTAACATTTCAAGCATACTACAATAACACTAATATCATTTTCAATGTCCGTATCCCGAACCTGCATTTTATCAGCTTAATCTTTTGGAACCGTTACCTATAAAAAATAAATCCATAGTAGTCCCATATCCATATATCCTTAGCGGAAATAATGTAAATTACTTTTCAAAAAAAGGAATGCCAACAACTAAATAAATTGTACAGATGTAATAAAGAAGATTTAGTAAAGATACCACAGACCGACAATTGCTTTAACCGTATCCTCCAAGGACAGACAGCAAACTGCACCTACGAAGAATCTGAAGAAACGACAAAAGTTAAGCCAATAACTCCGCAACATATTATAATCAAAAACGCCAAAAATCTTAAAATTTTTACCACCTGCGATATAGATCAACGAGCTATAACTGGAACCACATTGATCTACTTCAACAAATGTAAAATCACCACTAAAGGGACACTGTATCGAAACCAGGAATTCGGCGCTACAGAACAACTTCACATTCTACCCCTTCATGAGCTAAAAGTTGAACAATATCAGGTATTACTCAAAGTCAACCTTAATAAACTTAACATGGCTAACATCGAAACCAGGAAAGAGATAAACGAAATAAGGACTACAACATATGTTCATACATCAAGTCTGTACATAACTATTATTTTTCTCATTGTAACTATCCTTGTATACATCACCATCCAGAAAATCATCAAAAACCGACTACTTAAGCGTAATACATTATCGGACCATCCAAACGAGCCAATACTCATCTGGAATAGGCCTCAAACTCGGCGGGGAGGAGTTATGGAATGACCACATCCGCCAAATAAGCTACATCAGCGTCTTCACATAGTTGCCTATATGTTTCATAGAATTTAGTGTCATAGGGCAATTATAACAAACTTATGAACATTGTGTTGAATATGTATTAATTCTTTATGCTTAATAATCATTACAAAACATATATAAACGATTAAAACAAAAGACACATTTAACTTCCGATTTAGCAGTTAATGGTGTGTAAATGTTGCTTCCTTGTGACTATGCTAATCATGTCCAATTTTGCCGAAGTATGTTATAAAAATACAGATAAAACCCAGAATTCCTAGATAAAATTTTACGGACGAATGAAGACACACTCAAGAAGGATGGATTTATAGATTCACAATCTTCATAGTGATGCGATTGCAAACCCACATTCAATTACGAGAAGAAAGGTCACAATATCACTTTAAGGTAAATTTGTGGATCGCAACATTGAACGGCCAAATGATAGGTCCTTTTAAATTGCCTCGAAATCTGGAAAAATTTATCACAATTTTTTAGAAAATTAACTCTCTAATCTTTTAGAAAATGTTCCTTTGGCCACACGCGGAGTAAGGTGGTTTGAAAATGATGGCTGTCCAGCTCGTTATGTACGTGAAGTAAAAAAATTTTCAATCCAAGCTTATTCTCAGAAATCGGTCGCCTTGGCCCCATTTTATGACCACTGCGGTTTCCGGATTTAAATCCACTAGACTTTTTTATACTGGGGTTCCTTAAAGAAGAAAGTCTATGCAAAACATATAAATAATTTAAATGAGCTAAGACATCGCATTAATTAATGAATGTGCACAATAACTAAATGTTGCAAAATGTGCAAGACGAATAAAAATATCTTTTTCAAAAAGATACCGCGCTCACATTCGACTTGGCGGCAGACAATTTGAACACATTCTTGATTTCCTATGTTATGTTTAATTTCAAATAAATATCCGTACCTACTTTAATTTAATAAACATTTTCATTAGATTTCCTATTTTTTTTGTTATTGTCACTATCTATCTCACTCTAACCAATGTAAATCTACTACTTGTCCACTTTCTATCTCCGTTCGTCATCTATCTTATACAGGCGCAAAAGTGTCTGCAAGTAACTGAAATACTTTGAAAGTAATTATTAAAATAATTTCAAAATGACATTTTTTGCAGAAAATAGAGAAAATAGCAATATCTTTTTTTCTAAAGTAAAGCGAAGCAAATATTAGATCATTTTACAATAAATGAGCAATCTTTTAACATAACTGGCACGGGCAAGGTGGTACATTACTTAAACAACATGAAGAGTCAAACTTAGCTAAAAAAAATTTATTTATGAATCGGCAAAGAAGGCTTATTTTTCCCAAGATTATTGGTATATTACCCTTACTTTGGATTGTAATCTACAAAAGGACTCTTCAGGGTTGCGTAATAAAAATTAGAATTCAGAAAATCTAGTCTTGCAGCTGTGGTACTCGAAAATCTGATTAAAATTGTCGATCTTCCGAAAT
This sequence comes from Brachynemurus nebulosus, assembly GCA_035578155.1. Classification (NCBI taxonomy): domain Eukaryota; kingdom Metazoa; phylum Arthropoda; class Insecta; order Neuroptera; family Myrmeleontidae; genus Brachynemurus; species Brachynemurus nebulosus. Next base: position 86,428,018 of record JAPWDM010000001.1, on the reverse strand, counting down.
TCATAAAAGTGTCAATATCTTGAAAACCAACGATATTTTATCAGACAATATTTTGATATTCTGGTCAGGCATGGGCTGGTCTATTATCCCTCCAATATATCTTCTAATATATCTTATTATATATATATATATATATATATATATATATATATATATATATATATATATATATATATATAATAAGATATATTAGAAGATATATTGGAGGGATAAGAGACCAGCCCATGCCTGACCAGAATATCAAAATATTGTCTGATAAAATATCGCTGGTTTTCAAGATATTGACACTTTTATATATTTCGGAAGATCGACAATTTTAATATATATATTATATATATATATATATATATATATATATATATATATATATATATATATATATATATATATATATATCAATATATATATATATATATATATGTATATATATATATATATATATATATATATATATATATATATATATATATATATATATATATATATATATATATATATATATATATATATATCATATAGAAGTTATAGTTTCCACACAAAAAAAATTTTTTATGTAAAATTTGTTGATAATAATTATATTAATTTTAACATAAGTATTTACATGACAAACCTAGCTGCATATACCTAAAATCCGAAACAAGGGCTCTATAACCTTAACCTAACTAGTTTTAGATCAAAGTAAATGTATACTGTTAAAAGTAACCATGTCCCTGTCACTCTCCATTTAGTCTATTATAAAAAAATGGACCGTTTTTTGACGTCGCTGTAACTAATATACCAGATGGCGTTGATTTACAAGGGGATAAAATTAGAGTCGAGACATGAGGTTTAATAGTTCGCTATTTTTCATCTAAAATAAATTGGAAATAAATTAAATATTTAAAAAAATACTTTAATTCAACCTAGAAAGATTAATTAAATTAAAAAAATTTAATTCTTCGTTAACACATAACTTGGTGACGATACTTTTGTACTCAATCATATGATAATTAATTTTGACATCTATTTGATGAAAAATGCTCACATGTCCCAACTCTATTTAGTATACCCCCTATACCATTAGCGCCACGTAGCAAATGTAGCAAACTGTGACATAAAAAGGTCCGTCCTTGAAAACAAGTGGCAGGGACATGAAAGTAACTAAACTAACCTAACCTTAACTAATTTTTTTTTCAAGAATAGATACCCCCAGTACCTGTAACATGACTTTTTGGGCATTTTTTTAAAGAAATTCGTTTTTTGCCTAAATTTCCCTAGATTCAAAAATTTTTGCGACATTTTTTATACCATTGGAAAGAAAGGAAAAGATTACATAAAAAGGAGAAAAACTAATCTTTGTAAACGAAAATTCGCTATGCTATGCAGGATGCTGCGACCAGGGTATTTGAACCCGAACTAACAATTTACTCCGAAAAAATCAACTGTATCATAATTTTTTTCACCTTTGTTAATGAAATGCCTCATGTCAATGATTTTCAAAAAATAAAAAAATGGTCCAAATGTTAAGACAAAATTTTACAACAAAAAAATTGAGAATTTTAGAACATCTAAAAGCGTAGAAAAAATTTAATTTCACTTTTTTTAAGATGTTTAAGAAAAAAATAGTTTTTCTTTGTTCACCGAAAATTTAGATTTTGTGACAAGAGGCCTTTCAAAAATAAGCGATTCAAATATTATTAAAGTCAGATTTTATTAATAAAATATGAATTTTAGAATTTTTGGAAAGAAAAAATATCTTCATAGAGGCCCTCCAAATCACTAAGGTCCCTTTTTAATATTTAAAATAAAACATAAAGGGTATTGGCGGATAAGCATGTGTAGAAAGCCCCCCCCCCCAAACGAATTGTGTTGGCTTTTTTCCTGCTAAGTGCTATCGACATAATATTGAAATTTACTGAGATTCAGCCCTTAAAAACTTAAACCTTTGTTTTAAAGCCCCGATCAGCCGGACACTTACCATCAGTTTTGAAATCACGAAAATGACAATCCGCCGGTACCCTTTCAACCACATTTAAATATGTTGAAAATACCGAAGATGTAGTGAAAAATTCGACTCCCGTGATGTGGCTCCGTTGCTCACGGCTTTTTTTTTTTAAATAGTATCTACATGCTAAAAATGCTTATATTGTTTTTTACCTACTATTTATCGTGTATAAAACGTAATTTTTAAACTACAGTTTGTTTCATTTTAATTTACGCAAGACTCATTACTTAGGCATTTAAGGAATTCTCATACTACAACTTCAAGAAAACGTTTGTCTTAGATAATAACATAATTTCTATGGATAAAATATACTAAAAGTGTTTTTGATGATGATATTGTTTTACAATAACCAATTGGATAATAGAATTTCGGAAAAGCGGACAATTTAGAATTTAGAAATTTTATACACACCTATTTAAATGAATAATTAATCATAAAATTTATTGAGTTAAAATGTATTTCTTTACATTAAAATATACTAAATATAGTTACTTATAAGTTATTAGAATGACATAGTTTTTCTTTGATATAAAATGTAGCACTAACAAAAACAGAACTGAAATAATAAGCTTAATTGAAGCTAGAATAATCGGAGCATTTTTATGTTTCTGGCTACGTAGATGCCGTTTGAAGTGGCTTTTTCTACCTTCTACGTCTACGAACAATAAAAAAAATTAATGTTTTTTATAGCTATAGTTTTAAAATACTTAAAACACAAAAGCTTTAAAATAATGTAATAATATGCACTTGGTAAGACTAACTTTCACAATCAATTACAACTATAATTTTAATTCAGTGATAAAATTTAAAATTAGTAAGATAAGGTGAATTCTCCACAAAACAACTGTAATTAAAAAATACAGGCATAGACTTTAGGCATAGTTATGTGATAAAACGTTAACGATTTTCTAGAAAAAGTAAGTCCTATTGCACAAACTAAGACTTATGGTCAATAATTAGTAACCCTACGCATTTTCTTAATAAATTATTATAAAATTTATTATATTCGACAATTTATATTAAGAATTAAAGAAAACGAAACATATTTTTATTTTAATTTTATTTTAAATAAAGTAATACAAAATTAACTAACATTAGATTATGTTACAAGAACAAAGAGACATGCTGAAATAACCGAAAACATAAATTTTTTTTAATCACTAATAATTAATTATATAAGATTATGTTACAAAACTAAACAAAATTCACTGAAACACAATATTCAATTGAGTTAAAAACGTTGTAAGTTCGAAAGAGTTATTTAAGGAAAATTCACATTTGAAATCAGTAAAACGAATCATTTTCAGGAACCATCTACTAATGTTGTTAAATTTTATATCATTTTGAAGGTCATGCGTATTCGTACGTATGACCTTCAAAATGATATAAAATTGCCGATGAATCCACAAACATCTAGGCTGTATGGGTTGCCGAAGATTCACAAACCAGGAAATAAATTTAGACTGGTCGTCTCCCAAACCAACTCAATATTTAACAGCATAGTAGATGGTTCCTGAAAATAATTTGTTTTACTAATTTCAAATGTGAATTTTCCTTAAATAACTCTTCCGAACTTAGAACGTTTTTAACTCAATTGAAAATTCAAGATAACTGTATTTTATTATCCTTCGATGTGTCCGATTTAATTACTTCCGTCCCGTTAGATGAGCTAAAAATTTTGTTTCAATATTTCCTCACTGTTAACTCACATTGTTTCCTGAAATCAGTTAATTTCGAATCCCTGTTCAGCTGCTTAAACCTCCTCTTGGACCATAATTACTTCATTTTCAAAGATAATATCTACACACAACGTAACGGACTGAGTATGGGAGCTTCCATTTCGCCGTTCATGGCTAATTTTTTCATGGATCATCTGAAGCATACTATCTTCAATTCCAATTTCAAACTCTTACATAAATTTTATGTTGGAAGCGTTACGTCGATGATATTTTTATAGTTTGGTCGGGTTCCCACCAGGAGGCTCCAGAATTCCTCGATTTCATTAATAACCTCCATTCTAGAATTAATTTCACAATAGAATTTGAATTTGATAATAAACTTAACTTTCTTGATCTTACCATATACAAAGATCCGTATTCTAATTTTTTACAGTTTTCTATTTATAGGAAACCTACTCACACCGACGATTGCATACACGTAACTTCTTCTCATCCACAGCAACATAAAATGGCGTTTTTCAATCATGCGTTCCAGAGACTTTTTTATTATCCCCTAAATAAGCCCAATTTCTGCCTAGAGCTATCGATTATCATTCTAATTGGTTGTCGTAACGGCTATTCATTAGATTTCCTATACAACATCTTCATAAAATGTTTGAACCGTAAATTGGAGTCACTTACCTTTCCCAACCTTTCTTCCACTAACTACAATAGCTCAAACTAATATGCTTTAATCCCCTTTATCAGTGAACAGGTGAGTTCGTTTAATAAAATTTTCCGTGATCACAACGTGAAATTGAGTTTTTCAGCAGGTACCACTCTGTCATCTTTGTTGGTTAAATCGAAAGATCCTATTCCTAAATTTCACAAATCTGGTATTTATAGATACGTCTGCGCATATGGAGCGGCGTACGTTGGTCAGACGGGTAGAAAATTTATAACCAGGTTCACTGAACATTTCTCAGCAATAAAATCGTCTAACACTAGAAACCATTCTGCCATAGCCCAACATATTATTGATTCAGATCACGATTTTAATTTGGACTCCAATTTCGATATCCTCCACATTTGCTCAAAAGGTAATCTTATGAGTTTTTTGGAATCTTTACGAATAGCACAAGACGCCATACTTGACACCCCTAGCCTGAATAAAACAACAACTACAAGATTATAATACGTCACTGCGTTTGATTAAGCTTCTGCGCAATTGGTTTTGAGTTTCTTTGTTTTTTAGTCGGCGTTCATTCATTTAATATTTTTTGCTAATTTAATTATATTGTTTTTGTAACTCCATAATTTAAAAAATTGTTTCAAGAATGCTTTTTATACAAGTGTTTGTGATTTTTGTTACAATACTGTTGTAAAGCGGTGTTTTTCAGTGTTTGCTCTAAATTCAACTTTTTTACTTTTTTATTCTTTAACGGTTTTTCTCATTTTTAATTTAAAATGTATTTTGAAAAATTTTTCATATCACTGTTTCTGTAAAACCTTTCTTTGTTTGATACTTGGGCGGGTCTTTTTTAAGATCCCTTGCTCTTTTATATTCTAATTTTCTTAAAGGTTTTAAGTTTTGATTTTTTGATTTAATAGTCTTTGTCATACCACATAATTTTTCTTAACTATTTCGCTAAACGTTGTTTTTGATTATTTTAAACCTTTTACAAATATATATTTTGACAACTTAAATTTTCCCAAAATAATTTTATGGAAGTTGATTGACGATTAAGGATGCAGTTAGTTTTGCTACCCCTAAAAGTGAGGATAGAGTGCAAGTTAAACCATACTGGTGGAACGATGATATTGATTTAGTAAGGAAAAAGTATAATGCGATAAGAAGGAGGCTTACTAGAATGAGGAGACCTGTCGAAGCCATTAAAAGAGCGATGGAGGTGGCTCCAAAATGGATTTATACGATTAAAAGATCGTATACGGCAAAAATAAAGAAAATCGTAGATGATAAATGTATGTACTGCGTAGAAACGGATACGCCGGAACATACATTCTTCCCTTGTGAACGTTGGGATGCAATACGGGTAAAGAACTATATGGAAATTGGAGCTACATCACCGCCAACAAAGAGGCCGAAGAGAGGGCACGACAAAGAGGCTGATTTGTGTTTTTCTTTGAGGTTTTTATTCTCGATTCCCTTTTGGAAACACTTTTGGATAAGACTTACTGTGATATCTAATGCTATGATATTATATATATGTTGAGATGGTTTTTTTGTTATTGTTGGATTTTTTTTTGTTAGTTGCTGCTCAAGTTTTGTTAAGTTTGTATGTTTTGTCATTTGTGTTTATTTGTGACAGCTGCTGTGAATTTATGCTTTGTTTGATATATTTTATTGTTTCTCTGTTATATTTTAACTTTGTTTTATTGGTTTTGATGAAGAAGTTTTTGTTTTTTACTGGTTTTTGCTTTGGTTTGTTTCTTTTGAATTGAGCAGGCTGTGTGTATGTTTTTGGGTTTTATTTTGCCCGTTTGCGAACGATGTTTTGTCTTCTAAAATTTCCGGGCGCAATATCTAGGGGCACAAGAGGGGAGGGGTTTATTTAGTGAGTATACTAGCCATAGCACACACCGACTGGGAATCTTACACTACGCTTATAAAAAGTTATCCCCTCCTCGTCTAAACGAAAAAAAGGTTAGTTTAGTCATTGACAATATATTTCGACTTTGATATAAAAACTAGGCGGTGAGGTTAGTTCAGGTTAGGTTAATTTAGTTAGTTTTGACAGTATATTTCGACTTTGATATAAAAACTAGGCGGTAAGGTTAGTTAAGGTTAGGTTAGTTTAGTTAGTTTTGACAATATATTTCGACTTTGATATAAAAACTAGGTGATGAGGTTAGTTAAGGTTAGGTACTCATATGAATTATTGCACTCGCCCTGTGTGTTCGCGTAACAAACTCATATTCGTGAGAAATAAGCCTCTTTTCCCACTTATTGTACAATATACTATTTTATAATCTTTTCATTTTGTTCTTTTTCAAGATTTTCTATTTTCTGTGAAATATATTGTCACTCTTGCTCCATGTTCATACTTTCCAATTATTCCCACTACTCCGAAACAAATTATTTCAATTTTTTACAGGCATCAGTATTAATATTCTTACTCCTAGCCCTTTTAAACTTAATCATCCCTGCTACCTTTATTTTTGAACAATTAACTTTTCTATTTCATGGTGATTTATTTTCATATTGTAGTGTATTTTTACCATATTGTAGGTAATATTCAAATATTTCATTCGATGGTTTATTTCTCCCATACTTTCATACATTTCTATAGATTTCTTTAACAGTGCTAATATTTAGAATACACTGAATATTTTTGCAATATTTTTATAACATTCGGCATCTAGTATACACTATACGTACCCGCCATAAAAACGCGCACATTTTCCCCACGCCAATCAAAGACATCCGTCATCCACCCTTCCTCCCGCCCGCCGCCGCCGCACGCACATGGAGCCACTTGACAACGCAACAGATATCTCCAGTCAATAACCTCCAGATCCGCCATCCACTATTCCTCCCCGCCCCCGTCCCCCGCACACATTCACACACCGCACTCCATTTCTGTCATTATAACTAGTGCCCGGACGTTTAGTATATTATAAATCATCCTATCAAAAAACTGATTATTCTTCAGGAGCGCAAAAACAAGTACGGGGGTGGGTCTAGAAATGACAATAAACTGTAATTTCAAAACCTATAGTCATTTAAAAATTTTAACTGCTATTATGTTTATGCAAAGAAAAGTGTCACATTCTTATAAAAAAATTTAATTTTGAATTACGGCACACCGTATATGTATATTCTCGCAACTTTTACAAAAATGTATCACTCTGTATACTTTTTATTTTAATTTATGTATGTAATGTACAATGTTACACATTCTTTGATATGATAATGTACAATGCTACACAAATTTGATATCACAATATTACTCAGCTAAAAATCACTTTTAAATATCTATGTAGGGTTGACCGGGATAAATGTGAATTGGGGCAATTGTGAACGGCGCCTATAATTTCTAAAATAACATTAATATTGTTAAAAATCAAATCGTAGTATGTTTTTCTGTCCTTTCTTAATATACTATTAAAATTTGATAACAATTCTTCAAATATTAGTATTTTTCTTTTTATTTTGAAAAAACCCTTGCAAACTTTTATGTATCTTACTTCGACCAAACTTCAAAACAAAATGTTTTTTTTAAATACATTTTCTTCTTTTAAAAGGTAAGACATGGTTAAAAGTACTTCTAAAGAAGTGGTCTAAACCCTTAGAGGGATCCTTATTAATTGCTAAAGAAGTTGGACAATTTATTAACCCCCACAATGCCCCCATTCGATCAAAAATTTCAGTAGTGTTATTTTCAGAGTTGAAAATGTTGATGAAGATGCTGGTGACATTATTGTACAAGTTTCCGTTGTACAAACAATACAAAACAAAAAAAAAAATTGTGTAAAGAGCGATGTTTTGTGTATCAATCTACGAATTCATTGCTGTGCTCCCTTATCCAATAACAACTTACAAAAACAGAAAAATTACTTGTTTTCAATGTCTCTGTGAGTGTCCAAGGGCAGCAGGATTAATACAAAACATTTTTTTTTTCATTTACAGTATTAGACCTAATAGATTGTTGTTTTTTTATTCATGTTAACTAAATGTATTCCCTTGTAAAAGTCTCATTTTCCTTGTTTTTGTGTGAAAATCTTCTAATTTTTTGATTTTTTATTTGATAAAATAACAAAATATCATTTTTAGTTTGTAATAAATTTGTTCCTACAATTTTCGTTATTTTTATTTAACCTTGATTTTTTGTACAAAGGGCATAGCCGGGTAAGATAGGGAAAACGGCCCTTGACGCAAAATTGATTGTTTTTATAGGAAATAATACTTCTTAGCCCCAGATACATTCCTGCCAAATTTCAACCCTCCGAGGCTAATAGTTTATGAATACACAAACAGACAAAAATTTTCAAAACCAATTTTTTTTGACGAAATTACTGAGCCGATTTATTTGAGTTTAATATATATTGTGTACCCACCTTAGGCGATGTAATAAAAAAAATTAACGTTATATCCTTTTATTATACTAATTTTTTTAAATTTTTAGCACTTAGGCGTTAGCGACACCCACCATTTTTTGTTCAATAATTTGTCTCTTAGTACTCTATAACATATATTTTTATGGAAAAATTTTAGTTGGTAGAACATAGTAATATTTCAGTACAAATGCATGCCATGTTCGGTACTACATATATTACTTATACGGTAGAACCCCAATTTCCCGCACTACATTTTGACGGTGTTTAGAACCGTGTAATTTGGGGTCCTACTGTACCTCGTGTATGGATTGACCTTTGACCCGGCACGTACCGAGTACATGTATCAAAATTTGTTGTTGACATTTGACCCCACACTCGCCCATACTGTTGGCCTTGAAGTTCCTAATAGCCCGTCCACGCTACACAAACTTTTGTTTGTACAAACTTTTGCACAAACAAAAATTTGTACAAATAGCACGTCCGCATTACACAAACTTTTGTTTGACTGAATTTTTGCACAAACTTTTGTACAAACATATATGAGTTACCTAGTATAAAAATCTACTAATTCCACTTTATAAAGATCGTGGGAAATCGCAAAAAAATCATAACAGTTCAAAATTAATTTTTCGATTAAAAAGTCATAATTATGTTAACTAACAAGGTAAAAAATATGATTAGTACTATTATCAAAAAACAAAATTATCGTTTTACCCCTTTTTTAATCAAAATTATTTCAATTTATTAGGTTTTGATAGTAACATTTATATAAAATGCGTTTTAAAACAAAAATTATAAGGGAAATTTATTAAAAAAAAAAAAAAACTTGATTCAGCACTATTGGATTTATCAGGGTTAGACGATACAATTTGTTTTGTAATATTGTAAACTATTTTCATTTTGTCACTTAAAACCAAAGTGCTTACTTAGTAATTCATTTACATCTACAATTTCATTATTTAAAATTTTAGATAAATACTAAAATACAAATTTTACGTGAAAACATAATTTTATACTTCGTACGTCCCGCATGTCAGTGAAAAAATTAAAATTTGAACGGTTAAAATCTAAAATATTGGTTATGTATGGGTATTTAGCAGGATTTGTAAAGTTTTCAATGTAATTTTAGCAGGATTTGAAAATTATGTTATATTTCAGTTGCAGATTTCTTTAGTAAGCAGTTAAATTACAACAAAAAATGTTAAGGGGCATATGCCTTGTTACATTTAAAAATTAATGACCCTAAAAAATAAAAAAATTCGAAAAGTTCATTTAGTAGATTTTGATACTAGGCGGCACATATGTTACCATTGATATAGATAATATATGTACCATACCTAGATGAAGTACACATTTTTTTTTTTTTTTTTTTTTTTTTTTGAAGCAAATCGGCATATTGTTTAACACCTTTTACAACCTACAAAGTGTCGGTGGTAATAAATATTTTGTAATTTATTGGTATTAAATATTTATTGTATGGTACATACGTATTCAGTATCAATATTTTTCAGAGACCATTACCCTAGACTGGAATGAATCGAGAAAGGCGGGCGAATAGGGACACAAGGCAAAATGTTACTCATGAGCTTGGTTTAAAAACACTAAACATAAATCGGAATAGATATCTTTCTTAAAATATAGTAGAATAATTATTTTTTCAGGTAACAACAATAACTAAGGTTGAAGTTGAATAAAAAATATTAGAACATCAATTTAAATTGACGTCTTCAAACAGTGTTACTTTTTGTTTTTAAAACTTCTTTTAAAAACTATTTATTTTGGTGCTCTAATGAAAAAATTCTGGTTTAATCGAAATTTTAGTTTGAATATCTGAAAGAGGAAGACTACAAACTTTTAATTGTTTTTATTTTTTTAAGAGGAAATAACGAGGATGTGACATTGAGATTAAGTTGGAGGTACCCCAATTTACCATAGAGAAGAAATTACATTATTTTTGTAATTTTTTTAAAAACCAGGGACATTTTCCAAAATTTTTGATTACTGTATTAAAGGACCATTCTCGCGTAAATTTTTAATATATTAATGTTTTTTAATATATTAATTAATATAATATTAAAGAATACGTACTCATAAAAGAAATATAAAAAAATACGGTGTAAAGCCTGAATTCGTGTCTACTCAGTCATTTTTACGGTAGTTGTCAAACTCACGCGTCCATACCAACTTTTTGATGCGAGATACAAAAATCCACAGACACTGGTACAAACTTTGAACATCACGTTCACACGTATCGTTTGCCCAAACTTATGTTTGTGCAAACATATGTTTGTGCAAACACAATTCAAAGAAAAGTTTGTGTGATTTTACAAAATGTTTGCGCAAACTTCACGTCCACACGTACCATTTGCACAAACTTTTGTTTGTACAAAAGTTTGTACAAACAAAAGTTTGTGTAGTGTGGACGAGCTATAAGAGATGAGTCATCATCACTTCGACAAAATTAATTCAAGTTAGCCCATTATGCGTCATCACAATTTCGTCATAACAATTTGGATTTGTGTTAAACCGTTACCCACCAACACTAACGTAGTTTTTGAATGCAAAGCTAACACATGCGCAGACTGAATTTTAGGCCACAAATTGATAGATGGGGTACACTACCGCGTCAAAAATGTGGGGAATACTCTGACTCAGGGGCGGCTCCAAACTTTTGACACCGTACTGTACTTAAATTTTTGGTACACTGCCGTGTGAAAAGTGTGGCCCCCCCTGACCAAAACCTTCGCCTTTAGCCTCGCTTAATTGCGTCATCTTAAACGAAAATCGGGAGGCCTCTAAATTTTGTGGGGGTACAGTACCAAGCGCTGGACGCTGGTTAAGATTTTAAAACTAACTCCAGACTCTGGGGTCCAGAGTCCAAATTTCAGACCGCTACTCTACTGCCGGAAATAGGATGTCGACTGTACCTCAGGGGATTTTTGTGTATATTTAACCTTGGAAAATCTTCTTAGTTTCAGGAATTTTTATCAGTTTTAAAACAAAGACAACCAATATCTAAATGTTTGTTTTAGCCGAATGTTTATTTTAGCAGACCTTGAAAGCAGAATGTAAAACATCATTTAAGAATAACACAAAACTATTTCTAAGATAATTTATAAATCAAATGAAAATTATCTTAATATCTACACACCTGTATATTATGTATACAGCCTGTATATTAATAATATGTACTCTATTTCTTATTTATGATTACTTTGAATACAGAATCTAATTATAAAATAATTTATAAATATTGCAAAAAATTTGCTTAATGAACAGAAATTATTATATGTATATCATTTTAATACTGATTCATATTTATATTAGAGTATAATAGTATACAAGTTATGTATTTATTAACATTTTAAACAGAATAAAATTTCAAATTTTTTAATTTTAAATTACTATAATTTAAACACGTTGTTTAATATAAAAATTATAACGGCTTGTTGAGTTGCTAAATTTTTATAGATTAGTGTCTATATTAGAATATTCATATGAAAAATCAAAATTTCTCTACACCTACAAGAACATTTTGAATATAGATCTACTTTATTATTAACACACATATATAATGTCACATATACCATGTGAGTTTTTTGAGAGTTGCCATTTCTGTTACAACCAAATTTTTATGATAGAAATGGTACTGGAAAAGGTTATTTTCTTCTAAGTAATGGAAATGTAACCAAGAAAAACACTATCGGTTGAAATAGCCTCCAGTATATATGCATATTTTTACCGCCTAACTGATAAATTAGAGAAAAAATAAAAAATTAAACTCGGATAAAAAATTTTTTTTGCTCATTTATGTTGTTAATTAATGCATTAGATCAGTTTTATCGAAAAATTAATATATAGTCCCATTTAAAAATCTATAAGTTTGTGTCATAGCTAGAAAACCATAAGAGCTATCAAGTTCCTGACTATAGCAATCGGTTGCTCCTGTCGATAGCTGCAACTATTATTTGAACAATTTTTCGATTAAATCAACGGTCCGGCTGTAATAAAAATGGCAACTCTCGAAAAACTCGCACAGTATAACGGGTGTATATTTAATATTTTTAATAAATATTTTAGTATACAGGGTGTATCATTGAATATGCTTTTCAATTAGAATGGTAAATATCATTAGATTTTTTTCAATACTTTTATAGGTTAACGAAAGAAACTTCTTGCTGTAAAAAATAGGGGAGTTCGGGGTAACAATTAAGATTTTAATATAATACCATTTTAGTTTTTGTTAAAAGCTTTATTGATCATTTATACACGCAAAATTTAATCGTTTGTAAGGATCCGGATTTGTGACCGTTACTGTACCTGACGACAAATCAGATGTCGACTGTATTTGTACGAAATTTATTTTAGTCTGTATATATTAAACAAAAGTCAGTAAAATTTTTAAACATTGAATTAAGATGACCTACGTGACCCTTTTTATAAATGCTGATGATAACATAATTTGAGTTTTATAAATATTACTGTCAAACCATTATAAGTTAATGTAATTTGGATTGTTATTAACACTGATGAAGAAATTTAATTTAACCCATTATGAGTCAGTTTAGTTAAGACCTTATTAATAATCATAATGAATTTTGAGTTAACCTATTACAAGTCAATACAATTTGGATTTTTTATTAATGTTAATGAAGATATTTGATTTTCACCCATTACAGGTCAACATATTTTAGACTTTGTTAATATTCATGATGAATTTTGGTTGAAACCATTATAAGTCAATAAAAATTTGGGGTTTGATTAACATTAATGAAGAAATTTGATTTAAACTATTATGGATCAATAAAATTAATATTTAATATTTATGTTGAATTTTGATTTAACCTATTATGAGATGATAAAATTTGAATTTCTATTAATATTGTTGATAAATGTTTGACTGAACCTACAATCAGTCAGCAAAATTAAGACTATTAATATCAGTGGCGACGCGTGAAATTATTTCCTGGGGAGACACAGTCTTTTTTACCATATGTAAATAAACTTATTTTGTATCTATTTTTATTTCGATCACTAATCAGCTTTATTAAAGCTTTTTTACTGTAACAAGACATTCTGACTCAGGATTCCGACTGTAAAACAAAAATATAGAAATTTTTGATTAGCCATTTGTAATTGCTGCACCAAGAGCAAAAGATATTGAAATTCTTTTGTTTTGTGATTAGCCTGAATTAAACATATGTCTTCAAAAAATTAAAAATTTTAAAACAACTCTAGTTTTAAACTTAGCTGTTTAGTATATGGTAATATTTAAATATATTTTAATGTAAGGTAGTATCCATTTAAAATATTAAGACATCAGAATTACACTAACAATAAGTAATAAAAAGGAAAAAAATTAAAACTTTATAAGTAAAAAATTTAAACAGAGAGTGGAGAAAAGCAAATTAAAAATAAATACACATTTTAATTAAAGTTACAAGAAATAAATAACAAAATCTAAAATTAATTGATAAAGGGTCTGGAACCATTACAATAGGTGAATTTGCCCAAGAAATGAAATTCAACGATATGTATGCGATTGTGTAGCTTAGTGAAAGAGTAAACCATACGTATGGATTTTTCTCAATATCTTTACATTTCGGGGAGTTATAATACCAAATACCAAAAAATAGTGATCTTATTCAAACTTTTTTTTCTCGTAAACTATTACAGATAAAACGATGAAACAAAATCCATATTGTTTGCTATGTCCAGTACTTTATTATATATTTTTTTCATTTAAAATGGACATTAAATACCCTTTATAAAATATGAAAAAAAAATTCATTAGATTTTTTTAGCTACTTGTACAAGAGTGACCACTTTCTTATTACTACCAAAAGAAAGCTCGCAAGCACTTCTCTCACCTCCCTGAATTTTACTTTTGTCAAAAGGGTGGAACATACTGAAAAAAAATAAAACATATATATTTGGTGATGTTCATGGTATGTGTATGTGCAGGTACAGGTCAACAAATCTGACTTTACCTCTTCAAGGTCATTAAAAATGCATTCTTAAAGAAGTGAGATAGTACTTAATATAAAGAAAAAATTATCTACAAGCGGCAAAGTCAGATTTGTTGAACTGTACCTACTTGTTTTTGAATTATGTTTTTAAGAAATATTTTGAATGAATAAATGAATCATTGAATGTTTTTTTTGTTTTGTTTTTTGTTTTTTTATTACATGAGAATCTGATGCCTGCTCTACACTCTCGATCGAAGTTCTTCGACGAAGTAATCGCTAAAGTTGGCTAAAGTCGGAATACCGTTATAACACCAGCCACGAAGAACCATGAAATGACCTTCTACACTCTCGTACTCGGTCCACTTTGCGAGAATTGAGAGTAGGCATAAGGAATCTAATATGTTTTATGTTCAAAATGTAGACTCATTCCACATAGGAGTTTTAAAAAATAATCAGCTACGAATCAAGAACTAATTTTTTTCATTGCTTTTAACATACTTCTCAAGTCTACAATTTTAAATTCACTGATGAAGTTAAATACATCACTAATTGATCAAGTAAACAGTTTTGGTTTACCTAACGGGTAAGTAAAAATGTTAGTTGGATTTACTTGCGAAATAACTGTAGAACTGAGTAATACGTTAAAAACAATGAGATACGTTAAAAACAATAGTTCTTTTTTCGTAACTAATTGTTTTTTAGAACTCCGATATGAAAAAAGTCTACATTTTGAAGATAAAACATATTAGATTCCTTATGCCTACTCTCAATTCTCGCAAAGTGGACCGAGTACGAGAGTGTAAAAGGTCATTTCATGGTTCTTCCTGGCTGGTGTTATAACGGTATTCCGACTTCAGCCAACTTTAGCGCTTACTTCGTCGAGGAACTTCGATCGAGAGTGTAGAGCAGGCATCAGATTCTCATGTAATAAAAAAAAAAAAAAAACATTCAATGATTCATTTATTCATTCAAAATATTTTTTAAAAACATAATTCAAAAACAAGTAGGTACAGTTCAACAAATCTGACTTTGCCGCTTCAAGGTCATTTTTTCTTTATATTAAGTACTATCTTACGTCTTTAAGAATGCATTTTTAATGACCTTGAAGTGGTAAAGTCAGATTTGTTGACCTGTACCTGCACATACACATACCATGAACATCACCAAATATATATATTCTTATTTTTTTTCAATATGTTCCACCCTTTTGACAAAAATAAAATTCAGGGAGATAAGGGAAGTGCTTGCAAGCTTTCTTTTGGTAATAATAAGAAAGTGGTCACTCTTGTACAAGTAGCTAAAAAAATTTAATGATTTTTTTTTCATATTTTATAAAGGGTATTTAATGTCCATTTTAAATGAAAAAAATATATAATAAAGTACTGGACATAGCAAACAATATGGATTTTTTTTCTTCGTTTTATCTATAATAGTTTACGAGCAAAAAAAGTTTGAATAAGACCACTATTTTTTGGTATTTGGTATTATAACTCCGCGAAATGTAAAGATATTGAGAAAAATCCATACGTATCGTTTACTCTTTCACTAAGCTACACAATCGCATACATATCGTTGAATTTCATTTCTTGGGCAAATTCACCTATGGTAATGGTTCCAGACTCTTTAATATTAAAAAATTGAATTGAACCAAAGGACAATAATCAATTACCACAAGATCAAAAATATTCGAATTTCATCTAATTATAAAACAGACTGTTAGTAGGTGTACGTATATAGTACCACATACGTATAGATATTAGTACCGAAGCATTCTGTACATCACTACTCCACTAGTAAAGCTACAGTATGCAGCTGTAGTGTATACTGGTATGTACTGAAAACACATAATGTATGTATCAAAAGACAAAACATCAATTGTCTACCTTGAATATTTGTTTCAGTTTTTTTATTATTATTCAAAAAATACTGAATATATTTTAATGATTTTTGTACTGTTACGAAGATTACTACATTTTAAATATAAATTAAAAAATTTTTTTGCAAAATCTTTCTTAGTTTTTGAGTAATAATGGTGTAAAAATATGCTCATTTAAGAAGATTTGTACACATGTATGATGTAGATTGTGTCATTGTGTGTGTGGATGTATAAAATGGAGTGTTTGTTACCATTTGTTAAGCATACACACAAAGCCAAGGGAAACAAATCTGAAAATGTCTACGTATGTATTATGTATTCATTCTGTCTAACCACATATTTATCATATTGTCTGTACACGTATACATTATTATAGTGTCTAAACGTATGTATGTACTATGTATACTGGATATACGTATATGTAAGTATACGTTTTGTTTGGAAATGTAAATGTATGAAAATGAACAATATTATTGTATAAAATCCATAATTATTTTAAATTTTATAAAAAATTTTGAATATTGTGAAGGTTAATTTTTTGGGGGAGACACTGTCTCCCTTGTCTACTTTCACGCGTCGCCACTGATTAATATTCATGAAGAAATTTGATTTAACCCATTATAAACCAATATAGCTTAGACCTTATTAATAATCACGATGAATTTGCGAAGCATTTAATTGACACCAGACACACACCAGAACGGGAAATTACCATGCTACACGAGGCAAACAAAGGACAGAAGTTAACAATCCTAGAAGCAATAGAAATAAATAAGCATAACTCCGATCACCTTTTAAATGTCTACACCGATATTTACAGTTCAACTTTATTTTCAATATTATAATTTATTTAAACTTTTAAAATTGTATTCTGCTGTAATATTGTCTTTTTGCCAATTTCAATTTCAATCTTTTATCACGTGTTTGTTTGCTTTTTGTCAGATGTAATGTAATCTTGTTTTTCTTGATTTTCGGATCCTCTCACTAAGTCCACCCCTTCCACTTCCACATCACATACTACTCCCCCTTCATAAGGTATAGGTAGATAAAATTAGTATATAAGGGCATGTATCGAATGTAATTTTTTTTCTGTTTGAAAATGAACTAACGGTTCGAAACAATATTGTCACAGTTTCAAAAATAAAAGCGGTATTTTGTAAAGTATTTGTTTATTATTTACAAAATGGAATACCATAAAGTAACGCTCAAATCTGTTAATACTATCTTCAGTTAATTAACCCTTTCCTGCTCAGCAGTGTCAGATCATTACTATTCAACGATATTTTATTTTAACAAATCATTAATAGTAATTTGTCTGAATACTTATTGGTAAGAATTACATGGTCTGTATATATTTTATTGTGTCAGAACGTCAATGGAACAATGCAATTTAATTGCCTATATTCTTGGGCAAGTAAAAACATTACCTATGTATTTTGAATAGTTCAAAACTACACATTACATAATTCGATGTAAGAATAATCATTCCGGCGATTTTTTTAACGAATTATTACAATTGCTTAAGAACTGTTGTATGTTAGAATAATTTTAAAATATGTATTACTTACATAATTTTAAAATATTTTATTAGACAATTAACTTTGATATACAAATGTTGGAAAAAATACATATTGTTTACAAAGATTTTTAACAATTTATTAAATGTTGAGAGTTAATTTTAACGCCTTCTATAGGGACGTAGATATAACCATTTTCCTGCAATTTTTTCATTATCGTCGACTGACATCAATTTTTGATGCTGCTTTTGGTTCATTTATAGTTAATATAAATTTTCTCTTTAAAATTATTACATAACTTCAGCGCCATTTTGATATTAAATCTGTTGTTAAAACCTTTTTTAAAAATTTTAAATATTATGTAAATTATTTCTCAATTTGCATCTTTAAAATCAAGTAGACGTATCTTCAATATTTTACGATTTTGTTAAACTCATCTTGTTAATTGTTAATTACTTGTTACTTAACAAAAAAATATTATTTAAATTAAAAAATATTATTTAATATTCGTTACTTGTTTTCCTGCATGCACGCCATATATTCAGAATAATCCCGTTATTTTTCAGATTTAAGGCCTTTTGCTAAAAGTACTTTGGATTCTTTCAAAATCATATTTCACGAGTTCACGATACAGGTAACTCTCCCAGAAGTCTCCTATAGGGACCGTAGGAAAACCGAATGGGGCTTCTACAGGGATCAACTAGCAGGAATGCTGGGCAATGGACCCTTGAGGAACTCAGCTCTATGGAGGACTTGGAACTTGCAATTGCTTACGTCAGCAAAACTATTCTAGCCTTCTACAAGACAACTGTCCGCTAATTAAAAGCAGAGCAGTTTACAGAAAACTACATGGAGCCTTAGATTGGAGCTCCTAAGAAGGGAAACACGGAGGCTCTGTGTTGGAAATATTAACAATTTTAAAAGGCAATTTGTGCATTCTAAATAGTAACATTTTTGTTTTTATTTATAGTAATATAAATAGTAATATAAAAGTTTTTGGTTTAAAAAACCATTATTATTGAAAAATAAAATAATTTTGATGTAGTAGAGAAAATTTGTAATTAAAGCATTTTTGAATAAATACTGTAAAATAAAAATTAATTTACGTTTAGACGCTTTCCCATCAGCAGAATATTCAACAATATTCAATAGGTTATGGGCCCAGTCTAAGCAAATAAACACGTACAAGTAAACGGTAATAACGTGAAGAAATTTTAAAACTGAAGTAAATTAATTAGCAAGTATTGTGGTATAAAATCCTGTATTTTACAATGTTAAACACAATGAACTCTGCGAGAATAGAAGTGCTAAGTAAAGACAACTATGATACATGGTGTTTGCAAGCTGAAGCACTGTTGGTCAAAAACGATACATGGAGATATGTTAATGGCACAATATCAAAGCCCCCCGCTCCAACAGGTAGTGGACCTGAGTAAGCTAAAATGCAAAAAGCACTTGACTCATGGATAAATGGTGATAGAAAGGCAAAAGCCGACTTAGTATTGTCCATAAGTCCATCAGAACTAAAACAGATACGTGGGTGTGAAACGTCACATCCAGTACGGAAAAATCTGGAGTCAATATTCGCTTCGACAGGTCCAGCTCGAAAAGCAAGTCTGTTGAAACAGCTTATACTTCAGAAAATGGTTGAAGGAGACGATGTACGTGAACATATCAAGAAATTTGGTGATATTGTTGACAAATTAGAAGCCATGAACTTAGTAATTCCCAAAGATCTATTAAGTATCATGCTTTTATATAGTCTTCCGGAAACATACGAAAATTTTCGCTGTGCTGTGGAAATTCAAGACGAACTACCTGATTGTGAACGATTAAAAGTTAAAATACTCGAAGAGTCCGAAGCTCGATAACAGAAGACCAAAGAAATTGTGTCTGGAGCGATGACTGCCACGAAAAATATTTTTCAAAAGCCTGAAAACAGTAGAAATAAACAATATAGTAATAATAGTAAAGGTGAGAATAAAAAATTTCCATATAGGTGCAGTAAGTGTCGAAAATTTGGTCATCGCGCAGCTGATTGCCGTTTAAAACGTCAGACACAACATGAAAATGGTAAGAATTCGTTTTATGCAATGTCTAAAAATTCTGAAATTGCAATGAAGATCGAAGTAGTAGATTCACAAAGTAGCTGTTGTCTCGATAGTGGATGTACGTCACATTTATATCGGGAAGAACGTATTTTTGATACATGTTCTCCAACTGATGGTGGAAGGTTGAATCTAGCATCCAATACATCAACCGCAGTGAAAGGCAAAGGTACTGTCCAGCTCCATGTCTCCGTAGGGGCTAGTACAAGGTCAGTAAATCTTGAGAATGCATTATATGTTCTTGATTTGCGTACGAACCTACTTTCAGTTGCGAAAATCACAGACAAAAATTGTGGTCGTCTTCAAGCGCTATAGTGCTATAGTACGAGACAAAAATGGAAATGTTCGACTTGTAGCCGATAGAATTGGCGACCTCTATTATCTACGACAATCAAAAGAGTTGGCCCATGTGACAGAATTCTCAACTGAAATGCAGATGTGGCATGAACGTTTAGGTCATCTGAATTTTCATGATCTAAAGGAAATGGTGAAGAAGAATAAGGTAATAGGTGCTAAGTTTAAAGTAACCGAACATCAACCACCATGCCTTATATGCCTGAAAGGTAAACTATCAACTTTACCATTAAGAACCACAAGGAGTGAAAAACTGTTGGAAATAATTCATTCAAATGTTTGTGGACCCATGAGAACAGAACCAAATGGACGAGGAAAGTATTTTGTAACTTTCATTGATGATTACTCACGTTGGTGTGAGGTGTATATTATCAAAAATAAAAGTGAAGTATTTCAGGCATTTTTAAATTATAAAAATTTTTAAATTATAAAAACAAACAGGATGTCAAATAAAAGCCTTGCAGTCCGATAATGGGACGGAGTCCTCTTCCAACATATTCGGTGAGTATCTCCGATCACACGGGATTAAAAGAAGATTTTCTGCACCGTATACACCATAACAAAATGGTGTAAGTGAAAGGAAAAATAGGACGTTAATCGAAATGGCTAGATGTATGATTCTTCAAGCTGGTTTACCACCTTCATTTTGGGCAGAAGCTATATGTTGTGCTAATTATATAAAAAATCGATGCCCATCAAGAAGTCTCGCAGGAAAAACCCCATTTGAATTATGGACAGGAAAACTTCCGAATATAAAGAATTTTCAAACATTTGGATCCAAAGCTTTCGTGCCAAATAAGGAAGTTAACCAAGACAAATTTGGAGTACGTTCTAAAGAAGGAATATTCCTCCTAAAGAAGAGAAGAAGGAAGGGCAAACATATAACATGTTTGCCCCTTACAAGAGCCCGGGTTTGGATGGAGTGTTTCCTGCCCTGTGACACCAGGCGGAAGGAGTACTTATTCCGCACCTGATTAGAATATTTCGACTATGTCTAGTCAGGGGCTATGTTCACTCTACATAGCGTGTGGCTAGGGTTGTATTTATACCGAAACCAGGGAGGAACTCTTATGCCGGACTCAAGGTTTTTCGTCCCATCTGCCTGACATCGTTCCTATTGAAATCACTAGAAAGGCTGGTGGATAGATACATTAGAGATAATGCTCTAAAGGATAGGCCATTACACCCTAATCAACACGCATATCAAGTTGGTAAATCAATTGAGACAGCTCTTCACCAACTGGTTGTGCGGTTGGAGAAGACGCTGGATCAAAAGGAATTGCCTATGTGCACTTTCTTGGATATAGAAGGTGCTTTTAGTTTCATTTCTCTGGACTCTATTTGTAGAGGGCTGGGTCAACATGGGGTCGATAGTACATTGACCCGATGGATAATGACTTCCCTTGAGGGGCAGCAAGCGATCGCCTGTTTAAATGACTGCACTCTCAAGGTTAAAACACCAAGAGGCTACCCACAAGGAGGGATCCTTTCCCCACTTCTTTAGTGCCTAGTGGTAGATGAGCTAATCATTAGGCTCAGTAATAGCGGTATTTACGCGCAAGGATACGCTGACGACATATGTATTATGTCGGTCGGACGTTTTCCTGACAAAGTAGCTGGTCTCATGGAGATAGCACTTGACACCGTGGAATGGTGGTGCAGAGAGGTCCATCTAACAGTTAATCCTGGGAAGACTGACCTTCTTGTCTTTACAAGGAAGAAGAGGCTCGACGGTATTTTCGAGCCTCTCTTTTTTGGGAAACAGTTAGCTTTTTCGGGAATGGTCAAGTATCTGGGAGTTACTCTCGATGCTCGACTAACCTGGAAAGGGCACATTGAAAACAAGGTAGCTAAGGCCTGTAGCACGTGGGGCCTTAAACCAAAAATGGTTTATTGGCTCTACACAACAATTGTTAGGCCATCGCTTACCTTTGCTTCCTTGATTTGGTGGCCTAATGCTGAAACAGCCAGTGCTAGGTCAAAACTGAATAAAATTCAAAGATTATCGTGCTTAGGCATCACGGTAGCGATGCGTGCAAAGCCGCTGGTCGCTCTGGAAGCGCTGACGGGACTGTATCCGCTCCATTTAGAGGTGCGGAGGCAGGC
Organism: Brachynemurus nebulosus; assembly: GCA_035578155.1. Taxonomy (NCBI): domain Eukaryota; kingdom Metazoa; phylum Arthropoda; class Insecta; order Neuroptera; family Myrmeleontidae; genus Brachynemurus; species Brachynemurus nebulosus. The sequence goes on along the minus strand of JAPWDM010000001.1, from coordinate 86,405,367 downwards.
CAGGCTGTGCGCTTACAGAATAACGGGTGTTGGTCTTTCAAACATCCTGGACAAGGGCATTCGGCCGCTTTATCTGGGCTTCAGAAGTCGCTTGTCATCACTCAAATGGTAAGTGACACAATGAAGCCCGAATATAGTTTGGATCGCAACTATCATGTGATATTTCTATCCAGGGAGGAGGGGGAAAGCAATGCTCTCCCAACAGCTGTTAAGGAACCAGTCTGGTATACCGACGGGTTCAAGATGGCAGAAGGTACAGGTGCGGGTGTTTTCGGATCCCGAACACGATTAACCTACCCCTTGGGAAAAGAATCACCAGTTTTCCAGGCTGAAGTGTTTGCCATTTTAGCCTGTGCGAAATTGATACAAAGTTAGCCCGGTTGGGAGGGACATTGCGTAAGTATATGCAGGACAGCCAGGCTGCTCTCAGCGCCCTTAATGGCGTTAGGACAACGTCAAAATTGGTGCACGAGTGCCAAGAAACCTTGGATCAACTCTCGGTTCATTGTCCAGTGACCTTGGTATGGGTATCAGGCCATACGGGGATCGATGGAAGTGAGAGAGCAGATGGTTTAGCTAAACGAGGCTCGACTCAACCTTTAATAGGTCCAGGAATATCATTCCAGAGAGTGAGGTGTGCTGTGGATGACTGGGCTAAAAGACAACACGCCCATCTCTGGAAAGTGTGTACAACGGCCAGACAGGCCCGAGAGCTTATAGTACTACCCAGTTCAAAACGGTGAAAAGAATTAGTATCTCCAAGCAGGGTACAGCTTAGTCGGGTAACAGGTATACTCACGGGGCATAACGTCCTGAGGAAGCACCTGCAGGTCATGGGATTAGTGGAAAGTCCTCTCTGCCGAAGTTGCGGCTTGGAGGACGAATCTTCGTCCCATGTTTTATGCTCTTGCGAAGCATTGTCATCCTTGAGATGCAGGTATCTGGGATCTCCAATATTGAGTTCCGAGGACATCAGGATTGCAGACTTTAGTCCAATCCTGAGTTTCTATGAGGGACTGGGTATTAGCTAGTCCCTCTTGGATGCCGTGGGGTACAATGGGTCCGTATTTGGTGGCCTACGTGCAACAGGAGCTTTGAATCCCGACCCATTTACAGCATTTATTCATTCATTTCATTTTTGAAAATTATTTTCAACGACGGATTATCTCTTAAACAAATACTAGAAAAACTAAGAATGCGATGTATGCCAAGTTCTTAAAATGTGCAAAAAATATAAATAACATTTCAAAACTCAGTGATTACGAATACATTATTGAATCGGAAACAAATCCAGGAATTTTTTATACAGTTAGAACTGATGTAGCTGTTTGTGATTGTGAATCTGGACAATGCGGCACATTTTGTAAACATCTCTGCAGTATTGAAGAAAATTTTGATGTTGTATTTCCCAATTCTCTAAAATTGTCAGTTCAGGACCGAATATCGTTGGCAGGGTTAGCAATGGGGGATAAAATAAATGAAGATTTCTATATGAGTATGAATATGGATGAACCGTTAGATAATGGGACCTCTACTCCAATCCCCTGCTATGGCAGACAAGGACCTACAATGAAGGAGAACAATTCCTTTACTTTACCCCAACAAGAAACATCTGTAGTCGGTTTTCTGTTACAATATAAAAATACAGTTGATAAATTTACGATTGAAATAAATCGTTTTACAGAATTATTTAAAAATACTCCGACTGTGCATAATTTAAAAGTTCTAACTAAATTTACAAATGCATTAAAAAATGTAAATATAAGGGAACAAGGTCAAAACTTTATTTTACCACAAATTACGAGACGGTTACCAAGAAAAATTAAGGGCCCCATACATGATGAGATCTGTATCGCTACATGTTACAAGTATGAGTATCATGATACAGATCTCGTCGTGTATGTGACTGTCTCGGTATCACTGTATCAGTATCAGCAAGTATCAGCTGGTATCGTGCTTGTCTCAAGTATCGTGGTAACTATGGTTGCATTTTTATTATGACAGTTAATAAAGTAAATAAAAGGCCCCATACACGATGAGATCTGTATCGCTACATGTAGGGCCCCATACACGGTGAGATCTGTATCGATACCTTGTATCGATACAAATAGCGATACGTATATCTGAGATTTGTATCATGTTTATTTAGCACACACATGCTGAGACTGAATCGTAAAACCTCAGTACAGATAAAAAATTTTATTAATAAAGAAATGTGCGATCTACGACGACCTGTGGCACCTGTGCTATTAGCAATTGCAATACAAACATCTTTACATTTTGAATCCCGTAGACATGGGTATAATTTATACATATTAATAAAATCTTCCCAAAAATTTCTATCTGCAATTATTCAAATAAATAACAATTATTTACTTTATTAACTGTCAAAATAAAATGTAACCATAGTTACCACGATACTTGAGACAAGCACCATACCAGCTGATACTTGCTGATACTGATACAGTGATACCGAGACAGTCACATACACGACGAGATCTGTATCATGATACTGATACCTGTAACATGTAGCGATACAGATCTCATCGTGTATGGGGCCCTCTACAGGTATCAGTATCATGATACAGATCTCGTCGTGTATGTGACTGTCTCGGTATCACTGTATCAGTATCAGCAAGTATCAGCTGGTATGGTGCTTGTCTCAAGTATCGTGGTAACTATGGTTACATTTTTATTTTGACAGTTAATAAAGTAAATAATTGTTATTTATTTGAATAATTGCAGATAGAAATTTTTGGGAAGATTTTATTAATATATATAAATTATACCCATGTCTACGGGATTCAAAATGTAAAGATGTTTGTATTGCAATTGCTGATAGCACAGGTGCCACAGGTCGCAGATCGCACATTTCTTTATTAATAAAATTTTTTATTTGTACTGAGGTTTTACGGTTCTGTCTCAGCGTGTGTGTGCTAAATAAACATGATACAAATCTCGGATATATGTATCGCTATTTGTATCGATACAAGGTATCGATACAGATCTCATCGTGTATGGGGCCCTTTAAAGTTCAAAGTACAGCATTGAGTAGGCGTAAGAACCGAGGATTAGGGAAAACAAAGTCGGTTCGGTTAGGTTGACCGCGAAAACATTACTCCACCCACCGCGTGAGGTTTGTAATCACTCAAAAAATCGGCAGGTGGGTAGGTGATTTTGAAAACGCTCAAAATTTACTACTTAGGAGAAATCTAGCTAATTGTTTATTACAAAAACTGTCATAAAGATCAATTATTGCAGTACCCAACAAAACTATATTGAATGATTTGTCAATTGTTGTTGAACACAAACTAAGGGCATTATCGCTACTACTATTATTAATATCTGAAGTTTTTTTATATCTATACTACTATTGTTTCCAAGCTTTTTTATTAATTTAACTACACCGAAATTTTAATCTCAAAATCTGCACGGGTGACGTCACAAGCTATCGATACCGCTCTGCTCAACGTTCTACCATGGAGGATGCCACAAAGTCTGCAGAAGTGACGTCACAAACCAAACACTGGGACATACCATCGAAGACTCCTCTAAATATGTACGAATGACGTCTTACAAAATAGCCAGCCGAAGTGCATTGCCAAAAATAACCGAAAATTGGCCCGGGCCATTAAAAGTAGCTTGCTGAAGTGAAAGACATTGCCAAAAATATAAAAATAGCTAAAGGTATAAAAAATAGCTAGCCGAAGTGAACGAGCTCGAGGGTGATGGCAATGTTAATTTTCCATAAGGTGGTGGCTCTAGAACTGTCCATAAGAGGCTATATATATATATATATATATATATATATATATATATATATATATATATATATATATATATATATATATATATATATATATATATATATATATATATATATATATAGGTAGTTGCAAAGTTTCTGAGCGACTAAAGTCCACTTCCAGTTTTACTACAGTACTCCGTTAAATAAATGAAAGTAAGGGTCTACACCATTAAAAAAATCGTATTTATAAATACCAAAATATGTTATTATTACTATGTAAGGGTATTTTTCATAAAAAATTTTCCTGTTAGTATTTAATATTTTAAAATTGGTAGCATTAAGTCGGTTTGAAACATTAAATTTCTTATCATAGGTATTTCTAGTTTTAATTATATTACATATTTCTTGTAGTTTAGAAACGTTTAATTTTTAATATTTTATACTTTCTGAACAATTTACTAAATATTGCAAATAATAAAACGGTCTACAATTTTCTCTTTTAAAGTCTGTACTTTTCAGTGGTTAATTAATTGAAATGTATTCAATTTTATTGAACTACCTGATACAGTCATAAAACCTGCATAAAACCTACCTTTGTAAATATTGCTATTATTATGAATTTCTCAATAAAATCTGTTTATTAGTTTTACAAAATTTGTATGTTTACAAATAAATTTGTAGTTTTTAGAATCAGTACTTTTACTTAGCTTTGGCTAGTCAAGTGCTTTACCTGCGAGATACAATTTTCGATATTTTAACAATTTTTTTTTAACTTATCGTATTCTTGATTATTATTATACTTTTTTATACCCTCTATTTTAATCGAGTTTTTATCTATTGATATTTAATTAATTTAAATATGGAAATGAATACGAGTATTAAAAATAAAATGTTAATTAAGTCCACAAGCAAAACTTATCATTTTAAATGTGTTAGTGTTTATGAAAAGTGAAAGTGATGGTGTGAAAATCCTATTAACTCAAGTTAAAAATCGTGTTACTGCAGCTACGGGTATATCGCTGGCAACTTTAACTAGAATAGCTAGTGAAGCAAAAAAAAAATGATGGATCGGAAGCTATTTTTGCTGAAAAAGAAAGAAAAAAACATGTAAAACATAAAACAGATCTGGACAGCTTCGATAAGGGAGTACTTAATAATATTATACAAAATATTTTTACGACGGAAAAAATTGTTCCCATATTGAAAAACATTCATAGGAAATTTATTTAATTTAAAATTACTTATTTAAGTAGGTACATCATTGCATTACTATATAAATAAGCAAACTATTTCAAATTCGATTACTTTATTTTACAACGTAGTGTATTTTATACATTGTATGTATCGTTCAATATTACCTGAGTGAGAGATATAACAACTAATAGGGGGAGTTTAGACATAATTACTCTATATCCATCTTTATTGCAAAAGTATTTTATCTTCTTAATATAATAAAATAAGTATATCTCTTACTAAAAATACATCTTTCCTTTTTGTTGGACTTTGATACCTCAAAAACTCTGCAACTAGTTATATATATATATATATATATATATATATATATATATATATATATATATATATATATATATATATATATATATAATATATAATATATAATATATAATATATATAATATATATATAATATATAATATATATAATATATATATAATATATATATAATATATAATATATATAATATATATATAATATATATGTTGCAGCTATATTGTCAAAACCGTTTTATTATAATAACTCTAGTCAAATTATAAAAAAACCAAATATTGTCAACTAATGTTGTCTCTTACAATGCACCTAGTAAATTTTAGTGTTATTATAATTTCGCTAGACTCATTTAGAGAAATTGTGAAGTGTAATGCTTTTTGGGAATATAACCAAATCAGCTTACAGGAAAATATGTATTGTAAAAGTAAACACGATATGAATACGAAACTAATGATGTCAAAAAACTACTGAATCGATTTTGTAAGTTTAGATATTTACATAAATATGCTTTGGAGTAACCGATAAGAAATTTTTATTCCGTTTAAAAGTTTCCGTGGGTTGTGAATACTAAAATAAATAATGTCTTCACTACTAAGCCTATTTCAATAAAATTTGGTAGGGATACTTATATGGCTTAGAATAATTAATAGGATAATTTATATCCTGGTTGAAGGTTCCTACAGGATATGAATACGAAACCAAGTGGTATCAAAACTACAAAACCGATTTCAATCCAATTTGGTATGAATACCTTTATGCTTTGGAATAAGAAACAGAAAATGTTTATCCCGATTATAGGTTCCCATGGGAAACCAAATAAATTATTCGGTCAGCTCAAAATTATTGAAACCATTTCATTCAGTTTTAGCATGGATACTTATACCTTATGGAACAACACATAGGATAATTTTCATCCTGATTAAGGATTCCCTCAGGAAACAAAATAAATTATTCAATTACGTCAGAACTATTGAACAGATTTCAATTAAATTTAATTTGGATTTAGGGTAACTGCCGGGATAGTTTGTATCCTGATTGAAAGTTCCTAAGGGATGTGAATATGAAACTAATTAATGTCAAAACTACTGATTCCATTTCAATCAAATTTGATATGAATACTTTTATATTTTGGAATAACAAACAGGAAATTTTTATCCCGATTATAGGTTCCCATGGGAAACCTAATAAATTGTTCAATAACGTCAAAACTAGGCAAGCGATTTCAATTCTATTCAGTACTGACGCTCACATGTTTCAGGAAATTTTTATCCCGATTATAGGTTCCCATGGGAAACCTAATAAATTGTTCAATAACGTCAAAACTAGACAAGCGATTTCAATTCTATTCAGTACTGACGCTCACATGCTTTGGAATAGCTGGTGGCATAGTGCGTATCCCGACTAAACGATTCTGTGGAATATGAATACGAAAGGTCCCCGTGGGAAATAAACTAATCATTACACACGAAAGTTATATTGTATACTTAACCTATATTGAAATTCAAATACGGTTCATTTCACTTACATTTAACCATGCTTCATCACTGAATTTAAATAATTTCTGTTTTCTTGGTTTTATCTCTTTTATTATTGAATTTACGTAAATTTTAAATTTGCAGTTTGTTTTTAGAAAAGAATAGAATATTGATTTGTTTCGAATATAAGAATTATTTAATTTTTTAACGATAACTCAGGATCAATTGTATTTGAAATGAGGTATAGCTACATAGTAATTTCCGAACAATTAAAATTAAATAGAACTTGATCAGTTTGTCACGTTTTTCTCTTATGTCAAGTATATAATATAATGATAATTTTATTACTTTATGGTTTTGTAAATTTTTCGTGCAATGATCCAAACACCCTCACCGGTCTAGTCGATCTTTAAATATAAATTTTGAACATATGGTATGGGGCATTTTAGCATAACGGATGAAGAATACTTTTTTTTTAAATACATACTTTTATGATTTTTTAAGTGAATGCTATTGTTTAATTTCTTTCTCCCAATCCGTATGCTATAAATCAGATATTTTTATGTCAATTTCAAAAGAAAACCCTGATGTCCTCCACAGTACAAAAATTTTAATTTGTATGTCATGGGAAGACTCATCAGCGATATAAAGCAGATTATATTAGTATCTAAGCTGTAAACCCTAGACTACCCCTTAATGAAAATTTTACTAGAGCTAATAATAAAAAGCTCGAGCTAATAATAAAAAGCTGAAAAATATTCTAAATTGAAATCTTATTATGTGTCCGGTTTTTCCTTTAGAAAACCGGGATAAAACTATTGTACATATTAATTCACAAGAAAGTAGTTCAATCGCTTTGATATAATTAAAATAAATTCCATGTTCCTACCGAACGATATCTCGGAAAAAACGGAGCAGCAATTTAATATTATTTCTAAATTCTTTAGTCAATCAATAAACAATCTAAAGAAAATCAACATTAATAATTAATTTATGAAATAGTAGCGCATTTCCCACGGCAATCTTCAACCTGTATAAAAAGTATACCATATATTTATTATTTTAAGGTATATGCCAATACTAAATTTGATTAAAATTGTTTCAGTAGTTTTGGTATTATTTCCTATCGTAATAGTAGGCGATAGGAACTTTCAAACGGGATACAGATTATTCCGTCAGTTATTAAAAAGCATATCATATAAATACGTATCTAAATCAAATTTAATTGACATTCGTTCAATAATTTTGAGGTGACTCAAGAATTTAGTCTATGTTCCACTGGAACTCTTAACTGGGATAAAAATGTTTCTATCAGTTATTCCAAAGCGAATAAGTTTATATACGAAATCAAACTGAAATCGCTTCAGTAATTTTGACCTGACTGAATAATTTATTTTGTATCCCTCAAGAGCCTTTAATCGGGATAAAAATTTCCTTTCTGTTATTTCAAAGTATAAAAGTGTCCTTACTAAATTTAATTGAAATCAATTTTGTAGTTTTACACTAATTAGTTTCGTATTATTATCCCGCAGGAACCTTCACCCAACATATAAATTATCCTATCAGTTATTCTAAGCCATAAAATATTTCTACTAAATTTTATTGAGATCGGTTTAGTAGTTTTGATACCAATTAATTTCAAATTCACAATTTCTCTAAATAAGTCTAGCGAAATTATAATAGCACTGAAATTTATTAGGTGTATTGTAAAAGACAACATCAGTTGACAATATTTGGTTTTTTTATAATTTGACTAGGGTTATTATAATAAAACGGTTTTGACAATATAGCTGCAATATATATATATATATATATATATATATATATATATATATATATATATATATATATATATATATAATATATATATATAAAATATATAATATATAATATATATATAATATATATATATATATATATATATATATATATATATATATATATATATATATATATATATATATATCACTCATATTAACCGTAATATATATGTTACGGCTAATATGTGAAAACTTCCGCTACGCGTACTAGCTAGCTAAATCGTGAAACAGCCAAAGACGCTGGATAATATGCGACGAAACGCATGTATTTCAAACATTTCCGATAATCATCCGGTTTCTACACGATTTATCCGGGGGGTTCCGGTTATAACCAACGGTTATTACCCAGTTTTTTTAACTTTTAGTTAATAAATTTGTTGGAAGTTTATTATTAAGGGTTTGAACCGGGAGCTTGGACAATCACGAAAAATTTCCGTACCTAGTTTCTTTAAATACTGTTCTATAATATATATTTTTTTCAAACTCAACTGTATGAAATTGTATACGGGAAAGCCGCGCCTTCTTACTAAATTGTAAAAGAGTGGGCAAAAACACTTTTGTTGGGGTACGAGTCCCCCGACGACAATGATCCTCTTGGACGTCCGGCTAATTCGTTCACTTCCGAAAATATCGCTCTTGTGAAACCGCTCCAAAAATCTGCTTATTATTATAAAGACAAAGAGAAGCTTATCCCGCGTTATAATAATTGTATTGAAATGGAGGATGGTTATATATACATATATATATATATATATATATATATATATATGTATATATAGAAAAATAAAATACTCAGGCCCCAAACTTTTAGCGCTTCCTCTATATATATATATAGAGGAAGCGCTAAAATTAATTAACTATATATATATATATATATATATATATATATATATATATATATATATTTTTTTTTTTTCTATATATATATATTTATATATATATATATATATATATATATATATATATATATATATATATATATATATATATATATATATATATATATATATGTAGTTAGCAACACAAGTATTTGGACAAAATTTTGAGAATTTTTTTTTTTAGAATCATACCTTAAATATTACTGCTAACGTTATTAATTATGTATTAAAATAAATGCTACTATTTATCCTAGACCTTTATACTAAATGACGAAGAAAGTGAATCTCGTCTTTATTTTTATTTAGATAAAATATACAAGTAATATTTATTACATTTTAAATACCATATTGCATCTGAAACCCAGAAATCAAATCTAAGTCCGTAAAAGCTTTCACTACTTTGAACATAAGAGCTCACCAAATTTCAAGTTTATCCTCCAAGCTGTTTCCAATATACCGCCCTTATCAAAACATCACAGGACACCTTAATAAAAATAACTAACTGAATAATTCTTGAATTTGTCGTTTTAATATAAACGTATTTAACATACATTCTTACGTTTATTTTAATATTATAACTCATAACACCAATAATAGTTTTCAAGGAAAATTGTGTCCAAATAATTTTGTTGCTAACTATATATATATATATATATATATATATATATATATATATATATATATATATATATATATATATATATATATACATATATATCGCTGTTTCTATCGTGGGAATGACTAACACTAGCTGTTCTCGCTGAGAGCGGCAGTTTTAGTGGGAACCAACAATATATATATATATATATATATATATATATATATATATATATATATATATATATATATATATATATATTGTTGGTTCCCACTAAAATCCGCTCCAGACGATCAATATCATCAGCTGACCGCATCCGCCCAGCTAGGAAAATTCATCCCCAGATCAACAACGACTTAGATTGAATCTCTCCCTCAGCTTCAATCTTCTAGCGCCGGGAGGTGTGTTGGTTCCCACTAAAACTGCCGCTCTCAGCGAGAACAGCTAGTGTTAGTCATTCCCACGATAGAAACAGCCTCACCACAACGGAAATGCTGATACAGCTTTAAAAACAAATAAAAGCAAGAAAATTGTTGTAATAAACTTGTTCACTATTTTATCTGATACTTACGATTAAATATCTCTTATGTAGTTACTTCAATTATTGTAAAATTAGTTAATTTTAAAAGTATTAATAAAGTTATTTGTTATAAATCAACTTCGTGATTTCTTAAATCGTTACGTTACCGATTTATTTCAGAGAATTAAGTAAGAACATTACATTAAAGTATAAGTTACTTTTGAAGTGCTACATCGTGTCGTGAGTCCCAAGTAGTTATACTAGTAGCCTAGTACTATCGGGAATATACTAGTAGTCTAGTTAATATCGGGAATAGTGTAACAACAAGGACCACTGGACATCCGGAGACATATACTAGTAGCCTAGTTACCGAATCAACATTGGACCGCATACAAGTTTACGGAGTTGAACTCATCAACTGCCCTGGTGACAGCCTGCTCTACATTGGAACCTGTTCATTCACGGCCAGTTGGAAATTCAGCCCTCCAGTGGATCACTTCTGTGACTCAGTTGAATTCAAGAATCGAGCCCATCCTTATCCGCATCGGAACGCATTTAACCGTAAGTCTTTGAACAAATTACTGTGTTCTTTATCTCTAATTCCTTCCTAAATCCTATCATATCAAAATGTCAACAAGAATACGTAGTCCCGATCAACCAGACATGGGTGAAAGCGACGAATTAAAAATGCCTCTAGCATTTCTGTGTAAATTAATTACACCATTTGACGGACAACGTGACGAAGTAGAAAACTTTTTATTAAACGCAAAACATGCACACGACTTTGCACAACCAAATCAAATCGTACCCTTATTCGCGTACACTTTAGCACAAATTTCAAGCTCAGTGAAAAACAAACTAAATTTGTCGGAAATTACAAATTTCGAAGCTCCTAAAATAGCTTTAAGAAGACTTTACGCAGATACCACACACTACACACAACTAATGGAAGACCTAGACACTATAAAACAAAAACCTCACGAAGACATTACTGAATACTATACTAGGTTAGACAAATTAACAAGTAGGTGTCTGTCCGCAGTCAAAACAAACAACGACAATCCTGATCTTTTAAATGGCAAAATAGCTTTCATAAAAGACACTGCTTTGAGACGATTCATATTTCATTCACGATATTTTGAGAGTACTACGTATTCATAGATCCCTAACTAATCTTAACGAAGCTTTTAGTATAGCCATTACAGAAGAAAGAGCTCTACAAATGTACAAAAAACACTCGTCAAATGATTCAAAATTTTGTAGAAACTGTAAAACTAAAACTCATAACACCAAAGATTGTAGATCAAAAACTAATCAACCTTCGACGAGTAATTATAATAGTAAATTTTGTAATTATTGTAAAAACAAGGGACACGAAATATCAGAATGTCGAAAAAAGAAATATAATGACGAAAAACGACTAGCTCAAAATCCTCCCAATCCAAAAGTCAATCATTTAAACTCCCAAATGTCCGAGTTGAGTGTCGCGACATCGGACAACTGCATCAAGTCGACACAAGTGAACATCCAAATGTTAGATTAAAGAAAATTAAATTTAAATCTAATAATTCAAAGAATAAAGAATTCACCTTTTTGGTCGACACAGGCGCTACCGTCTCCTTAATTACGAATACGAACGTTACAAAAGAAACACCCTTCGACCCTAGACATGAAATAATGTTGAACGGTATAGGAGTGACAGATAATACAATCACTACATTAGGAAAAGTCCAACTTACATTAAACATAGAAAATTTCGAATGTAAATTTAATTTTTACTTTGTAAACGCTACTAAAATAAACCTACAATATGATGGAATTATCGGACACGATTTCCTCTCAAAATTTAACGCCAATATCGACTATTCATCCAATTCCTTATCGTTATCACACACACCAACTATGATAACCATAAAACCACGTTGTGAACAAACCATACCCATTAATGTCATTACAAATGGTACGGGAATCATTGACAAAACAAAACTAAATCTACATCAATCAATAATAATCTCAGACAAATTACTAATTGACAAAGACACAAAAACCTATCCTATTATAAACACTTCTGATGACGAAATACAAATCCCAATTCCTCAAATAAACCTGATCGAAATGACTATCATCCCCAATGAACAAATTCTGAATATAACACAAACAGGACCCCCTAACAAATCAAACAAGGATCGTACAAAACTTTTACACGAAAACATTCGGACAGACCACATGAATAAAGAAGAACGTGAATCATTAATTCAAATTTGTAAAAATTACCAAGACATATTTCACTTGCCAGGAGATTTATTAACGAGTACAAAAACACTTAAACATGAAATTATCACTACTGATCCTACACCTATCTTTACCAAAACATATCGATATCCCAAAGTACACGAAAATGAAGTAAATAAACAAATTAGTCAAATGCTTGACCAAAATATCATTAGACATTCAACCTCTCCCTGGTCATCCCCTGTGTGGGTAGTACCTAAAAAACTTGACGCCTCCGGTAACAGAAAATGGAGGATTGTCATAGATTATAGGAAACTGAACGATAAAACGGTTTCTGACGCGTATCCACTACCAAACATAGAGGAGATATTAGATCAGCTCGGTCAGTCAACATATTTCACATATTTCAGATCGAAATGTCTGAAAACGATAAACAGAAGACTGCATTTACGGTCCCCTCAAAGTATTATGAATTCAATAGAATGCCCTTTGGGTTAAAAAACTCTCCTAGTACATTCCAGCGCCTAATGAACGCAGTCCTAAGCGGGTTACAAGGAATAGTCTGTTTTGTTTACCTAGATGACATTGTCATCTACGCCGATTCCCTAGACTCACATAATGAAAAATTATGTAAAGTATTTGACAAGTTACGCGAACACAACTTAAAATTGCAACCCGATAGGTGTGAATTCTTGAGAAAAGAAGTCGCCTATCTGGGCCACATTATTACTAGCGAAGGGGTAAGACCAAATCCCGACAAAATAACAACAATCACGAAAATTAATCAACCAAAAAACCCTAAAGACGTAAAATCGTTTCTAGGATTAGTCGGTTATTATAGGAAGTTTATTCCCAACTTTGCAAAAATTTCTAAACCTTTAACGACTCTTCTTAAAAAGGACACTGCATTTAAATGGACGGAAACTTGCCAAAAATCCTTTGAAGAATTAAAAACCATCCTAACAACACAACCTATCCTACAGTACCCGAAATTCGACCAACCATTTATACTAACTACGGACGCTTCTAACGAGGCAATAGCCGGCGTATTATCTCAAGGAGAAATCGGAAAAGACCTTCCCATATCGTACTATTCAAAGACGTTAAACTCAGCCGAACGTAATTACTCGACAACGGAAAAAGAGCTACTGGCAATTGTCGAGTCAGTCAAACATTTCCGACCATACCTGTACGGACAACAATTCACTATTGTTACCGACCATCGTCCTTTGACTTGGCTATTTTCCTGCAAAGATCCATCTTCACGATTAGTTCGCTGGAGATTAAAACTTATGGAATATAATTATAAAATTATTTACAAGCCAGGAAAAGTCAATTCCAATGCCGATGCGCTTAGTAGACCAATCCATAACATTGACGATATTAATTTCGAAAACTTTAAAAAATTTCACCAACAAACGTTAGAAACACCAGAACCAACCCGAGAAATATCTACCTTGGAAAATATATCGAACCTAATAATTCCCTATTCATGTGACTTATCCAGCAACAATCATTATTCATACTATGTAATACGAAACTGTCCTACGCTTGAATCATTTAAAAATCACAGACCTGGGGAACTAGCAGTACTAAATTCCCTACAGGAAAAGCAAAAGATAATATTGATTTTTGTTAAACAATATTTTAACGACATCATAGAATATACAACACTGTTCGAATGTCTTAAAAATCTTAAAGGAGTAATGGAAGTTCAAAACCTGGATAACGTCACAATCGCAAACATCCCTTTTTACAATCCATCAATCAAAAAAGAAACCTTCAACTCAATGATTCAGTATCTATTCCCAAATAAAAAATTCAAAACCCTACAACACATAAAAATACAAATCCATTCCAAAGAAGCAATCGAAACTGTCCTAAAAGAAAATCACGACCATCCCCTAGCCGGACACCCCGGTTTCAACAGAATGTATGACGCAATCCGTGAAAATTATTCATGAAAAACTATTAAACAAGACATACAAAACTATATACAAAACTGCCCAACTTGTCAAACCGTAAAAACCAATTTTAAACCAAACAAATCACCAATGATCATAACGACCACAGCTGAATCTTTTAACGAACAAATCGCAATGGACATAATGGGACCTTACCCAGAAACATCCAGTGGAAATAAATTCATCCTTACCATACAAGATGACTTGACAAAGTTTATCCAAGCCTACCCTATGGCCAGCCATGACGCCGAAATTGTAGCTATTCACCTAATAAAATATTGTTCAATATTCGGTTTCCCCACATACATACTGACTGACCAAGGCACGGAATTTACCTCAAAATTATTTAAAGAAATGACAAAACTACTAGAAATCAAACACAAACTAACCACCCCCTATCATCCCCAAACAAACGGTAGTTTAGAGCGAACTCACCTAACACTACGAGAGTATATACGATGTTACATCGACAAAAGTACAAACAACTGGGACGAACTTATATGTTTAGCAACCCATTCATACAATACACACAAACACAAATCCACCCAGGAGATCCCTTATACACTCGTATTCGGAGAAAGACCAAAAATTCCATCCCAGTTCGAAAAACCAAGAGACAAACCTACTTACCACAATCTTGTCGAAAACGTAACTAACAAACTAAAAACGATACGAGATGTTGCTAAAGAACAACTTATAAAATCAAAAAACACTGCAAAAGAATATTATGACAAGACACACAATCGAACATATACATTCCAGGAAAACCAACTGGTATTACTACGTGATAACTTATCAAAAGCTAACAATAAAAAACTTAATCCCGAATATAAAGGCCCTTACAAAATCATTCAGGTACACAATAATAACACTGCTACCCTAGAACTAACAAAGGATAAAAAACGGACCTATCACTTGAATCAACTGAAACCTTTTGTTTCAGATCACGGGAACGACAGCAATGACGAACAAACTATATAAGATCTAGTATAAGATCGACTAATATAAGATCGAGAAAATAAATTCATCAGCTGGTCTATTTTACAAGCATTTAGGGTCAACAAAAGTATCAAATCAAAAATATTCTCTTCTCCTTTATTATAATTTAACATTATTAGATAATCAACTAGAATTAGTTAATTACCATTACTTGAAAGCACTAACACTTTGCCATCTAGTAGATGGAGAAAACTATAGCGTATTTTATTGCAACAACCAAGTAAAAACTATCAAAAATATTTTAGACAAAATCAAACTCAAACTAAATACCCTCGAAAGACACACTCGACAAAAACGAGGACTAATTAATGGAATCTCTTACGGACTTAAATGGTTATTTGGCACACCAGACGCCGACGACGCAACCTTTTATACCGACTCAATAAATTCACTAATAAACGACAAAAAACAAACCGAACTACTTATGCAACAACAAATCCGTGTGATTTCTTCAACAATCGAAAATTTTAATAGCTCACTAACTAATCTAAAGAATAACGAAAACATATTAAATACTAACTTAAAATTATTCAATAATTTCTCTAAAACTACGACAAACTTACTCCAAAAAGAACAAAGTGAAATTCAAATTGTTGAACATATCACACTATTATCAAACATTGCTAACGAACTCCTACTCCAAATCGAGAAATATTTGCTAGATCTAACTTTAATACGACACGGGATAATCGACTATAATATCGTGGACACACAAACGCTATTTAACGAACTGAAACTGATGTCTTATAATTTTTCTTTACCAATTCCATTATCAGTTGACACTATTGAACATTATTACAAACTCATGGACGTTAAAGCTTTTCTCAAAAACAAAATTCTTGTTGTAAAATTACAAATTCCTATTTCTTCATTAACTGACTACGATCTTTATCAAATCTATCCATTACCAACCCCACACCCAAACAATTCTTACATATTCTCATACATCCTATCAGAAAATCCCTATATCCTGTTGTCCAAGCCAAGAACACAATATACAATGTTGAAGACTCTGGATAAATGCAAAGAAGTCGTCAATCAAAAATGGTTATGCAAGGCCGTCTCAACTTTCCGCAAAACCGGGCAGCAACAGTGTGAACTTCAGCTATTCTCCAAAATTACAAGCAAGATTCCTACGTCATGCCAAGTAAAGACAATGCATGCAGAAGTTTAAATCTGGCAGAACATCAATCCATCCCAATGGCTCTTCGTCACATCAAAACCTACAGCACTAAACATCCTTTGCTACGACGCACTGGATCACGAAGAAGTTATCGACAAAATAGGGATCTTAACACTGGATTCCAATTGCAAAGCTTACACTAATCTAAACACCCTGGAAGCAGAAACCAACTTGTACAACAAAACAACAACAATAAAAATTCCAATAACCGACATCACCCAAGACGACTGCTGCATCAAACCCCAAATTAACGTAACACTACAAGCTTTGGAACTCCAGCCAATCAAGTTCACTCATCTAGACTTAAATGAATTGAAATTCGCCCAACACAAACTACAACAATTTGACGACATATTGCAAGAACAATTATCAAAACCATTTATTATAAAGCACTCATCCTGGTTCACAACCGCTATCTCAATAACTATAGGAGTCGTAGCACTTGCCGTCATCTACAATCTACTAAAATGGTGTGGCCTAGTCAATCTTCTAACAAAATTCTTATGCTGTACAAAAGCACCGCGCCCTGGACAACATTCACCCTGTATCAAGATATTCAATCAATGTTACAACAATAAAGAAGATCAAACAAAAGTCCAGACCTACGACGTACGCTATTCTCCCGAAGATGGTACTGTATCAGCTCCACCACTTCCAAATCCGCCACCATACTCCGGACCAACCAGAATCAGCTCCAGACGATCAATATCATCAGCTGACCGCATCCGCCCAGCTAGGAAAATTCATCCCCAGATCAACAACGACTTAGATTGAATCTCTCCCTCAGCTTCAATCTTCTAGCGCCGGGAGGTGTGTTGGTTCCCACTAAAACTGCCGCTCTCAGCGAGAACAGCTAGTGTTAGTCATTCCCACGATAGAAACAGCCTCACCACAACGGAAATGCTGATACAGCTTTAAAAACAAATAAAAGCAAGAAAATTGTTGTAATAAACTTGTTCACTATTTTATCTGATACTTACGATTAAATTTCTCTTATGTAGTTACTTCAATTATTGTAAAATTAGTTAATTTTAAAAGTATTAATAAAGTTATTTGTTATAAATCAACTTCGTGATTTCTTGAATCGTTACGTTACCGATTTATTTCAGAGAATTAAGTAAGAACATTACATTAAAGTGTTACTTTTGAAGTGCTACATCGTGTCGTGAGGCCCAAGTAGTTAGTTATACTAGTAGCCTAGTACTATCGGGAATATACTAGTAGTCTAGTTAATATCGGGAATAGTGTAACAACAAGGACCATTGGACATCCGGAGACATATACTAGTAGCCTAGTTACCGAATCAACATTGGACCGCATACAAGTTTACGGAGTTGAACTCATCAACTGCCCTGGTGACAGCCTGCTCTACATTGGAACCTGTTCATTCATCAGGAATCCAACAATATATATATATATATATATATATATATATATATATATATATATATATATATATATATATATATATATATATATATAATATATATATAGGGTGGTCCAGAATTATGTACCGTAATTGCTAGAGCTGATAGTACTTTCAAAAATAATGGTACCTTTTGATCTACACTTTTTTCCAAAACTCTGTAATAAAGGAGATACATCCCTGTAAAAGGGTGAAAAGAAAACCATATTTTCCTAAATATTTTCCAAACGCTGTTGAATAACGTTTTGATTAGGAGGATTAAATTTATATTAACATTTATTACGACCACTTATGATTAAGCGGTGTTTTTGGGTGATAGATGAGAGTTATCACGTCTTTTTTTGTAATTTGCAGTTATTTAAACAAATTTCTTAACAATATGATTCCCCAAACAATTCCACGCAAAAAAGGTATACTTGTTACATTTTGATAAATAATACCGTTTTCGAGTAATTTAAAGTAGAAGTGTCTATTTCCCAAATTATCCCCTAATCATAAGTGATGAAATAATTTAATACCATAAATTTAATTATCCTGATGTTCATACGCACCCCTAAAATATGAATCAGTTATTGAAAAGCGCCTAAAAAATTATGAAAAAAGAAGTCAGTTTCGTTCCACTCGTCTACATTCCACCCCTCTACTTTGTCTCCCTGAGTTTTGGAAAAAACTGTAGATGTTACAATTATTTTTGAATATACTATCAGCCCTAGTAATCGCGGTACATAATTCTGGATATATATATATATATATATATATATATATATATATATATATATATATATATATATATATATATATATATATGTGTGTGTGTGTGTGTGTGTATGTATATGCTTATGTATATGCGTTTTTATAAATAATTGAAAAATAAGTTATCTTTAAGAAATTTCGTATGAATAAAAATGTTTTTATTCTAAATAATAATTGAATCAAATGTTTTCAGTTTGAATAAATGCGCCCTTCCAAAAAGTGCGCCTTAGGCAATTGCCTAGTTTGCCTATAGGTAAATCCGGAACTGATTTTAACTAAATTTACCTAAAATTCTCAGAAAATACTTAATATGACTATGTACTTAAAAGAAAAAACCGGTTTTTATAAATAGGTAATGATCCTTAATAGGTACTTAAAGGGCATAGCCGGGTAAGATAGGGAAAACGGCCCTTGACGCAAAATTGATTGTTTTTATAGGAAATAATACTTCTTGGCCCCAGATACATTCCTGCCAAATTTCAACCCTCCGACGCTAATAGTTTATGAATACACAACCAGACAAAAGTTTTCAAAAAAAATTTTTTTTGACGAAATTACTGAGCCGATTTATTTGAGTTTAATATATATTGTGTACCCACCGTAGACAAACTAATAAAAAAAAAATTAACATTATATCCCTTTATTATACTAATTTTTTTAAATTTTTAATTTTAAGTAAATTTTTTTTTGGCACTTCCGCGTTAGCGACACCCACCATTTTTTGTTCAATAATATGTCTCTTAGTACTCTATAATATATATTTTTACGGAAAAATTTTAGTTGGTAGAACATAGTAATATTTCAGTACAAATGCATGTCATGTTCGGTACTACATATATTACTTATGTATAAAAAGGACTATAAAGTAAAATATCTACCCTATTTCTAAAATTATATAATTATATACGTTCATAACTACGATAAACTAGTTTCGATTTACAAAAGTCCAACATTATCTGCCGTTTGTCTTTTTTTATTAATAAAACAAAATAGTTATTGATTCCTCTTTTGTTAGAGTTTTTCCCTTTATAAGACGTCAAGTGGACCTTTATTAGCTCATATACCACGTTTTGCGACGTCAAGAATTTCATACAAAGTTTATTAGCTGTCAAAATATATATATATAGTATACCAAAATATATAATATATATCAAAATATATATATATATATATATATATATATATATATATATATATATATATATATATATATATATATATATATAGTATACCAGTTGGTCATTTCGTTATAATTCCCCATGACTCGTCATCGTGTTAACAAAAGAAAACAAACAGCAGATAAAGCTAGACGTTTGTCTAAGCTTGTTGGTCGTAGTTATGAACGTATGTAATTTTATTACAGAAAAAATCCACTTTCTGCACCCTCTTAAGAAGTGCAACAAAAACATCAAGTGAGAGGGGCGAGCTACATATCGCGCACACATGTATACTGCTTTCTTCAAGTTAGTTAGATGTACCTACATATTTTTATAACTACAATAGGTTTTAGTTGGACTGTTGTTATTACTATACATTGTTGAAATTTTTTTTCCAATTTATTAAGTTAATGTTTATCATTATTAAAACAATATAACATTTAAGACGTATTATTGTTATTATTATTATTTTTATTGAAATAAAGTTTCTAAAACTTATAATTTTTGTCGAGTTAGATGTAATTTTAGTTAGTAAGTATACTGAGATAATTTTATTGAATTCATTCAAATATTTAGATTCATGGTAAAATTAACTTTGAAAATTATTTTTTAACAAGTTAAAACCTATTTTTTATAACAAGTCAAAATATATATATTTTTTAGACGGTCTTAGGAACTCCAAGAACTGCAACTTAGGGGAAAAGAAAACATTTTATTGCACTCCTTAAGGTTCCACTGTGTTTTTGAAATAAGGTAGATGCTTTACTTTATGGTCCTTTTTATATATAAGTAATATATGTAGTACCGAACATGGGATGCATTTGTATTGAAATATTACTATGTTCTACCAACTAAAATTTTTCAGTAAAAATATATGTTATAGAGTACTAACAGACATATTATTGAACAAAAAATGGTGGGTGTCGCTAACGCGGAAGTGCCAAAAAAAAATTTTCTTAAAATTAAAAATTTAAAAAAATTAGTATAATAAAGGGATATAACGTTAATATTTTTTTTATTACTTTATCTACGGTGGGTACACAATATATACTAAACTCAAATAAATCGGCTCAGTAATATCGTCAAAAAAAATTTTTTTTGAAAATTTTTGTCTGGTTGTGTATTCATAAACTATTAGCCTCGGAGGGTTGAAATTTGGCAGGAATGTATCTGGGGCCAAGAAGTATTATTTCCTATAAAAACAATCAATTTTGCGGTAAGGGCCGTTTTCCCTATCTTACCCGGCTATGCCCTTTAAACATTTTTTAGTTCTTCTTCTTTATACATATAATAATAAGCATAGGGCGGATGAAATAATTTTTCACAAGACCGGCTTAACTATTTCACTGTAATACTGTTAGATAGTGTGTATTTATGTATGAGTCTGCTAGAGCAAATAATGTTTCTTTACATACATACATACATAAACTGATTAAATTAAATCGAATTAACATATATTTTAGAAAATATTACTAATTTTTCCTTCAAAAATGTTGATACAAAACTAGTATATCCTGCCAACAAACTACGCACAAATAAAAGTATATTAGGAAAAAAAGATGTAAGCTTAATAATGTGTTATCTAATAAAATATTATGTAGGTATTTATTTCTTTTTTGCTGGCTAATATTTTTTGTATATACTTTTGAGCATTCAATAAATAGAGGGAATATACACAATCTATATGAAAATGTAGCCAAAAAAAGTGACTAAAGAGTTGACGAATATGGATGGTTAGACAGGATGGGATTTAAAATTTTTCTAGATTTACTGATGTTATGTTTGTTGGTATAAATGTTTTTAGAACATTTATTAATAAATACTCTCAAATTACAACAAAAATCACATAAAAATTAAAAAATATCCATCGATAGTTTGTAGGTATTCTGTGTTTGTAGATTATAAAAGGTGTTAACCAATATGACGATTTTGCTTCAAAAAAATAATATCTAAAAAACGTCATCTATTGTATGGTCCATACAAATATCCTAATATCTATAGTATCTGTGGTTAATACATACATATTTATACGTACGATACAATCAAAATTATTTTTTGTTTATGCGTTTGAATGAAATGGACAACTAGATTAAATATTGCTTGAACTTTAATATGGGTATTTACCTGTGTACAACAATTAAAAATTTAAAAAAATTGTAAACAAGGTACATATATTAAATTTTAAAATGTTAAACAGAGATAAAGAGTTTGTTTATCAATTGATACTCAAAGAAGGCCGCCGAAGGCAACGGAGACAATAAATTTTGTTTTATATATACCTGCGTAGCCAGTTAAACTAACAAATACTGCAAAACTTTAATTCAATAAAATTTGAGGCCCTTTTTTATTTTTGATATAAATCTCACATAATAAAATTTTTCTAAAAAGTTTTCGATTCTCTATGTTGAATCTCAATAAATTTTTAGGATTCTGTTGTTTTTGGTTTTGATATGTTCATAAGATCAGTGATTTTACTGATTTTATAATTTTTATATTTTAATTTTTACTTCATCCGATCTATAAAAAAGATTATTTTATCCGCCCTATAATAATAAGTAAACATCATTTTTTATATTTACAGTAAATTAATTGTACTTGTGACAGAAATAGCGTCTCCATTTGGGGCAATTAAACAAATATGTGCAGTTCCATAGTTATTAACTGGATAATATTTTGCTCCATAATACTCTGGATTGTTATTTGTAAAATTATCGTTTATTTGTTTGCGTATGGTATCTGCGAACTCTTTTGTATTCATGTTTGAAATTAACTGAAAACAAATACGAAATAACAATAGAAAATATAGTAGGTATTTATTAAATTAGAGAAATCAGTAAATACATAGTCGAGTATATTAAAGTGACGCTTTTTAAATCCTCTATGATTTAGCTTTAAACTTCCTTTTTCTTACTATAAACGAATCTCAGTTACACAAGATAATAACTCCAAACCAATAAAGAAAGCGAATTTATAAAATAAAATAAAGTTACATATATATGGTCGACTCCTAAATGCCTAATTACCAATGAGTATCGAACTTATAAATCTGACCTGTATCTTCTAGATAAAAAATTTAATTTACAGCCGACTCTCGTTAATTCGAAACTCAAGGGACTCTTAAAATATTACGAATTATCGAGTGGTTTGAAATATCAAATGGTTATACAGTCCGTCTCATAATATAGCCTCACCAAGAATTTTTATATTTCACTTACAATATATTAGAGAAACAGGTTAGCCAGTAATACGTTAGTCGTATATTTCGAAAATGTTTTATTGTGTAAATAAAAATATGCAGTACTTGTTTTAATAAAATAAACGTACAAACAAATCACAAAAGTTATATCAAAAACATATAAAATTAATATAATTTTCTGTCCCATAATATAGCCTCACCTTTCGAAAATTACGAATAATTTTAATAATTAATAACTGGTCTAGCCTCCTTTATTTTCCACTACTTGTGAAATTTTTGTTGGAATATTTTCATATAAATTCCTTACATATTCCAGTGGAATTAGGTGCCAGTTACGTCCAATATTGTCTTTCAATTTTTTCTGAAATTATATTGTCTCCTGCTGTCGTATACTTTACGGGATGAATAACTCGATACGTTTTCGAAGATGTTCAGATCAGGTGATCTTGCTGGTCGTTTAAAACGATTCAGTTTCCTTGTTCCACTTAGCATTGTGAATTGAGACATTATCCTGCTAAAATATCCACTCTCCGCCCCCTAAAACCTCATTAATTTTTACTTCTCGCTGAAAAAGAGTGTCTGCGTATTTTGCCGAATCCTGTCGTTCTTTTGAAGTAACAAGATCGATAACTTTATTGAAGTAAATCGCTTCCAAAACATTATTGATCCATCATCCATTTTTCTTCGACTCCGAAAAGTTTGTGTTCATCAACATAAACTTGACCGTTTGAATTTTGCATGTTAGTATAATGGCTGGACAACGAAGTGGCCTAAGAAAAGTTTAATCTTGACGGCTCAGACGGATATTCACACATATTACTATCACGATTTACATAAATAACAATTTTATTTAAGTCGAGAGAAATGGGCGATGGATCAATAATGTTTTGGGAGTGATTAACATCAATAAAATTATCGATCTTGTAATTTTAAAAGGATGGCAGGATTCGAAAAAATACGCAGGCACTCTTTTTCAACGAGAAGTAAAAATAAATGAGGTTTTACAGGGCGGAAACTGGATATTTCAGCAGGATAATGTCTTAATTCACAATGCTAAGTGTGTACAGGAGTGGTTTAAACCAAAAAACTGAATTGTTTTACACGACCATTAAGATCACCTGATCTGAACATCTTCGAAAACGTATCAAGTTATTCGTTCCGTAAAGTATACGACAGCAGGAAACAATATAATTTCAGAAAAAATTGAAAGACAATATTGGACGTAACTGGCACCTAATTCCACTGGAATATGTAAGGAATTTATATGAAAATATTCCAACAAAATTTTCACAAGTAGTGGAAAATAAAAGAGGCTCGACCAGTTATTAATTATTAAAATTATTTGTAATTTTCGAAAAGTGAGGCTATACTATGGGACAGAAAATTATATTAATTTTATATGTTTTTGACATAACTTTTGTGATTTGTTTGTGCGTTTATTTTATTAAAACAAGTACTGCATATTTTTATTTACACAATAAAACATTTTCGAAATAAACGACTAACGTATTACTGCCTAACCTGTTTCTCTAAAATATTGTAAGTGAAATATAAAAATTCTTAGTGAGGCTATATTATGAGACGGACTGTAATCTAAACATAATAAAAACAAAGGCTCGTGTACGATGATACAAGTTTGAACTTGTCTCAAAATGTACTTACAATCTTTCTGTCTCTTTCTCTCTGCAACTTTGAATTATCGAGTGTTTGACGCCGATGAGTTCGAATTAACGCGTCGTTTTGTTATGTAGCAATGATTTTTTCGTTCGAATTACCAAGTGCATAAAAATGTATTGATTTAGTTCGAAATATAAAGAGATTTTGTAGGGAACTCATGATAACTTTGAATTATAGAGAGATTCGAATTATCGCAGGTCTGAATTAACGAGAGTCGACTGTATAATATGTAGTTGGCATAGAATAATTCATTATATGTTAAAATATAGTTTGCTTGTAATTGTGTGCCATCTAAAACTAATAAAATGCTGGAATATTATTTCAAAATATTTTTTAATAAAAATTAACTATTAATATAATTTGAACACAGTATAATTTGGATTAGATAGTGTAAGATTGCGTATGCCTGTTTTCTCGATTTTATTTCAAAACAAATCAAGAGTTATAAATATTTCTGTGGCTATTGAAGTTAGGATCGGAGTAGCCTTGCCCATTTTGATTTAGGTCAGTACAAAGAAATGGTTCGCCTAGGATGATTCATTGATAACAGGCAGTTGTACCAGACTGCACACGCAACCTTATACATCAGTTTGTTTTTTATTTTTTTTGTTTTTTGTATTTTCCAAACTTAATCTTTTTCTATTTTCTGTTTCTTCTGTACAACGCAAATTTATATAATCTGAATTCTTATAACATCTCGACGTGCCGAATCTTTTTCTTAAGCCAATACGATTAATTATAAATCAGTGGAAAACTGAGAAATAATTGTTTTTCTTTTCTTTTTAATATTTGAAAGTAATTCACATGTTACATTTTTCTAACGATCCAAACAACATTAAATTGCTTGTTATTAAGAAGATTAAATTTTTTTTGGATAAAATTAGTATTTTATAAAATATATTTAGATCACCTAACATTACCCAGTCAAAACTGGGTAAACCTAAATTTATACGGGTAAAGTTCAAATAATAATTTAATTTAATCACATTTCGAATTTGGAAAATCTTTCCTCTAGTTTTACCCGGAAAAACTCAGGTTTACTTGTACTTCAAACATTATCCGTAGCATATATATATATATATATATATATATATATATATATATATATATATATATATATATATATATATATATATATATATATATATATACAGGGTGTAAAATATATAACTCTCCGAAAAAATAGAGGAGAAAGGTCTCAATTTACTAATTAAGTTTTGCTAGTTAATTTGTTCCGACTATGTTTCATTTCAGAAATTTTTGATTGTCAAAAACTTGTTAAAAAATGACCCCTAGAAAAAAATCCTTAATCAGGCTCTGACTACCTAATATATTTTTTGTTTTTGTTTTTTTTGAATGTTAAACTTTTCGTCAACAAAATATGTTTATGTACTTATTTACTGAATCTTTTGAAATTAAGTGTACAGTAGCGTACAAAAAAATGTTAGCATATTTTGTAATAAAACAATTGCAGGTCATCTGTAACCGACTTAAAATTTAGCAAACATCTGTAACCGACTTTGTCAGTAATCTATATCATTGACTTACATCAGCTTCAAAAATTTCTGTAAAAAAAATTTATTCCAAACAATTAGAATTTTCTAAAATTTTTGTAGGTCATTGTACATGAAACATAGCTTTATAAAAATATAGGTTAGTAGTCATTAGGTCATTTTACCGATTTACAAAATATGTGTGTCAATTTAACAACAAGGTGTTAATTTAAAAACAAACCGGTCTCATATATTTGGAACTCTAAAAGATAATTAAAAATTTCTCAAAACTGTTTCTAGAATATGGGGGAGAAACTAGTATAACCAACATGAGAATTTTTTGCAACCAATCCCTTTTAAAATTATAATATCCTACTTCCGGTACAGCATGAACGCTCTTTAAAAATGCTGTTCATCAATAACTACTAAATATAATGTTAATTTATCAATTATTATTTAGAATACCAAAAAGAGAAAAACGAAATTTTTAAAAAATACCTATACTATTTTAATACTATTTTGATTTTTTTTTACAGTTCCAAAGATATGTGAGGCATATGAGGCCTGACTTGTTATCAAAATTAACACCCAGTTGTTTGTACTTTGTTATGATATGCCGGAAGCACAAATCATTGTCAATAAATGCATACATATACATATACATACGTGCTAAAATGTATTTTTTTCTTTACCTGTGTGTGTTTGTGTGTGTGTGTGTGTGTGTACCGTGTAGAATACTACACAGTACACACACATACATACACATCGAACTAATCTTTTAAAAAATTGGTTTGATATTCACACAAACAGCAAATTGTGTATTTGTGTGAGTGAATTACATACATATTTTATTTCTTAAGTAAACATTGTGTTGTCACAGTTTAAATAATAGTGTATACTACGTATACCCAGTTTAATCACTCCTTTGCGCTCTCTGTCCAAATATATTTAAATCGTATACCCATCTCTTTTCCTTACCATTTGCCCTTGAATACTTCCAACACATAAAAAATCTATGCTATGTACCTCTGAAACTCAAGCTTATGTGTAGGGTTATCCAAAAATAATTCAGTTTGATCGATTTTATTTTAATAATTAAATTGTAAATAAGTAAACTTAAGAATTTAAAAAAAAATATATATTTAAAAAAAATATTATAATACAATTTGGTTTTATGCACTGTATGACATGTTGACAATTATGTACAATGTTAAATTATGTTGATGTTATGTTGTCATACTGATAATTATTTTTCGTCCATTATCAAGATTATTGTATATATGAGAATGTATATTGCTAGTAGAATTATAATTTTAATTTATTAAAAATAACAAACGACTTTAAAGAAATTTATTTAAAAAAAAAAATATCACTTAACAACAAACATTATCCTCGTTAATACATCTCAAAATATTCTAATCATGTATCTTTGGGCCTCACCGAGGGTTCCTGTGCGATCTTTGTGTACGACCCAAAAGTGTTGATGGATCAACACTGTTTCAATGTCTTCTGTAGTTTCAACATTGTTAGTCAAGATGGTCAAGATGTTAATGTGTACGTATATACGTATCTTTTTTATCTATATATTAGGCTAGTCAAAATTTAACTTACTAAATCACTAAAACCTTAACTAAATCATTATAAACAAAATATCGTAAGTCCCCATCGGTCCTACATGTGGTAAAAAGTTTATTTAAGGTCAAAGGTCAAGGAAATTGGTTTTTCGTAAATATCTCGCAAATGGTAAAATTTTTGGTAAAAATAGTTTAAATAAATTTTGTAGATTATGCAATTCTCTAAAAAAAGGTTTGAATATTTTTTTCGTACTATCTATCCTTCATGAGATATCGCGAGTTCAAAAATTGGAAAAGTAATATTCAATATAATATACACTCTTTCCTACGCCAGCATCACGATAGACTTGATGCATTTTAGGTGGTTTCTCTTGTAGGTATGATACACAATTTGTTTTAATGATTTGAAAAGTTATTTTATTTTATCCTACTTCATATCGTGAGCTTTAATCGCCGAATTTTTTTCTGAAAGAATTTTTTTCGATAAAAAATAAATCAGTAACACCATAATATCGTAACCAATACTCTTAAATATGTCACTAGGGGTATGAAGAGATAATTTTGGGCAACGCAAACTATAAATTTCATGTTTCTAGCATTAAAATTATGATTTCGGGAGCTTCAAAAATTATTTTATTTGTGATATCGTTTTTTTTTTTTTTTTTTTTTAATTAATAGCTACATAAATGATAGGAATAAAATTTGTAGCTGAAATTTCGGTAACTTGAGCGTCAAATTTTTGTTTTTTCTGTAAAAATGGCCATGTTTGTTTAGAGAATTTGACTTATTTTACGGATGAAATTTTTCTGTCAGATTTCGCAGCATAAGTACGTGTGCCAATATGATAGTGTTGCAGGATATAGTAAAATAATTTCTCAAAAAATCAAAATAAATCGTGGGTTATACCTACAATTGAAACAAAAATGAGTTAAAGGCACCTTACTCCGACAGTTGTGTGGAAAAGAGCGTATATTGTGCAAAATATTACTTTTCAAAATTTTGAAATCGCGATATGTCTTGAAGTATAGGTCGTAGGAAAAAAATATCGAAACCTTTTTTGTTGCATAATCTACAAAATATATCTAAACTGTTTTACCACTAATTTTGCCATTTAAGAAATATTTACGAAAAACCAATTACCTTGACCTTTGACCTTGAATAAATTTTTTAAAACATGTGGGATTGATGGGGACTTTTGACATTTTATTTGTAATAACATAGTTGAGGTCTGTACCAATTTTTCGCTCTATGCGAATTTCTTCGAAGTTAAATGTTTGTTTTGACTGGCCTTTAAGCGTATACAATATACATACATATAAGGTATAATTATACGGTATATACCGTATATACTGTATATACACACACCGGCATATTGACAAATATGATATTTTAGAATGAATACGTAGACTAAAATCAAACATTTATAAGAATACTTGTCAAAGTATTTATTGTTATCAATTTTTAGCATTGAAGCCGTGGTTTAATCAAAAAATAGTAATTGAATTTTATATTTTATTTTAAATTCTGCATCGATTAAAAAAACCAGCCACTAGAACGCTCGTGATCACTTTTTCAATTTCTAAACATATTTTTAAGGGTAAGTTGCTAGCCTAATAGGTAGAATGATGAAATCAGAAGCGAATTATAGATTTTTGAAGATGTCTTTTCATTTTTACCAAAATTAGGCACGAAGTAACCGTAGAAGAAGAGGCTTGCTGTATCAATCATATTTTTAAAGAGTTTCGTCATTTTGATTGCAAAAATAAAAAATTTGTACCAAATTATTCAAATTCAAATCACATCCATTTTTTTTCCTCTAATCAACAAGGATTTTTTTTTAATTTGATAATGTTATCAAGTTTACTAAAAATTTTTCAGTGCTTCAGAAATCGCAAGTATAGTGATAGAATGATGAATTTTGTCAGTTTTGCTTATCATAAATTACAAATTGAAATTATTTTTCCATTTCTGACTACGTATGATTCTAGGGTTAAATATTAATAGGTAACGTAAAAAGTTAAATATTATAAGAATTATAAAAGAAAAAACTACTAAAACTATAATTACCAATAGAAAAACAATTATTAATAAAAACACATATAAATAAAATCTAACACTATCAAAAATTAAAATTTAAAAACAATATTTGAACTGCTACAGCTCTGAACAAAATCGAAAAGAATAAATCATTTTATAAATTTACACCCCTCGTTTCTAATCAGCAAAAGCCCACTATATATGTACAACTTCCAACACATACTTCCAGAAAAAATCAGAGTGAGAATACTGTATGTAATATACGTAGTATATTACTATTATTTATACTGTGGTGTTGTGGGTATGTATGTATTTGGAAATATAATGAATACACTCATCGGCAAAATTAATCACCTTTTAAAAATGTTAACATTATTCTTATTTTAAATTTCGTTTGTGATATTGAATGTTATTTGCTGAATAAACGATTTAACAATCACAATTCATTTCAGTTTTTTTAAATTTAAACGATTTTAAGAAATTAATAGAAATTGACTTTTAGGATTAGATATTTAGGATTTGACACGTTGCCTAATCGTCTGAACGATGTACTGATGCAAGGAGAGACAACATAGGTAATAATAGTATTTTTTTCCGCAATATAAAAATTAAAACAACTTTTAATTTATTTTTGATAAAAATTAAATTTTTTTTACTTTTTATTGTTTTTTGAAGTAAATATAGATTACAGTATAGCAGAAAATGCTTAATTTATTGATAAATTACGTACTCACTAAACAAATGGAATCTAATAACACAGTTTCAAAAAATAATTTATACTATTTTTAGTTGAACGGTTAATTTTGTTGATGAGTGTAGTACTTTAAAAATTGATGAAGTGATGGTGACGTATGGTTCACACAGTTCCGTATTCACAAATTTTTCATTTGCTTTTTGTTTATATTATAAATTATACTGCCCAACTAAACAAAAGGGCTGTAAGTGCAAATTTCCGAATTTTGAGTTATGTATCATTTCGGACGTTTTGGACTACGAGGAATCCATTGAACTTGTCAAAAATGGTATAGCTCCAACCGTTCGAAGCTACAGACTTCGAGCTAGCCGTATGTACACTAAAATGTTGTCATTACTAAGTAAGAGTGCCGTAAGTAAGTCTACTAAGCAAAAATGCAGTAAACCCAATGCACATATGGCACCCTTACTTAGTTTGCTGCACATGCGGCATTTATGCTTAGTAGATGTAAAACTTCTGTTGCACATACGACATTATTACAATCTTCGTTTGATAATTCCGTTAATTTTTGTTATGTTTGTTTGTTGATTTAGCGGTCATTGTATTTGTTGCTGCAGATAAGTGAGCTTTAATCATATTTTTTGTGAACTTTGAAGTTATTTGTAGTGATGAATTCGTTACCAGACATATTCGTTACCAGACAATAATAGCCAGACGAGATCTAACCGAAAATGGTGTTGATGAAAGTGTTAACTGATAAAGTAAGGTCGGATTGGAAAGAAAACAGTAATAATTTAGGATTCGACTTGAAAAAAGTTTTGTAAACTTAGAATTCGAAAGAACTGTAAAAGTTGAACTAAACAATCTAGGTTTTTGTAATACACCTACTGAAGATAAAGGAAATGTGGAAAATGAATTAAGCATAGGCCTAGGTGAAAACAAGCCTAATGTGGGTATTGAAATTCGGCATGACACCGCTGAGACTTCAGTTTGTTATGGTGATGCAGGTGAAAATAAGAAAAAAAGGAAGAAATTTAATATTAGGTTAAAGAACGGAAAAAAATAAAAAATTGAAGAATTGAAAAGTAGCCACTCAGTGGTGAAAAATCCATGTAATGTACGAAATTTCTGTAAAAAAAGTGCATTCAAAACATTATTGAAGCAAAGAGAGAAGAAATTAATAACAATTTTGGAATATTTCATGGTCCGAGCGCAGAAATTTTGTATTTTTACAGAGCTAAAAATATTATTTTATAGTTTGCCCCTGCTCTGAGATCGGTAGCAACAGTATTTAATGTTACTTATGGCACTTTCAATCGTCCTAATGAAAAAGTAATACAAAACAAAAATGCCGTAAGTACAGTTTTTATTGAAAAAAACATATTTCTAAGCAAAATTTTGCAATAAAATTGTGCAGAACTGCTTAGAAATATCTCTTACACAAAATAAAGAAAACTGCTTTAAAGTTCTGCTGATACAAAAAGGAACAGCAAGTCAAAAAGTTTTGATCTCAATTTTCCCAAAAATTGGAATTTGTTACTTAAGGCACTTTCGCTTAGCACGGCAGTATAATGATTTAATGTATGTATGCTATGTATGTATAATGAATCTATTTTGACTTGAAGACCTCCTGTTGTCGTACTGTTCAAACCGAACTGTATTTCCAAATTTGCCGGTATCGACAGATATCTGAGTCAATATTATTAATTATTATGCAAAACATACTTGCTTTGTATTTGCGTGTGTGCTAGATACAGTGAATGAAGTTGTAATGAAATAAATTGTGTAGCAAAAATTAACAACAATGTTTTCTAACAGTTAAACAAAAAAATTTTTAATTTTTGAAATTTACAATTAATGGAATTTCTTTATAAAAATTTATAACTTCTGTGTTCTGTTCTTGTAACTTTTATAAATTTATAACTTCTGTGTTGTGTTACTTTTTTGGTTGTTTGGCAATTCGTAGTTTTTAATGTAATTTGTTATTAAATTAATACTGTGGAATGCAGAGTTATGGCTTTTATAACATTCATAATGTCCTGTGATATAAAAAACTAAAAAATTTTAAAAACTAAAAAAATAATTCATAAACTTATTTTAATCAAAATTTATGAACAATTGTGTTAGCTTTTCTATGAACGATACAGTACATTTGAATTCGACAATCATGTGTTGCGACAAAACACATGTTTACATATTAATCATATTATGGTAAAATTAAAAAATTTTTTTTTAATTTTTAAAAAAATTTTTATTATATAGGGTGCGAATAATTTTAGTTTGGTCAGAGGCGTATTCAGGGAAATTTACATTAAACGATGAGCTGGCTGGGATGCGATTTTTTCAGATAGCGAATTCCGAAAAAAAATTTATATCTTCGGCAATTATACACCGAGATAAACCATCTGTTAAAAGGAAGAGAGTTATTTATTTTACACCCTGTATATAGTCTATTTCAGCAAAGTAAGAACATGTTTTAAGCTAAGTTGTTTCCAACACATTCTGTTCTAATGTTCTAAATCATCGAAATACACCAAAAGGTATAAAAGTTATTAAATGGTATTAAATTAAAGGTATTAAATTATATATATATATATATATATATATATATATATATATATATATATATATATATATATATATATATATATATATATATATATATAGAGAGAGAGAGAGAGAGAGAGAGAGAGAGATTTGCTAACTTAAGAGAAATATAAACGCAAAAATTATTTCGATTTGAACGTACGTTCCTCTTAACCCATAATTGGCTGGCTCAGAGATTATAATTGCATTACTATTATCTCCTTCCAATTTATAAAAAGATTATATCTAAATATTTTTTCTTACATTAAGATAGTCACAGTGGGAATAAATAGGGGTAATTAAGGTTGTGTCTTTTATTGTAATATAATATTGTTTAATGATTTATTAGGTTATACGGATAACCTGACCACTTGACTGTAAATGCCTAGTAATAGCTACAAATGCATAATATTGTTTTCGGATACTTTTTTGTTTGAATGTAAAGTGGCCCATCTGTTTACCATTTTATCATCTCAAACGAATAGTTGAATTTTCTATAATTTTGTATTTTCTAATATTTACATTTATACACTACTAGTCATAGAAGATAACAAAACTTTTTCGATAGCCACAGACGCGGCTCAAAGTTGTATAGGTGCCTTATTAACCCAGTAATGCGACGGTATTGACATGCCCTGGGCTTACTGCTCATATACACTTAATAAAATAGAAGAAAATTATTCAAGCATTGAGAAAGAATGCTTAGCAATAATAAAAACAGTAAAACATTTTCATCATTTTCTTTATGGTAGGAAATTTGAAATAAAAACCGACCATAGGGCTCTCGTTTGGCTTTATAATATAAAAGATCCAACCAGTAGATTAGTTAGGTGGCGATTAAAATTAATGAATTATAACTACGAAATTGAATTAAGATCATTAAGACCATTTTTACACTTCTTGACGGATAAAGAAAATCATTTGAAGATTTCGATAATTTTAACAATAACCATATTAGTACAATTGAATATTTAACACTAACTAATATAAAAGATATAAAATCACTCATTGTTCCAATTTCAAAAGATCTTAAAATCAGCGATTGTTTAAATCCATTTTTACTAAAAAAATTTAGTGAAATAGATTTAATCAACTTAAATTTAAGACAAGTTTTTCGTGACGAAACGGACGAACAGACATGAACTTTGTTTGCAATTAAAAATCAAATAAGCGATCAATTAGACCTAAAAATTCTGTTTAACACAATAGGTGAAACTGCAGAAACTTTCAGTGATGAAAATGTAATAATTGATATTTCTCATATTGATAGTACAAAATAACTATTTTCAAAAATTTAATAAAGTATCATTTTTCAGAAAATATCAAAATTATAAGTTCAAATGATTTCATTTTTTCTAATAACTCCACTAACTTAGGCAATCTAGATAACATTAGTGTTAACAGTTTTGACTATACAGACGACACAAACGATACAAACAATGCAAATGAAAATAATTCTGATGAACCACAATTAATTCGCGGAAATGAGGAAAAACTTAGATTATTGAGACAATACCACGATCATCCCTTAAGAGGCCACCCAGGGGTAAAACGCACTTTGCAAGAATTACGAGTAAAATATTTTTGAAAAGGAATGAAAATTTTGTTGAAAATTATATACAAATTGTCAAACGTGTCAAAAATCCAAGTCTTCCCGAATACCTAAATCTCCCATAATAATAAATACCACTGCTAGAAATTTTAACAATGAAATATCACTCGATTTTTTAGGGACATTATCCGAAACTAAAAATAACAAGTTTATTTTAACTCTTCAAGATAATCTAACCAAACACTTACAAGCTTTCCCGATGCCTGATAAAAAAAAACAAAAACAGATGCTATATATTTTCTAAAATAGGCCAGTACCTTCGGGTTTCCCCCTTACCATCCTAACCAATCTGGATGGCACCTTCTTGACCACTTTATTTAAAGAAGTTAGTAAATTACTTTCAATTCAACAAAAAACTACCTCCTCATGTCATCCTCAGTCCAACGACTCTTTAGAAAGATCCCACGTTTATTTAGAAAATTATTTAGGACCATATATTAACGAAGATTTAGATGACCGGAACGAAATGTTGTATCTAGCAACATACATATTCGTATAATACTCATATTAAAAGGTCCGCTAACGAAACTCCATATAAATTAGTTATAAAACTCCATAAAACTCATAAAAGAATATAAAACTTCATATAAGTTTGTAACAATTCATTAATAAAATACGAGATTCTTTGACCATATTTTTGCACATTATTAAATCAAAAAGTTAAAATTTTTCCCAAGTTAATATTAGCAAAGGGTGTATTTATGCAACAAGAAAAAAAATGGTGTGATGTAAAATATATTAATTAAAATTCTTTTATTTACACATAACAGCCTCCTCTTTTACCAAAAAATAAATGATAAAATTAGGGGTTGGGTGTGAGGGATAAAATCTCAATGATTTTATAACTTCAATTTTGGTACCATAATAAAGATCTAAAGTGCCATTTACAAATATATATAGTCTCTCTACCAAAGCTTTTACCATTTCCAAAATATTTAAGAAAATTGAAAAAAAGTCAAATTTTTAAGGGTTTCACCCCCTTAAACCGCTTATGGGCACGCATGAAATATGGCTCGTAATTAGTTTAAATAAGATCTACAATCCACCAAAGTTTCGAAAATTTCTGAGAGATACAGTTGGATACCTTTCCTTGTTAGTCATTTATTTATTTATCCACATATTAACACCGGGACTGAAATTCATATCGACACAGAAGAAACGTAGTCTTTAAACTAAAATGAACTCATCTACATTAAGCCATTTTATGTGTTAGTTCATGATTCATGTTTTGTATAGACAAACATTTGTATTAGTATTTATATTGTTTGTACTCGCATATGATGAATGCACACACACATATAAGAGAAATTGAACCCCAATTTCTAACAAAAACGACCACGAGCATTCTAGTGGCTGTTTTTTTTTTAATCGATTCAAATTTAAAAAGGAATAAAAAATTTCAATGTATTTTTTTTATCAAATCCGGCGTCACTGTGAAAAGTAGAATTAATGAAAATAATAGGCAAGATGTATGTATAATTTTGTATGTATAAATTTTGTATTCTACAAACGCAATTGATATATAAAAAAATTTTTATAACATTTTTTTATAAAGGGGAAAAACTATTAAAAACTATTGACAATATGATATTTTATAATAAATTCGTAGACTTGAATCAAATATTTATAAGAATACTTCTCAAATTATTTATGTTATTCAGTTTTGAGTGAATTTCCATTTTGGATAAAATTCACTTATTACAGCGGGTGCCATGAAAAGACTTGAGCCCGGGACTATGGCAAAAATTTGTTTTGAGGCCTCGAGAAACCACAAATGAGGTTCACTAAATTTGTATATATATATATATATATATATATATATATATATATATATATATATATATATATATATATATATTATATATATTATATATATTATACATATATATATATATATATATATATATATATATATATATATATATATATATATATATATATATATATATATATATATATATATATACTCCTCAAAACAAAATAAGGGCCACTTGAAAGTTTGTATTTTAAAACTGATTTATGTCAATCCACGTTCGGGTGGTCCAAATTATGTACCGTAATTGCTACAGCTGATAGTAGTTTTAAAAATAATGGTACCTTTTCATCTACACTTTTTTCCAAAACTCAATAATAAAGGAAATACATCCCTGTAAAGGGGTGACATGAAAACCATCTTTTCCTAAATATTTTCCAAAGGCTTTTGAATAACTGATTGATATTTTAGGGGTACGTATCTTGCATTAGGAAGATTGAATTTATATTAAAACTTATTCCACCACTTATGATCAAACGGTGGTTTTGGAAGGCAGGTGTGAGTTATTGGTCTTTTGTTTTTTAATTTGCAGGTATTTAAACAAATTTCTTAACAATATGATTCCTCCGACAATTCCACACAAAAAAGGTATACCTGTTACATTTCGATAAGTAATACCGTTTTCGAGTAATTTAAAGTAATTATCTTTTTCCAAATTATCCCCTAAACATAAGTGATGGAATAATTGGTACCATCAATTTAATTATCTTGATGTTCATAGGCACCCCTAAAATATGAATTCATTATTCAAAAGCGCCTAACAAATTTAAAAAAAAGAAGTCGGTTTCGTTCCACCCCTCTACATTTCACCCCACTACTTTATTTCCCTGATTATTGGGTTTTTTAAAAAAGTGCAGATGAAAAAGTACTATTTTTGAGCGTACTATATATATATATATATATATATATATATATATATATAATATACAGTCGAGTGCCCATTATAAGACTAGTCTAGGGGACGTAGGGAATTTGATTGCCCTCACTACCGCACACTTAATTTTGTCTGCCGACTACTCCTTATAAGACTATTTCATTTTAACGTTGCATTCCTATACTCAGTTTATAATTTTGATAGTTTCAGCATAGAAGTGGTCTGGCACAAAACTTGAAAAAGTGGGGGATGTTTCAACTGTTCATTGAGGGGAAGTCTTATAAGAGGCAGTCTTATAACGGGTATTCGACTGTATATATATATATATATATATATATATATATATATATATATATATATATATATATATATATATATATATATATATATATATATATATATGTATATATATATATATATATATATATATATATGTATATATATATATATATATATATATATATATATATATATATATATATATATATATATATATATATATATATATATATATGTCTGCGCGATAACTTTCGAACGAAGCACTTCATCTTTACGAAATTCGGAGAGAAGGTCAAACGTCGCAATAGCTTGGATAAGTTCGTCAGCCAAATATGTCCGATTTTTAGAAGCCACAATTTTGGCCGTTTTTTCGCAATTTTTAGTGGTTTATTGCAAAATTTGGCCAGAATTAAAAATTTTTTTTACACAATCGAAAAGAACCTAAAAATTGCATAAGACAAGCTCTTAAAACATTGTTCAAAGTGAACTAGCTTTTGAGAAAAATTAAGAAATTTGCTGAGTTTCTTTAAAATACTTGCTTCATTGTTTTTATCATTACAATAACAATATCCTACTGATTTTAAAAATGTGTTTACTGCTAGAGAGCTAAACTATTTGAGATGGATATAGGTTATGTTATGTGAGATCTGCCAGTATCCGGTGGTCCCAAAAGCGCCAAAATTAAAACTACCCAACCGATTTTTTCACCTTTTAAAAGTTAAATTCTTTTAAATGAATATATGCTATAACATACGAGATTTGCCGGGGTCCTAGTGCCCAAAAGCGCTAAGAATTAATTACTTAACCAATTTTGAAAATTTTTTGACAGAGAGCTAAACTATTTTAGATGGATACAGGTTGTTGTATGAGATTCGCCAGTGTCCAGTCTTTGGAAATTAACTATGTTATGCAGATGCTGTGACAGGGGTATTTAACATTAAAACCGTGTTTTAATCAAAAAATAGTATTTGAACTTTTATTTTAAATTCTGCATCAATTGAAAAAAAACCAGCCTCTAGAACGCTCGTAGTCACTTTTTCAATTTCTAATCATCTTTTTAAAGCTAAGTTCCTCGCCTAACATGTATGTACACACATTCCTTTGCAATGGGTGATGTATTCCTTAATGCAATAAAGAAATTCTAATTCCAAATTCTACTTTGCATAGAGTTCTGCAGATGTCTTTAGACATACATTCTGTACTCAAGTATATGAAAGGCTTATATATATATATATATATATATATATATATATATATATATATATATATATATATATATATATATATATATATATATAAGCGAAGTAAGAACATACAAACGATATAATTTGCTGTAAATACGAACAGGCGAGTAATCTTTTATCTTCTTATTTTTCTTTATCCGTAATTGCAAGTGTGTAGCTCTGTGGAGAAAAATAAGTAAAATGTGTAGCCCTGTACAGCTAAATGTGTAAAATGTTCAAAATGAGCAAATATGTAGTTCTGTAGAACAAAATGAGTAAAGTGTGTAGCTCTGTGGAGTAAAATGAGTAAAATATGTAGCCCTACGTAGCTAAATGAGTAAAATATGCAAAATGAGCAAATGTGTAATTCTGTAGAACAAAATGAAAAAATTGTGTAGCTCTGTGGAGTAAAGTAAGTAATATATGTAGGTCT
This sequence comes from Brachynemurus nebulosus, assembly GCA_035578155.1. Taxonomy (NCBI): domain Eukaryota; kingdom Metazoa; phylum Arthropoda; class Insecta; order Neuroptera; family Myrmeleontidae; genus Brachynemurus; species Brachynemurus nebulosus. The sequence goes on along the minus strand of JAPWDM010000001.1, from coordinate 86,365,615 downwards.
GTGAAGCAAAATGAGTAAAATGTGTAGCTCTGTGGAACTAAATGAAATATAATTCGTACCAACACGCATTATGCAATCTTTATTTAAATGCCATTAGGACAGGTAACTAATTTCAACTAATAATTTTTAATATCAATTCTAATTCTAATACAATCTATCTACGTAAATTAGTTATAATAATAATAATATTAATGATATTTAATGTTCAAGAAAGACATCTTATACAATAGACACAGCCGGTATTTGTATATTTTATACTCAATATAAAAAAGATTTATAGCTACTTTTAATTATAATACATATATGTATACACATATACACAGTGGTGAATTTGAAATTTTTAAAAAGTTTTGAAATGGATAAATTTTTCGAAATAACACAGTCGAAATGAACAAAACACAAACTGAAAATGCTGTGTACAAACTGACCCAGGCAGTACAACTTTTTACATCGTATAAAAGATCAATAAACCAAGAAATTTATATATTTTATCTCCGAATATTGAAGATTGAAGAACAATTTAAAGAAATATCGAAATTTATTGAGGATATTAAAAAAATGAGCAAACTACAAGTCGTACGTGAATTACATAGACCAGCAAGAAGGAATTTTCCACGGAGGCGTGTAGTTGTGAAAGGAATTGATGATCTTTGGCAATGTGATTTAATTGAAATGGGTACTTACGCTTCAGTGAATAAAAAATACAATTTTCTGGTATCTTGCATTGATGTTTTTTCAAAACATGCATGGTGTGTGCTGTTAAAAATAAAACTGAAAAAGAAGTGACAGCCGCATTTGAATCGATACTTAAGCAGGGAAAAAGAAGACTAGATAACCTTCAAACTGACGACGGCAAAAATTTTTTAATCAGCTGTTTAAAACGTTAATGAAAAAGTACAATATCAATCACTACTCGACGTTTTCAACGAAAAAAGCGTCGGTTGTGGAGAGACTTAACAGAACTCTCAAGACCGTAATGTGGAAGATGTTTAGTTACAACGGATCGTATCGATAGATTGACATGTTGAGCAAACTGGTGGATGATTACAATTCGCGTAAGCATAGAACAATTAAAATGCGACCGCGTGATGTAACACCAAGCAAGGAGGAGAAACTTCTTTCGACCGTCTACAATTATGTGAAAATTGCTACTCGACCAAAATATAAAGTTGGTAATATTGTTCGTATAAGCAAGCATAAATCACAATTTGACAAAGGATATCTACTATCATGGACAACTGAACTTTCTAAAATAATTAAGGTATAACTAACCAATCCAGTTACGTACCTGTTGGAAGATTCTATTCGGGGAGGATTTTACGAAGAAAAATTACAAAAGGCGAGATATCCAGGCGTGTATTTAGTGGAGAAGGTGTTGAAAAAGACAAAAAATCTGAGGACTTGATATGATGTACTACTACCACAATCGATACGATCAACGATGTATAAATTTGACGAGTCGAAGCACTCTTTACTCATTTTTGTTGTTGGCGTAATAATGGACACAGTAACATTATCACTAGAAGATATCATACTGGAGCAGATAACAATGGAAGAAACCAAGATCCGGCATCGAATGTTGAACAAAATGTTGGACAAGGCCATTAGACTACACGATGTGGAAACAATTAAGTGTATTGCGATGATGGAACCCGGAAAAATAACATATGGAATTAGTCACAATACATCTAAAGAAGTGTTGGATGTATTATCCAACTATACCTTTGTATTTGGACTTGATTCGCTTAAAGATGTTGTTACAAACTGGTTACGAATAGCTGTACAGTACGTTCGTCCGAAATTGTTGAAATATGTTTTGGATATCATTAAGAAATACAATATTCCTGATGTGTGTTTGACTGGAGAAGAACAAGATGACGATTGTCTGTTGTGTTGGATTTGGCCGAACATTGAAAAGGGTGTCACTAATCCATCAATTCGTCTTGGTTTCGATTCGGGGGTGAATTCAGGGCCCTGGCCTTCAACGAGTTTGCAAGATTATTTGGACGTAGAGAAAGTATTGTGTGAATACTCATATATATATAAATTATACATGATTTTATACAAATTATTATTGTTGTTATTATTATTATTATTATTATTATTATAGACTTTTACGCTAACCTGGCGCTCACTACTCAGTAGGACAGTACTGGGTAACATTCACCTATACCGGCATTATGCAAGGTATTAGGCTCTGTGGAAGGGTAATGTGCCAAACCAATCCGTAAAAGTACCGTAGTACATTCACGGACGGGTTTGTCACATCACTCCTTATATTGTTGTTGTTGTTGCTTGAAACGAGGTGTTATGCGTCTATTTTGGTGTATACTGGTTCGTACGACGAGACTTTTGTGGGAGCGTAGATGTTGGCTCAATGACAGGGGGCTGTGAAAGCCTAGTTCGTTTTCGTGTCCTCAGATGGTAGGTAGGAGTAGGGACAGAGGGAAGGGAAAGGACTGTTTGTGTTTGTGTGTGTGTTTGTGTATGTGTGTGGATGTGTCTTTCTATTTTACGTTTCTTGGTGTAGATGTTTTCTGGTTCATCAAATTGCTCATTAAGATCGGGTGTTCCTGGAACTGCGCGTTTAGATGGTACAGAGGTTGACGGACCTTGTGTGTTATTGAATTGGGGAGGATTGTGCACCAGAGCGGTAACAGTGACAGTGCGGCAGTTGTTCGATCCCCCCTCTCCATCAGACGAATCTGGATCTGTATGTGTGTTAAGTGTTTGTCTTTCAGTGTTAGTGTATTGTGTGTTTATGTATGTGTGTTGTGTGTCAGTAGGATGAGTGTCAGTGTATTGTTCGCTCACTGTAGATGGCTCAGATGGAGTAGAAGCAGGTCTTGTGCTTTCACATATCGCAGTCGGATTTGTATTACTGAGGAACTTCCGTACTATACGACACGTGTTTATGATCACTGCCTTTTGCATAGTGACATATGTGTATTTTGGGAGACCCAAGAGGCTTAAACTATTATGTAGTGTGTGTGGAATGACCCCGATGGCACTGAGCACTATTGGAACGATGTGGACATGTTCCATTCGCCATTGTTGTTTTATTTCGGCTGAGAGGTCCGTAAGTAGGGCAGTAGCATTTTGGCTGAAGGTGTTGTTACAGCTGACAGGTGGCTGCCTAGAACCCAGCCTGTCGTCACCGCGATCTAAGCTGTCACATTCAGTGGTGACCCTGATGCGCCCGGTCGCTCCACCGGCAGCGGCATTTTTCCGAGGCTTTTTTTGTTTTTTCACCATCCTAATGGGGTGTCCTTTTAGTCGCCTTTTACGACAAGCAGGACTTACTGTGGGCAAATTCTGCAAAGTGAAGCCCCCACCCACAGGGCGTTTATTATTATTATTATTATTATTATTATTATTATTATTATTATTATCGTGAAAGATTAACGAAAAACGCGACTGCACTTCAAAAACCCCCAGGCGGAGGGAAAAGTGTCCGTGCAGCGTACCAGGTCAGGTACTTCTAGGTCAGGTACGTAATGTCCGTCATACAGCATCCCCTTCCTGGTCTTCCCTAGCTAATAAATCCCCGAACCTCGCTGCAAAACCATGGCAGTGGGAGATTCGAGGGCAGGTCCAATGGATGTTCGAGGACCCGCTCTAAACGGGGCATGGGCGTTCAAAGGTGTTCATGAACTCCCGGAGAAAGTCGTCTCGTGCGACCGGAGCGTGCGGAGCGTCCCGATAATAACTGCTTTTTGCATTGACGCCGCTAACATGTTGGCGTGAGATCTACAAGCCGGAATGATGTTAAGATTGCGCACAAAGGAGTTATGCATACCCCCCAGACATCCGATTATAAGTACGACCAAGCGGATAGTATAGCCCGGGTACAGTTGTCGCAGTTCATGTATTAGATCTTGATATTTAATCCTTTTTTGCTCCTCCTTTTCGACTATGTTAGTTTCCGCCGGAGCAGAGAACTCGATAACATACATAGTCTGAGATGTTAAATCTTGGAGCACAACATCAGGCTTATTGGCGTTCAATTGCCTGGTAGTTGCAACCGGCATATTCCAAAAGATCTTGCACTTTTGGTTGGCAACAAAGGATTCTACTTCCGCAGGATCGTAGGGCAAGACTGGTGTTTTGTCAACTTCGTAATGATGACGAAGATAAAAGTAGAGCACACGCAACGCTGCATTATGGCGATGGATATAGGTGGATTTAGCATAATAAGAACAACCTGAAGTCAGGTGCATTAAGGTTTCCGGGTATTGCTTTGCATGCCCGACATGAGGTACTCGAAACCCCTTTATTACCCATCACATATTTTAGGTGTGTTAAAGTGTTCCACACTCCATCTTGAGCTGCCATGATAAAGCCCTCCGTTTCCGATTTAAGTCCATTAGCTCTCAAGAAAGCCCAAGTGAGTTCGCTCGAAAGGCCAAGGTTGTCAAGATGACGGTAGAACATACCCTGGTGAACTTTGTCGCGATGTTTATTGAGCAGATGTTGTTGCTCGGCTCTCTTGATTGCCGACTTTTGGCGCGACTGTGATAGTGAAAGAATGTTATCATCACCGTCGCGATTACGCGGGTCGAAGGCTAAGCCCAAGATATCGGCGACACGTTGCGCTGCTGTGAATAAAAATGCGCCTACGCCAGCAAGCTCGTGATCCCTGACGAGTTGCAATAGCGGGTCTGAACTGTTAAGTACACGACAAGCGTACCCAAGACTATACGATCATGTAAACGTTCGACTGACAGGAGCCCCCTCCCCCCCTGGTCTCGTGGGAGGTAAAGTCGTTGTGTCGATGCGCGTGGGTGCAAACTACGGTTGATATTCATTATTTTCCGCGTGTCTCGGTCTAGTTCCTCCAATTCATTCACATTCCACTTAATTGAGCCAAAAGTATATAAAAGGATGGGTATGGCTAACATATTTGTAGCGCTGGTCTTGTTCTTCGCCGACAATTCGGAACTCCAAATTTGTCGGAGAAGGCGCTTATATCTACTACTTAAAGCGGCCTTCATGTTCTTCACGTCTTCGATGTGACTTTCGCCAACACCAAGGTACGTATAGGTCGCTCCTTCATCAAGATGTTCTATGATGCTTCCATCCACTAATTGGGCGTGTGAATCAAAATTCGGAACTACACCATGCTTACAGTGCACCACCGCGCATTTGTCCAGTCCGAACTCCATACCGATCGCGTGCGTGTATTTGTGTGTTAATTTTAGACCGCAGTTGAGATCACTCTTCGACGAGGCATACAGTTTTAAGTCATCCATATAAAATAAATGTGTGACTTTATGCTCGCGATTTCCTACCGGGCCACACAAGTACCCGGGTTCCTTTCTCAGGCTGATTGACAGGGGCAACAACGAGATGCAAAACAAAAGTGGGCTGAGGCTGTCTCCTTGGTATACGCCTCGTTTGTATATCACCAACTCCGTTGACACAACGTGTTCACCGGATGTTATTGTGAACCTTGCTTTCCAGAGCGGCAACAGGTGTTCAATACATTTAATAATGTCGGGATGGACTCACAGACAATGGAGCAAATTGATAATGAGCTCATGCGACGTTGTGTCAAATGCTTTCCGATAGTCCACCCAGGCCATGCTCAGGTTGCATTTGTGCTGTCTAGCGTCCTGACAGATACATCTGTCGACCAGCAAGTTGTCTTTGCAACCCGACATTCCTCTTTTTGAACCTCGTTGTTCATAGATCGAACTCCACACTGGTTCAATCGCCTTCAAGATGCGTTCATATAGAATGGAAGTGAACGCTTTATACACAGTGTTCAGGCACGTTATCGGTCTGTAGTTCTGTGGTTGTGATAGGTCTCCTTTTTTCGGTATTAGGACCGTTCTTCCCTCAGCGAGCCACGATGGTATTGGCTCACAGTTAAATAACCAATTTGAAAATATACGGGCAAGGTGGCGGTGGGTACTAGCGAGCTTCTTCCACCAAAAATTCGTTATTCCATCAATGCCCGGAGCCGAATAGTTCTTCTTGCCTTTGAAAGCAAGTTCGACTTCCTCTTTATCAACAGATGTTATATTGGTGTGAGATGGCACTTTGCCAAGCTGTTGTTTGCAGTACCATCTAAACTGGCTGATGGGAATACAGTCCAAGTCAGTCTCTTTAGTCGTCTCATATATCCCCCGCCAATAATCCTCTGTTGCGTCGACCGTCGGTAATTGCTCCACGACAGGGCTTTTAGATGCGAACAGGCGTGAAGGGTTCGAGTTAAAGATCTTATTTTCCCGAATACACCGTTCACGCCGGGCTACTTTCTTCTTGGCCAGGGCCAATGCGCATATCTTATCCAAATGTGTCTGTTTGATGTTCAACAGATTGCCCAAATTTATCGTGTGATAGCGGTACCTTAGTTCTCTGGCAAAAGCCCGTACCTTTCGCGTAAAACGCCTATTGGTCTGAATATATTCTATCACACATTGGATACGCGATACCATCTGTCGTAGTGCCCTCACCTTGGTGTCAATTTGTTTAATACGAATCCGTGCCTTCTCCTCTGCAGTCTTTTGCTGCTTAGTACATGGGGTCAGGACACGCATCGCTGCATATACTCCGTTGTCGACGTCGGTGAAATCACTGGATGGGGATAGATGATCGTCCAAAATTTCGTTTAGTAGGGTCAGTTGTTCGCCCTTTACATACGTCCATCGGTGTTTGGGACGTGGTCGTTTGTCAAAGTCTAAATCGGTCTCGAGAAGATCGCGAAACTGTTTTCTTAAATTGTCTGAGACAGAAAGGGATTTATTTAGATCGGCATCATTCTGTGTGGGAGTTGAACTCGTTCTGGTGTTAGACTCTAGCACAGTATCTGTGTTGGCTTGATTTAACAAGTCCGTCTGTGCCTCAGTAACCATGCTGTCACCATGAGTTACCGGTTGATCCTTCTCTGTGATGTTAATATTGGCCAAGCTCTCACCATTGACCGCAGAATCCTGTTCAACTTCCACCATCACAGTTTCAGCAACCCTAGCTTCTTCGCGAGCTTCTCGATTATCGTCATGTCCGGTAGATATTTTCAATTTTATAATTCGGGCTACATGGTCACGCAGATTTTGTGGCGTTAAATTTGAGTGTTCGGGATGCATATGGCACCATATGGCGTGCATCCTTGCCATGTACCCTCTCTTATTTGGCTCACTTTGTGCGCGGCACCTGAGCAGATCACGTCTCAAGCTGTCCGTCCACTCCAGTCGAACGAGACGAGAAGATGAGTTTTGACTGGTTCCGCCTTTTTGTGCGGGCCCATCCGAGAGACCCGCGGCACGACCAGCCTTCCTAGTTCTATTAGCGTTAGGAACTAGTAAAAAACCTGTTAGGGGTAGTTAGCCCGTTAACAGAGACCACCATTTAGCGCTGGTTGACTCCACGCACCAGGTACCAGAAAGTACCTGGCCTTAGCTCGGGGACCCGGGAGCGCTACTTCCCGAATTGTCGTAGCAACCGACTACCGAAGCAACCGGGTGTTACAACAAACCCCTAGGGGGTTATTATTATTATTATTATTATTATTATTATTATTATTATTATTATTATTATTATTATTGTTATTTCTAAATAAAAATTTTTAACTGATAAGAATGGCCATTTTTTTAATAAATTTTTCCTTATCATTCTATTATAGACTACTTGTTATTTACTGAAGCCTAAATTTTTCAACTTATATACTAAAGACATTTATGAGATTTTTACTGTGTCCAAAACGAAGTATAAAATGTAAGTTTAGTGTTAGTGTTTATTTAAATACTTTTGTCGGAAATATTTGTGGCTGGCACTTATTAATTTCTTACGATTAATAATATTATCTACTTTTATATACAAAAACTTAAACTATAAAACTAAATTTTTTTTTATTTTCAAAGTCGCTCTATCTTTTTTATATTACTAAAATAGTTTTTACTTTTAAAGTCACTATCTTTTATTTTCACACACAAAATTATTCCGGTTATTGTCTTTTGGAACCGTACGGTACTGAATCAAAACCCTCTATACGTCGACGCTTATTTTATGTTGGCTTGAATATTTTACTCTCGGTTTTTGTGATTATGTCATGGTCTTCGGTACGACGGATATTACGCGATGTTATTGTGACCGGAGGTGCTTCTTCAAGGGTCATTTTCTTTAGGGTGTTGAGAGTTGCCAATTTTCCGGACTGGTAATTTATTGTGATGCCTTTAATTTTGCATGTGGGTGGTTTTATTTTATCTTCCTTTGTTGAGTAACCATACATTTTGGGGTTGCCAGAGGCAAATTCATGGATGTAACTTCCTACGCCGTATTCTTCTACCTCATCTGTTAAATCCCCCAGGAAACACCCTGTAGGTGGGTCGTATGTCCCCTCTCTTGAGATGAAAATTACACTGTCTGTGTCATAATACAGGACTCGATCTTGTAACTTCTCCAGCTAACTATACACAGTTTACGGTGGATAATAAATCTGCTGCTTCATCTTTTCGCTCCCAATTGACGATAATTGTGTCTTCATTTATTTCCTGAATGTAATTTACATCGACGCCTGAATTGGTGAGTAGATTGTATAACTCCTTTGAATTTTGAATAATGCTGGTTTTTGGTTGGTTTTCCCGTTGTCCAAACTTGTCTCAAAAACTATTAAGCATTAGTTTGGCGAGCAATCATAGTCCGGGGTTTTTTGAAATATTGCTGGATTCTAGTAGAACGCCTTCGTTTTGAAAATATTCTTCTGTGTACTGGTTTCATTCTTCATCTGTAGTACAGTTAGCCGGCCATCCAGATGCTTCCTGTTTCATTTTCAAAAATTTATTAATAAAATCGGCAAACAAGTCCACCAATAGCTGTTTCTTTGTTATACTGAGTCACATTGTATTGCCAAATTTCGTGTACATCAATCAATTGGTAACTCAGAGAAACAGCTTTTTCAACATCATCAATTACCCAGATACCAGTCAGAGCTCGTTCTCCAACAGTATGTGTACACTCCTCTTGAATACAATTTTGATCACATGTTTGACGCAGTACAAACATCAGTTTATAATTCTGTTTCACCGGTAATACAGGGTGGTAAAGGTTTTGTGATGGTAAAATTTTACACTTGATTAATCCATTGATATTGCGTAAACGATAGTTTTCAATTAAACTTGTACATTCATCGCCAACATAAATTTTTGGATGTCCCACAGGAAATTTTCCGTATTTACATGCCCACGGATACAAAGAGCATACGTCTACGTATTTAACTTTTTCGCTATTGTTAATTTTATGATATAGTTTGGTACACCCTGTACGTCCACCATAGAAAGCATCACGTGGATTTATCGGTATGTAGTTAAGTAGCGGATGTTCTTCTAAATATTTTAAATCAGCTCTACCTTTTAAGAATTTTCTGAATTCGCACTCCCACATTTCCACAATTTCGTAATTCTGCTCTTGGATTTTTGGTGCCTTGGCTTTAGTACACTCCAGTCTGTAGTTCAGAGTATCACCCTTTGCTTCATGCAAAGGCTCATTGCGACGGGTTTGTTGACATGTATCATGTCCATGATAGTAACACCCGTAGAACTCAAAAACCTGATTTGTTTCCTCGCAATAGTCGTCAACTTTAAGACTGGTACCTGGTAGAACAACCTCCCTCCCTTTTCCTGCATGCATAATGGAATTTTGTCTCTGACCTTCTTCATATATCAACCATTGCAAAGCTATTTTTGATTGGTTGTCTGCGTATCGGTATCCACCTCTTGTTAATATTTCTTGATAGTATTTGGCTGTAGAAACTTACGACGAAACACCAAATTACAAGCTGACGCAATGGTTATTGCTTCCGTAAATGGACAAACGTCACATTCTTCCAAAAATGCATCCCGAAATTTTAAACACGCCTTTTTCAATATGTCTACATCGCTGGTGCAATATTCGACAATTTTTTTTTTTTTGACATTTCGAACACATAACCGCTATCTTTTGTTTCGTTATACCATTTGATGAATTTTTTCCGATCATCATCTACTTCAGCGTTATCTGTACCTCTCATGCTGTCCGGAGTGTAATACGAGATATCTGGAAGAGGTCCGGCATAGCTTTGATTTTCGTCTGTATTGAATAAGTGTGGAAAGTAGCCTCTTTTTGATGATGGTGGTAGGTCGAAAACCTTGGGGAACGCTGCCCGTGCCATAGGGAAATAACTGAGAGAGTCGATAAATCGTACATTGTCAATGTCCATCATTAGTATTTTCGATCCTCGCATAATAACGTCTGGCTGCAATTGTGTCTTTTCAATAACATACTTCAAAATAAATTGGTGGTCGAACGCTTGACCATTGTGCGCGATGCAAATAACTTTTTTTAAATTTTTTGCGGATATCCAATATTTGTTTCATGAAGGTGACGATTATATTTTTCTTTACCACCTGTTGTCTCAATCCACATTTTTGACAAACTGTAAGTCATTCTTCCTTAATACATACATCGCAACACTGCATATACACACACAGGTTTGGTTCATGAATAACGGTATCGGTGCCCTCCTTCAGTGGTTTTTCTTGTTTTGTTTCCAAATCGAAGAAAATAAATAGTGTGTTGTCCAACTTCGACTGATTTGTATCCTTAAAACATCTGTCACACCGTTTAACTACGTTACAAACAGAATTTCGCCCCAGTGATCAGCTTTCTTACAATGGTTTTCAAAACATATCTGGCTACGGAATTCCCGACTGCAGTTATTGCATTTAATTTCATCGTTTTCTTTTACACATGGTGGAGATTGTTGGCAACAAGGACAGGTAGCACCACACCGATGAACATTTTTTGTGTTAAAAGGCGTATGACATGTCTCACAATAATAATTACAACAAAATACCGCAGTTAAGCTGGTGATGACGTTGTAATGGTTTTCGTGAAGTAGCAGTTTTATTTTATAAATGGCATCATCGTTGCTACCCTCAAAAATAACTTCTTTTCCCTTTGTCTGATGTTTGTAAATTGTGATCTTGTACTTCCGTAAATGGCGTTGTAACAATCACGATTATTTTTAAAAAATAAGGCTATCATTAATGCGACTATTCTTGGAAAATTGTTTATTACTGAAAAGATTCCATACAACTGCTAACTATATTAAAACAATTTTTTTAACTAGCCAGCAGTTTTTTTAAAGCTGCCTAAGTTTCCTGTTTTTTAGTATTTCAAACAGAACATTTTGTGCTTTATTATATATATTATATATATTATATATATATTATATATATTATTATATATATTATTATATATATTATTGTAGCTTATACACGAGGAAGTTGTGTGCCACACCCCATTGGCAGCGTATTTTTCGTTGTAAAAATCTATTCTAAATAGACTTGTCTACTGTGGATAAATTAAACAGCTTAAACAGCTTAGACAATGCAAAATAATTGTTGGTCTGTATCTATAAGTTTAAATTTGTTTATTATTTAAAAACTGCTATTATAATTTTTTTTAAAAATCATAGGTAAAGAAAATAAAAGGTTTAGATAATCATATTGTAATTAATATTTGTAAATTAATAAATATTTTTTTAATATTAAAAGCAATAAATATTTTAGTTCGAGAATTGTGAAAAATTTTAACTACACAAGTACAAAATTCTAACTTAGTGCGTGTCTAACACGCGCTTGACGATTTTTTTTTAAATTACAAGAGATTTTTAACAATTGAACCGAATTTTAGTTTAATAAGTGATGACTGACAACACATACAATTCTTCGGTTTTACGTTGATTTTCGTTAAATTATTGATTGTTTTACTTGTTTCCAAGGCTTTCCTTTTACAAATCATGCCTTTAGACGCCGCTGGTCCAACTAGAGCAGTGGCTTTAAGTAAGCATGGTCATTCTCAATGTCGTACAGGAAGAATAATCGGACAATACGTGAAATGATTCGAGACGCTTTTAGAAGGTATCGGGCGACTAGTCGCTACACGAGGAAAATAGGGAAGGCCGACTAAGGTGCACATCACAAAGACCGATTTTTAATCAGTAGTATCTTAAGAAACCGGTTTCTAACAGTTGCTGAAGCACGTAATCGCCTAAACGAGGTCAGCGTGAATAGTATTAGTGACCGTAATTATAAGAAGGAACTTAAGAGAACAAAGATTCAGACCAACCCGAACGCTAGAACTTCGCCCTTGTTTAGTATTAATAAATAGCATTTTAAAGTGCTTTCTAGTGATATACAAGTGCGGTCTTATAATTTAAAAAAATAGGATTTGGGTGGCTGGAGCTTAAGGGATTGATTGTTGAAAATTCTTATGTTGATCATATTAGTTCCCCCTCCCTATCCTAGAAACGGTTTTGAGAAATTTTAATTATTTTTTTACAGTTCCAAAAATATGAGGCATGGCTTGTTTTTAAATTGTCACCTTGTGTGATTTTCATATTTGAAATCAACAGTTTTAGAGTGAAGCTAACGCTGTTTGATATAAAATATGTAATAATTAGGAATGTAACGAAAACAATAAGGCCGTAACGAAATCTGTAATGGTTTGAAGTATAACGAAAAGAGTAATGCTATATGGAAATCTACAATTATTGACAATGAAGAGGATAATGAAAGCAATAAGCTTGAGAGAAATTTGCGATTATAGAAAATAGAAAAGAGAAATCTTCTCTCTAACGAAATCTTCTCTTAAAATTGGGAGTATAGAGAAAATATTATTTTGCTATTAGAAGTTTCCAGCAAACCGAATTTTTTTACTTTCACACACTCACGAAGTTTTATTTTTTTGTGTATAACCAACATATTTTTTCTTCCATATTAGCCGACAGAATTCGAATTTTTCATAATACTGCCATATTTGGTGTTAGTTTTTTTTTTTTACTTTTTTTTTTAATCGTTACCTATCGCAGAAACTTTTTTGTCTTTAGACATGTAAAATTTCAGATAGATATATTCCCGTTTGTTTAGAGACAGGAATATTTCTGTTTTGTTAAGAAATTTAATTTAATGAAGTATTTTACACTGTACAATAAATATAAGAGGCAAAGAAAATTGTCTAAGGTACTATTAGTGAGTGAAGTTGAAGAAAAAGATGAAAAATATATTTTTACGGCTAATTTTTTTACATAATTATGATAACTTAGGATCTATATTTTATAATACCGGGTGTTTCAAGCAACTAAGAACACATAAATTTTAACACAGGGAAAATTTTTTATGATCAAGGAGTGCTTTATTTTATTATTATTAAATATTTAGCAAAACTTTAAATAATATCGCCTCAAAATAATGTTTAAAAGTAATTAAAAGACAATAGCAGTATATTTATTGAGATAACTATAAATAAATAATACTCTAATGTTGAAATATTTATTAACAAATAATACTGCTTAGTAGAAAATTGGACACCTATTGTTTTGTTTTCAAATTTACTTTTGTGCAATTAAAGAAAATTTTAATAACTATGGATACCTATATAAAAATGATACCCATAAAAGACAAGCATACTCTAATCCCAACAATTTTATCCCATGTTAAATTTTGTATGTTCTTATTTCGTTGAAACACATTGTATAAAATTTTTTTTTTTAAATTATAATTTTGTTTTTCTAGTACAGAGGGCGTTGAAGTTGACCTAAAAAAAGAAAAACATCCGAAAAAAATTATATGGCATTTTAATATAGACATACGTAATTGTACATCCCTCCACTAAAACTGCAAGTAAAGGCAAGTAAAAAGGTGGCATTTGAAAAAAATTTTCAAAACAGAGTCATTTTCCCACACTTTTAAGTGCCTGAACGGAAAAAAAATCACCAGGTTGATGGGGGAGTGTACAATAGGCATAACAGTAAACAAAATGAACCAAGTTTTATTAAAATCGGATTGAAAAATGTCATTTCAAGCAAAATAAATTTAGTTTTTTTAAAAATAATTTTTTGTTTATATTTTATAAAAAATTTATAGATAAATATACTAATAGCTTATCATCGAATCCAGGACCGTATAGTAATCCATAAGCAATCTCAAATTCTTCCTCCTGTAGTTCTCTATCCTGCTTTTTCTTTATTTGGCCTAACAAATGACAAAAATTGGTATAACTTATTTTCTACTTTGAATTTTGATTTGAAATTTATATACATATTCTCGGAATATTTATAGATCTTTATATGAAAAAAATAATTGAAAAAAATTTTTTTTTAACTCACTAATAGTACCTTAAAACAAATATTTAATATTAGGTGTACAAATAAGTTCTATCCATTTTTTGCAAAAAAAGAATGTAATCTTTTAGAAATAGCTTGTTGTGTTTGCGCAAAATCTTGGTCCAGTAATTCTTGCAATTCTTCGTCACTGCCTCCTACAAAATCTCGTCACTGATTGTTGGAGGCTTTCCAGAGCGTGCTTTATCATTTAAATTGAAATCTCCATTATAAATTTCCGAAACCATCTTCGACACGGACTGTTATCAATGGCACTATCACCATAAGTTGCACAGATTATTCTTTGAGCTTCAGTAGCACTTTTTCCTTGTGAAATTCATATAGAAGACAATGGCGGATATGCACACTACTTACTTCTATTTTCAACTTAATATATATATATATATATATATATATATATATATATATATATATATATATATATATATATATATATATATATATATATATATATATATATATATATATATATATATATATATATATATATATATATATATATATATATATTACGATAGTACTTTCAAAACTAATGCTACCTTTTCATGTACATTTTTTCCCAAAACTCAATGCTAAGGGAGATACAATCCTGGAGAAGGGTGAAACGAAAACCATTTTTTCCTAAATATTTTCCAAAATCTTTTTAATAACAGATTGATATTTTAGGGGTACGTGTTTTGCGTTAGGAGGATTAAATTTATGTTAACACTTATTCCATCACTTATGATTCAAGATATGAGAAACCAACAACAACTGCAAATGATTCATTCTCATAAACTTACTTTTTACACAAACTCGTAATATAGTTATCTCTCACAAGATCTACTATCTAATATATTGAAAAAGGATAGTAGTAATTATAATAACTTTTATATGCGACAAAACGATATTTTTAAAATGAATCATTTGCTTTATAAATAAATTTGACTCTATATATAAGTTAATACCATATGTAGGGCGAATTCTTTGCATTTTTGAAATTCCAATCATTTTTAAGTAAGAGATGTTAGTAACGACACACTATACTGCCTAAGTTTATTGCTTATGCATTAAACAGTATTGGTTATCATTGACACATATACCGTTGACCAAACCAACCATATATTGTACTTTAACTTTTGTAATATTTTGTTTACATTCGTTTAAGGGGATGGTAACGTATTAAAATTTTTTTTTTCTTATTATTTTTTTTTTATTGTTTCATATGATTGTACATCTTAAGATTGTTGTGTCAAAATTTTGAAAAAAATCGGAGTGAAACTAACTAAGATATAGAACTACGACCGTTTGTTGCTCCGATACGTTTTCGTATCCCTGCCCAGCAGGTACGTGGCTTTGTGCTCTCGGAATCCCTGAATTATTTTATCATGGATGGGTCTTTGTAAGTATACTAATGTATACTATAACCAATGACGTAGATATGAAAAAATTTGTCATATTTAATTTTGGATTTTCAGGTATACAAAACTTTCAAGCGAACGCATTTCAATTTAGTTATATCTGACAATTTTTTTAATAGGAAGATGCAAATGAGAAACTGACTTTTAATCATAGTAAATGGTGACCATATTACCCGAGGAAAGATTTATATTTACTTTTATCTTACATAATTTATTTTTACATTAACTCTACCATATTTTGTCAAAATATAAGGTAATAAAAAATTTGGTAAGTTTGGATTAGAAAATTAAATGGACCGGATGCATACCACTAATTACACTGATACAAAAGGTCCAACAAGGTGTAATAAAAAAAAATTTGTTTTTTCGGTTTTTAATACAAATGTTTTCTGACACTTGTCATTTTTGAAACCGGTGAACAGTTTAAATCAAAATCTACTCGACCGATTGTTTTGAAATTTTGTATACAGCTTCTTTACATAAATGACCAGGTATCCCTGGGAGATTTTTTTTTTCATAATTATTAATTTTACAATAATAAATAGGTTAATTTTTTAGACGAAAATCGGTGTTTTTAATTATAAGTGTCACCAAAAATTAAAAAATCGAAAAAAAGAAAATTCTTCCCAGGGATACCTTAGGAAAGAGGTTGTTTAATGACATCATTCATTTTAGCGAATTTCCAAAACTGGAAATTCAGCTTTTACGCCAGGTGTCATGGTGCGACCTAAGCCCGAGACCATATAAGAAATATGTTTTGAGGTCCCTAGAATACGAAAATGATATTCACTAAAATTATATATATATATATATATATATATATATATATATATATATATATATATATATATATATATGTATCCGCGCGATAACTCTCGAACGAAACGTTTAATGCTTATGAAATTTTGTGTGCGAATTCGATTTTCCAAATCGTTGGATGAGTTCGTTAGCCAGACACGTCGGATGCCCAGAAGTAGGTTTTCCGGGCGTTTTTTGTCAACAAAATGAGTTTTTTGCCAGAATTAAGCAATTTTTCAAATTTTTTTTTACACCAAGCCCTAGTAAAAGGTAAAATGCATAAAAAATGTTTTTATACCGTTGCTCTAAATTACTTACTTTTCGAGAAAAACTAGGAAATATGTCGTTCTCCATTTCACTCGCACTCGCATTCTTTTTTTTTCTGTCTCATTTTTTACGAGCTAAATTCGAAAAAAACCGCTTTTTAAGTAGCATGTCATGATTTTTTTAATCCAATTTAACGATTCGGCTATATTCTTTTTCTTTGTCAGTTAAGTGTTTTTATAATGTATCTCTATTCCATTTTTTTTTAGATAAAAAATCACGGCGCAGTTTTTTATGTGATATGATCAGAATTTAGATGATGTTTACACCTTCCTAAAATTAATAAGAGCTTGCTACAATCGCATAAAAATTACGTTAAATCATATTCAAACAATAATATTTTTACGTAATTTTCTATCCAAATGACAATACTACGTTATAATTATATGTATAAACCCATCATTTTAGTGGTAAATAAATTTGCACATTCAGTTTTTAGTCGAATTTTCTCCGAAAAATTAGACTTATACAGTCTATACGATAAGAGCTGCGAGAGGCGAGACCAGGGGCGCTATCCGTTTTCGGACCCGTAGAACACGATTATGTAAAAAAAAAGATGTCTGATATATATATATATATATATATATATATATATATATATATATATATATATATATATATATATATATATATATATATATATATATATATATATATATATATATATATATATATATATATTTTCCCGCAACCTTTTAATATGTGTAGGGCCCCCCTATGGAAGTTAAGAGATGAAATTTGGTAAGTGGGGCTTATTCCGATGCACAACAATACTATCAAAGTGGGGTCAAATTTTGGGCAAATTTTTTTTCGGACCCGACCTTTAAGGGGGTGGTGGGGGGCGGAAAAGCAATAAAACTTTTCCAAACCGGTTTTAAATAATGTTTCGGTCAATTATCTACAACATATCCAAAATTCAGCTTCCTAGGATGATATGGTGGGAGTAGAGGGGGGAAAAACGATTTTCGCTGGATCTAACAGGCCCCCAGCCCCCCAGAATTAACGTAGAGGGTTGAAATTTGGTGTGTTGATAAAGTTCGTACCTAGGTTGTGCTTTTTGGAGGTTTTAATATTTTACCCCCACCTCCCTCATTTTTAAGCTACAATTTCATGCATTTTCGACGTTTTCGAAGTTTGTACCACTCGCACAGGTCACCCGAATAAACCTAGAGGGCTGAAATTTTGTATTCGGATTGAGTTAGTATCAAGGGGGTGCCTTTTGGGAGTCTCGACTTTTAACCCCTACCCCCACCATTTTTATACCCAAAAGAACATGATTTTTCTTGTTTTTTAACAGTTTCGTTCGAGTCAAAATCTCCCCAAATAAACCTAGAGGGCTGAAATTTGGTGTACAGGTTAAGCTAATAGCCAGACACTGTTTTTTGGAGGTTTCAACTTTTAACCATTACCCCCACGATTTTTACACCAATATTTCCTTAATTTTTTTGCTTGTTTTCTAACATGTCTAGAGACTCCATAAGGAAACCTAGAGGGCTGAAATTTTGTACGTGTATTCAGTTAGTATCCAGCTAGTACCTTGTAGGGAGTCCGCATCACTTTTCCCCCCACTTCTCCCATTTTTACATCGGAATTGAATGCTATTGTTAAATGTGTTTTAAAAGCATTATGTTTATTCTAAATACAAGTAGGCGAATAGTAATTTTAAAAAATTTAAAAAAAAGTGAACTTACTTTTATGACAAATGAAATACATACATATTAAGTAATTTAAAAATGTTATTAAAGTCACTGTTTATTTATAAATTAGGAATTTTGGATTTTTAGTATTTATAAAATAGAAATTTTGGATTTTTTTGGAAAGAAAAAATATCTTTATAAAGGCCTTCCAGTTTACTATTTAAGGTCCTTTTTTAATTTTTAAAACTAAAACATAAAGGCAATTAGCGGATAAACATGGGCAGGAATGTCCTCGTACGAATTGTGTTGGCTTTTTTTCTGCTACCTGTTTTCGGCACAAAATTGAAATTTAATGAGATACAGCCCTTAAATACTTAAAACCTTTTTTTAAAGCCTCGATCAGCCGAACACTCATCACCAGTTTTGAAACCAACAAAATGACAATTCGGTTGTAGACTTTCAATCACATTTCGCTTGTAGACATTCAATACCGAAGATGAAGGGGAAAATTCGACTACCGTGATGGGGCCCCGCTGCTCACGGCGTTTTTTATTTCTTTTGACAACAAAACAAATAATTTTAAATTTTGACAAGTTGTATCATACATTTTTGAAAATATTAAATATTTATTTTTTTAAGGCAAAAATGTATTAAAGATCTGAAATTTGTTTAACAAAAACCATACATCTGCTCGTTTTACCTTAAAAATCTCGGAAAATAGAATATTTTTCAATAATTAACTCAGAAAAAGCATATATGAGATAATTTTCATGATATTTTTTTGAAAATTTCAAAATAGTAGGGTTACAATGTTTTTTTTTTTTAATTATTTTGTAGTATTTGGTAAACACACATCGTAAAAAGTACTCGCCTTGAAAAAATCAAACAAGTATTTAAAAAAAAAATACTATTTCTTAAAGAAAATATTAAAATTATGTACAAATGCCGTCCTGACCAACTGATATATTGGAACCGATTTTGAGCAGCTGGATTTACTACAGGCAAAACTCATAGTGAATACACACATTTTTTAACATCCTTTTGAATTTTGTAATTCAATCATTACAAATAAAATCTAAATAAAAAAAAATCTCTATGACCTGTTTTTTCTCAATTTTCTAGCATCAAATCTAGCGATAATTAACTAGCGGGTGATTGTATTGACCACACATTTTAATGTAAAATATATTAATTTTAACCGGCTTCAAAATAACGTTTCGATTTTAACAATAAAAATATTTAAAAAAGTGTTTAAGTTCTGGCAAGATTGTCAAAAAGGGACTGAAATATTTAATGTGTTAAGTACTTACTAGACTTATAAACTTTCATTTTCGTATACGCTTTCGGTTTCGGATATTTAATTATTTCGGATATCGGTAGTTTTAGTTACGGTTACGAATATCCATAACATCCCTAATGTAAATGTTTGTCAATCCAACTTCATCGAGAGAAAGTTAATTAGGTATTTACGATTTTCGGAAGAACACGTATATAAATTTTATAAGTACGTATTATCATATAAACACATTTGGTTTGCAATTTTTTAATAATTAGTTTCTACGCTACTGAAATTATCTATCCATTTGAAAATTGGGATCCAGTGATGTACATTGACACTACAAAAGTGTGGGTGAAAAATTTCATTTTCACTTTTACTGAAATTATGTCATAAATTCATATTTTCAGAATTTATTCATTTGACAGAAAAATTCTAAATTATTAAAAAAGCCAAATAATTGATAACAATTAAAATAAAAAAAAAAAAAAAAAAAAAAACAGAAAACATTTATTTATATTTGCATTTTTATAAAAACATGTAGGTATTATATTTTATATGCACTTTAACTAAAATGTCAAATTTCACACGTTGTTAATTTTCAATTTCACTCATAATGTGCTTAAAAATCAAAACTTAAAGTTTATAACATTCACAATCCGTGTAGAGTGTCCATACGTCTTGGTTTTGCCGGATTTGTCACGGTTCTAGCTCCGTTGCTCCGGTGTCCCGACAGACTTTTTCAAGACGTCGGTCGATTTGTTTCGGTTTTTCAAACTACTAATTTTTTATTTTCATCAACTAATAAGTACACAATTTTTCATTTTAAATAATGAATAGTTCAGTATCATATTAAAAGATCAACAGTAGATTCATTTACAACCAAACCTAAAAATATTTAAAAAAAATTAATTACTAATTAAATTTTCCAAGTTTTTTCGATTTTACCTTAAACACGAACTTCCAAAAAAACATTTTCTTTTCTTAACTTTCCATCATATATGTATCTACATAAATAAATTGTAATATTATTTTGCTTGCTTTTATGATACTGAAGGTATTGAAGTTATTGAACAATTAAAAATTAAAATGACTGGAATTTTATTCGAACTTTTAAATAAAGTAGTTAACTAACGCGCTAGATAGATAACGCCACAATACAGAAATTGCCAACATTTAAATGTTCATGTTTCACATTAATACAAAATAAAATACATTAATACAAAATAAAATTGTCTAAGAAGCTCACTTTCATAAGAAATTTTATAAAAATTTAAAAAATATATATTTCCTAGAACAGGGGGCGATTTATTTTAAAAAAAAATTAATATTTTAAATAAAGAGCCATTAATAGGTAATCTATACATATAATACAAATGTAACGAGACCGTTTCTGTATAGGGAATATTTTTTAAAAATTGTGCAGATACTGTAAATAGTTATCGATGTAGATATCAAAACAGCGATTTTTTAAATTTTTGTCTGTCTGTCTGTCTGTCTGTCTGTCTGTCTGTTCGTCTGTTCACGCATCACACAAAAACTACTGGATGGATTTTAATGAAATTTGGTGTGCCGACAACTTATTACCCGGATCAACATCTAAGATACTTTCTACTTCGAGAAAATGTCTCATTCCCACGGGAAAATGGAAAAACCATGTTGAGCATGTGCATACAGTACGCAAAAACTATTGAACGGATTTTGATGCAATTTGGTGTGGTGATAACTTATTACCTGAGTCCGCATCTCAGATACTTTTTATTTCGGGAAAGTGGCTCATTCCCATAGGAAAATAAAAAAACTTTTTGAGCATGTGCACATATTACGCGAAAACTATTGAACGGATTTTTATGAAATCTGGTGTAGTGATAACTTATTACCTGCGTCAACATTAGGATACTTTTTATTACGGGAAAATATTTCCTTCCTTCAGGAAAATTCAAAAATTATTTTGCTTATGTGCATGTATACTTAAAACTATTGTTCTATGCGAATGCTTTATAATTACTATACTTATATACTTGTCATTTATTACATTAAATTTACCATAATACAAAATTTCTGGAGACTAACTCTATTTTAAATTAATTTAGAAATTTCGAAAATTTAAGTGCCTATATATCCGAAAAATTTATTTTGGATGAAACTTGTTATATTTATAGGATAGATACTAGTTTGGGATGCAAATATAATAAAACAATAAAACGTTGGAAGTCCAAAAATTTTGTATGAGTTCTCCAGTCAGACACGTCCAATTCCAAAAACCTCAAAAAAATGAGTTTTTTTGCAAACAATTTGCCAAAATTTAAAAGTTTTTCCAATTTTTTTTACATTGTGGTAAAGAACCAAGAAAATCACAGAAAATACATTTTGAACCATTATTCTAGGTAAGCGGGTTTTCGAAAAAAAGTAACTTTTATGATTGGAAATTCGCTATGTTATGCAGATGCTGCGACAGGGGTATTTTTTTTTTATTTCGGATGATCCACTCATGAGTTATATTGTTCACCGATAAACAATATTTTTCGCGGCGCCTCCGAAGATTTGCTGCCGTTGGCTTAATTATTTATATTTTGTTTTAAAAAATTAAAGAAATGTTTTCGTATGTTGTACTATAATGTTACAATCGATTAATTAAATTTGTATTACGGGTAGCGTCTGAAAAAATTCTTAAAAGTGGGTCTTTTTTATGCCGAATTAACGTTACCATCCCTTTAAGAAACGAACGCATTTCAATTTATATCTGGGAATTTTTTTTATAGGAAGATGCAAATGAGAAATTGACTTTTAATCATAGTAAATGGTGACCATATTATCCGAAGAAAGATTTATATTTACTTTTATCTTACATAATTTATTTTTACATTAACTGTACCATATTTTGTCAAAATATAAGGTAATAAAAAATTTGGTAAGTTTGGATTAGAAAATTAAATGGACTGGATGCATACCACGAATTACACTGATACAAAAGGTCCAAGGTGTAATAAAAAAAATTAGGATTTTCGGTTTTTAATACAAATGTTTTACATGCTTGTGTAATAAAAATGTGTAAAAGGACATGTTTGAATTTATTTTTACGTAAATTTATTATTATTTCAAAGAATAATTAAGGGGGGATGTTTCCTTTTCTTAGCTCTTTTATATTTTACTATTGTAGTATGAGACTTGTGGAAAAGGGAAGTAGGTATCGATACAGGAGACATTAATACCTTTATTATTCATTTAGGACTTGAATCGGAGGATGAAGATGATTTGTAATATCATATAAAAAACAACAAAACAACATATATTTACTATATTGAATTAATAAAATATTTTATATACGTTTGTTTTTTAATTTCCTCGGTGCCTACGCATTTTTTAATAATAAATAGACCATTATTACCTTCAAAGTTGCATATGTATTATTTAACTTCTATTTACAATATTTTTTTTAAAAAACATTTTTATTATAGGGTAAAACAGGGATAGATAGTCATACGGGAGAGATGGCCAACGGCTATAGTTTTCAAATAAGTCGCTTGATAGCGCTACCAATAAGTCTTTGTTGCTAGTATCACGTGTTGCTTGTGTCGTCTATTTATTTTAAAAAAAGTGAGCATTTTTCATGTTTTTAGTTCTCAGTATATCTTAAAATTATATCGTAGGTCAATATATTTATATTTTTAAGTAAGATAAACCGTATTTTGTAATGGTAAGGTGCATTTTAGGATTATTTATGTCTAATTCCATACCACCATGTTCTTTCTGTTTACGTTCTCGTCTGCCACATTTGTTGACGCGTTAGGTCCGATTTACATTAACGCTCTGTTCTCACTCCGATATCACTCCGCTCCAGGTTCGATAAAATATTCTTACACAATAAACAATGAGTGTATTCACATCATCACTCTGATATTGGTCCGATATCAGTCGCGGTTCGCTCCCGTTTCAATGCCACTCCAATATCAATACCACTCAGGTAATATTTTATTGGAGCGATATCAGACTTGTTATGGCTTGCACCTATAGTGTTAAACACTTTTTTGATTCCACTCCACTCCGCTTGCATTCAGTTGTTATGAAAAGATATTTGTATCGAACTCAGACCGAACTGGGAGTGTACCCAGAGTGGCATTATAATGTGAATAGAGAACGAATGGGTACCAGCATGATATCAGCACTGTAATGTGAACACAACAAGATTATATCGAATCGGGAGCGTAATGATATCGGAGTGAGAGTGGAGTGATAATGTAAATCGGGCTTTATGATCATTGTTCCTGCCGTTTGGGAAAGATGGCTATACTATCACTGGGCTAGTTGGACGCCTGTTTAGTAATGTTTTTATTCTAATAATTTAACTTTTTTTACCAAATAAATACGGTCCTAAGCCTGGTTCCACTAAAGGCAGATGGACAGAAGAAGATCTAAAAAATGCCATAAATAAAGATAAAATGACTAAAAAGATTACTGAATCCTTTGCCTATACATGTATGTCTGTATTAAGAATTGAATGTATTAAGTTAAATAAATACATGTAAACAAATTATTAACTTTTTAGTACAATTCCTCCTTCGTTCTTAGGGATTTTGTGGGCTAGCTTTCTATCACTTTGGTATATGGCTATCTAACCCCTATATATGTGTAAGATGGCCAAGTGTTACGTAATCATAAAAGGTCCATTATTTTTTTAAACTAAGATCTTACTTTGTTAAGGAATTCGTATTTTGGTTCACATATATATGAAGCAGTTTTTGTAAATTTTCCAGATTTTTACAGCCATAATTGGCTTCGCTATTGGCTTTTGAAAAAATCATGGCCATCTATCCTTGCTTTACCCTAATTTTTTTTAAATTGTCGATACTGAAAATAAAATATTAAAAACGACTGTAGACAAACTAAATTTGTAGTAGAAGAATGGAATGGTCACAACATTTGGTACCGACCAAATGTTGTGACCATTCCATTCTTCTACTACAAATTTGACCGACCAAATGATATTAAGAGCGTGATGAATTTACAGAGTAAAAACAGCTGTGTATGAATATATGCGTATTAATAATAATTAACTTATAACCGCCTGTGAGATAACGCCATATTTTGAAAACAGGTGGAACTTAGTTGTACACCTAATAATAAAAATAATATGTTTTATAAATAGTATACCTTAAGAACATTACTTTCAAATTTTGGGTCTCCTAAATTTGTTCGCATTCCATAAGAAAATTTGAGAGCCTCCACAATTCTGTGCCATGTTATGCCGGAGTTTAATTGCTCTGGTAAAAATCCATTATCTAATATATTTAAAATTAGTTTTAGTAAAATTCCAGAACCAGGTAGCGGAGGTGAATAAACTTTTCTATTCTCTTTTAAATCAGTTACCACAGGCTCGTCCCAGTATGCTCTAAACAAAGTTATAATAATAATAATAATGATAATATTAATAATACTAATAATAATAATAATAATAATAATAATAATAATAATAATAATAATAATAATAATGCCGGGGCTGGGCATAAATCCAACCCCTCGTCCTCGTCGTGCTCGGTGGGCTGCTAGCTGGCTAATAGGCTAACGGGGCTCTGGTTTGTTAATAAATAAGACGACACATATTGAATTTGTTATTGTTTTACGTCCTTTTCTGTGTTTTTTGCCAATGGAGGAGCATTTTAGACCCTCTAGCGGTGTTGTTGTGATCCCCACTGTATCCCTGGGTGGTTTTAGGCCCTCAGAGATGCAGTGGGTAACTGTGATATATTATCTGTGATAATTTGTTGTTATTCTTTGTTGTTGTTTCCCTTTTTTATTGAGTTTTTGTTTGTTATTTAGCTAATCGAGGCTGTCGGGGCCTCCGGCAGCGTTGTTATGATCCCCACTGCACCAGTGGGTAGTTCAGCCTCCTATGAGTGCAGTGGGTCACTGTGATAGCTAGCTGTGATATTTTGTTGCCTATTTTGTATATTTGGTACGCTCGTCCTTTACCACTAACGGTTTGTAACACCATTAGTGGTATCATTCTTCACTATTATATGGAATCCATGGGATGGTTCCAGGCCCGCAGTGGCATGTCACTAAAGCAACTATCTACTCCTAAGAGGTTCTACCAGTGTCTTTTATTTAAACTTTCTGAAATTTGTTTTGCAACACTGAGAAACCTAGGCCTGTAGGGTGGCATGAACTTCTGTATATTATGGATAGGACCCACCTTACTATACTGTCCTGTCCTCACCGAGCGTATTAATAGGCCCTGGGATGGCAGGGCCTCATCGTTGGCTTTTATTTTACTGTAATTGTGTGTCCCTTGTCTAGAGCATTTATGTGTCCCTGTCTGTTTTGTGTTTTTATTTTTTTTACGGTTTGTATGGCGGCGCATGCCCATAGATGGCGATGCCGCCGGGCACTGCTGACCGCGCCATCCACCGGCAGCAGTGTCCCATAAAAAAAAAAAATAAATAATGCCGGGCAGAAATCCAACCGCCTCGTCCTCGTCGTGCTCGGTGCGCTGATAGCTGGCTAGCAGGCAGATGGAGCTCTGGTTTGTTAATAAATAAGACAATCACAAGATCTTTTTAAACACAGAAGTTTTGTTATTGTTTGTTGTCCCGTGTTTGTGTTTTTCGGCCGCTGGGTGCCCTCGGGCTCCCAAAGGTGTTGTTGGAACCCCCGTTGCATCAGTGGGTGGTTCCAGGCCCTTAGGATGCAACGGATTAGCTGTGATATTCAGTCTGTGATATTCTTTGTTGTTATTTTTTATTGTTGTTTTTCTTTTTTGTCGTTGATTTTTCTCTAGTGGCCTGAAGCCTTTACTAGTGTTGTTGTTATTATCCCCATTGTACCACTGACAGCTTCTAGCCTTTCAGAGGTGCAATGGGTTTTATTGTGATAGGACCTGTGATACTAGTTATTTGTAGTTTATATTTTGGCTGTGATATTTTTCTTACCACCGAAGGCTCTTTACACCGGAGGTGGTAATATTTATTTGATAATTTACTAAACCCATCGAATGGGGTACCATCGGCCTCATAGCGATGCAAGATTTATTCAAATCGCATGGTGTATGGCCCAGCATTGTTTATTGCATATGTATGTATCGGCGGACGATTGACTTGACTGGGTGTTTGGAGTCTGTGCTACCGAAATCCCTTGTGCCGGTGGCACTGTGACTGTTTTACTTGTCCGAAAGTGGGTCGCTCTTGCTGATCTGCACTGACTCTACTCTCGTCGAGAATTTTTCAGGCCCTGGGATGGCAGGGTCCATCGATGGTTATTTTAATATTCTTCGTCTGTCCTTTGGCTATTGCATTTATGTGCCCCTGTCTTTATGTGTGTTTTATTTTCGTGTGTGTATGGCGGCGCATGCCCGTCGCTGGCGATGCCGCCGGACACTGCTAACCACGCCATCCACCGGCAGCAGTGTTCCAATTTTAATTTAAAAATATTAATAATAATAATTATAATAATAATAATAATAAACGCCCTGTGGGTGGGGGCTTCACTATGCAGAATTTCCCCACAGTAAGTCCTGCTTGTCGTAAAAGGCGACTAAAAGGACAACCCATTACGATGGAGCAATTAAGAAAAAGGCCTCGAAAATTGCCGCTGCCGGTGAAGCGACCGGGCGCATCAGGGTCACCTCTGAATGTGACAGCTCAGATCACGGTGACGACAGGTTGGGTTCTAGGCAGCCACCTGTCAGCTGTAACAACACCTTCAGCCAAACTACTACTGCCCTAATGACAGAGCCTCCAACACCTTTGGCTCAGCCGAATTTAAGTGTTTCCTCGGAGCATCCTTTGGGGACCACTAAAGCTGGTAGGAAGCGTGTGCGTATGCAATGGCCAGATGAACTGAATGAATTCATCGTACGCAATACTTCCAAGTTACTAAACTTGAAACGGACAAAACTGGTTACCGTATGAAATTACATCAAGAGTTCTCGCGCACCTATCCTCACCTAAACTGCGTCACTGAACAGAGACTGGCAGATCAAAAGCGTGTCATTTTCACCAATAACCTTATACCTTCTTCCCTCATAAACACTATTAAAACACAAGTCGCACATCAATTTGCTCAAAATGAAGAAAGTCAGGCCGACGACGGCCCACCAGAAATGGGGAGCCCCACACAAAACGACACTCAACAACTTGTTGATAATGAGTCTAACCTCCATGAGATAGCAGTAAACGACACCCTACTGCAAAAGATCGAACTGGAATTTAACACAGCGCTTACTGAATTTGAAGGGACGGACCCCACACATAGGTACTTGTTCCCTAACCAACACACCTCACGCAGATTGGCTGAGATCGTTGAGATATCAAATAACATAATACTGCCTCAACACTTGCAAACTTGTGACAATTTTATCGAGTTACACACAGCTATCTATTGTGGAGCCGTTGCAGCTATACGTTGTAACGGGTCCGATATAACACCACCTGTAGCGCACAACTCGAAGGAGCACTTAGAGCGCTTATAGAGATCAGAGATACGCTTCACCAAAAATTAACAGCACTAGCGAAGCGCTTACGAAGGTATAAGACCAGTACTGAACGCAGACGACAAAACCAAGCGTTCAGTAGAAACGAGAGCCGGTTTTATCAGTCTCTAACGAACACGGTAACTGACAGTAATGGTCTACCGGAGAAGAACGCACTCCATAGTTTTTGGGCGAATATATGGTCCAACACCATTGACCATAATGACACAGCCAGCTGGATCAATACAGAGTGCAAGAATAACGAACATCTTCCGGAGATGCCCTATACGGACATTATTACAGAGGACGTCTCCAGAGCTTTACAGAGATCGCATAACTAGAAGGCACCTGGCATCGACAACATACAAAACTACTGGCTCAAACATTTTACATCAACACACAAGTATCTCGCTGAACAATTTACACTGTTTATAAGAACACCAAACCTGACACTGAAGTCCCTAACGCAGGGTATCACATATATGAAATCAAAAAAGATTGATACAAAAATCCTGCTAATTATAGGCCTATCGCCTGCTTGCCTACAATGTATAAGATTTTGACGTCCTGTCTGGCAGAAAGGATCAATGAGCATTGTCAGATTAACACCATACTGAGACAAGAACAAAAGGGATGTCGAAAGAGGTCACAAGGTTGCAAACAGCAGCTCCTGATTGACTCCGTAGTACTGGAACAACCGAAAAGGAGACAACGTAACCTGTACACAGCATTTATTGACTACAAAAAGGCATTTGATTCGGTGCCGCACTCCTGGTTGCGGAGAGTATTTTAACTGTACACAACGCACCCAAGTATCGTGAACTTCTTTGGAACGATCATGTCCGACTGACGAACGACCTTACATTTGAGTATTGGTAACGAAAAAACAACAAGCGATTTTATTTAGGTAAGACGCGGCATATTCCAAGGCGACTCATTGAGTCCATTACGGTTTTGTCTCGCAATGAATCCACTTTCTCGCCTGTTAAATGAAATCAAACATGGTTACAATGTAGGAACACAAACGAATTCGCGCCGTACTATTTCACATCTGATGAACATGGATGACATAAAGATCTATGCAGCTATTAAACATCAATTACAGCAGCTGCTGGGACTTTCCAGGGAGATTTTCGCGAGACCTCTGCATGGAATTTGGAATCGATAAATGTTGAACACAGTGTCGTTCGGGGGAAAAACGAGATGCGGTCGCATTCAAACTCGAACCCGAATCTGTTATACAGTCTACGGACGAGGGAGAGTCGTACCGATATCTTGAATTCAGTCAGGATGAACGTATAGATACAGCGCTGTAAAACAACACCTGATGTAGCAGTACTTAACGCGTGTACGGAGATTACTGAGCAACCACCTTGATGGAAGAAAAACCTAAATATTTTCCAAACGCTTTTGAATAACGGATTGATATTTTTGGGGTACGTATTTTGCGTTAGGAGGATTACATTTATGTTAACACTTATTCCACCACTTATGATCAAGTGATGGTTTTCGGTGGTAGGTGTGAGTTATTTTCTTTTTTAATTTGCAGTTATTTAAATAAATTTCTTAAGACTATAATTCTTCAGAAAATTCCACGCAAAAAAGGTATACTTGTTACATTTCGAACAATAATACCGTTTTCGAGTAATTTAAAGTACAATTATCTATTTCAAAATTATCCCTTAATCATAAGTAATGGAATAATTGGTACCATAAATTTAATTATTCTGATATTCATACGCAGCCGTAAAATATGAATCCATTATTCAAAAGTGTCTAAAAAGCCAGCTCTCTACATTCCTCCCCCTACTTTATCACTCTGATTATTGAGTTTTGGAAAAAAGTGTAAATGAAAAGGTACTATTATATTCTTTTTGAACGTACTACCAGCTCCAGTAATTACGGTACATAATTCCGGACCACCTTACATATATATATATATTAGGGTGTTTCATTTTGTAAGGAAAAAAAATAAAATGTAAAATTTTTGCAGACTTTGCTTATGCCCCGAGTCTCAGTGATATAAAAAATATATATGCCAAATTTCAAGAAGATTGGCTAATATTTAGAGGTTGCACACTCACATGGCTCTAATCGTTTAATTTCCTTTTTCTTTGTAGGTTTGGTTTCTAAATTTTTAGTCATATTTTACTTATCAGTCTGAGTAAAACGTCCGTCCAAAAAATCCAAAAGACAATTTCAAAAGACAAAGAAAGTTTCTAGCAAATACGAAAGATGCTTTAGGTGATTAGCAAATATGAGAGCACTTATTAATATCTACATCTGAGTAAGTGCTCAGAAACTAGCGTATCCAAATCATTATTTGGAGCCCATCGACTCACAATTGCCTCGTACACAAAGTAAACCTATATGAAGCTGACAAAATGTCAAACACGTTTCATTCCTTTAACCTTTTCGCGTCGAAGACCGTATATTCCCGTGACAAAAAAATGTGACAAATAGTCGAAGACCGTATTTATCCGACTTATAATAAAGAAGTTTTTTTTTTCAAAAAGTGTTTTTTTACAAGTATATAATTACCAAATTTATATTGTACTTTAGAAGACCGTACGATTCCGCAAACCTCGAAAACTGCCCGTCTTATGGGCATACTTAGGGGAGAGTGGGGGAATTTCGCGCAGTGGGGTAATTTCGCGCACATAATTTCTCGTGGACTGAAGCTAAATTTGATGTCCCGGTTGGTGCTGCCCCCAAGCGGTGACATCGGTAACTACTCCTACTTCTGCTCAGCGCGCTTGACATTGACACGAGTTTTGTTACTGGTAAACTTTTGTTTCGACGTTGTTTCTTGTTATTTTTGAAAGTTATTTAATCAGTGACTGTGATTTGATCCTACCATCAATTAACACGCTTCTTTTAGCGGTGAGTAGCTCTTTTCTCCCCCATCATTTTAGTATATTTGGTTTGTTTATTTGTTTAATCTGAGAATGTACAGTAGGTTAGAAAACCACTCGCGTCCCTGTGGGGTAATTTCGCGCGTGCTCCGCCATAGTGCGCGGATTTCCCCCTCAATTGTTTTTTATGGTTGTTTACATTATTTTTAATTTTCTATAGATGCCACGGACGTACACAAGAAAAACAAACAAGCAGTCTTGGACTGAAGATCAGCTTAATGAAGCTATGGATTCAATCAAGGACGGCTCTTCAATAAGAGGAGCCGGAAAAAAGTTCGGTATTCCTGAATCGACTTTAAGGGATAAATTGAAAGCCAAAGATAGTTTAATGCCGACTTTGGGTCGTAAGCCTGTTTTTGATAAAACGCAAGAAACAGAGATCGCCAATCACGTAGTAAAACTTGCCAATTTATTCTATGGCCTTACTCCTATAGAGCTGCGGAGACTCGCTTATGATTTTGCAACAAAATTAAATTTGAAACATAATTTTGACACTGAGAAAAAACTTGCTGGTAAAGACTGGCTCTATGGTTTTCTACGAAGAAATCCTGAAATACGCTTAAGGGAACCAGACAACACAAGCATCAACAGAATATCTTCATTTAATGAGGAAGAAGTTAGCCGCTTTTATACAAACCTTCAGAAGGTTTTTGAGAAGCATGCTTATCCTCCCAGTAGAATTTTCAACCAGGATGAAACTGGGATATCTAACGTCCAAAAGAAATCAGCAAAAGTGTACGCTAAAAAAGGACAAAAGAGAGTTGGTACGGCCACATCTGCTGAACGAGGACGGACCATCACTGTTGTTTGTTGTGTCAGCGCATCGGGTTCATATGTGCCTCCAATGATTATTTATCCGAGGATGAGAATTGCCGCTCACCTAAAGAGGGGAGGCCCAGCTGGTACCGTTTATGAGTGTTCAAAGAATGGCTGGAGCAACGAACAGCTGTTTGTCAAATGGCTTGAACATTTTTGTGCTCATACAAAGCCTTCTAAGGATGACCCCGTCCTTTTGATTTGTGACAACCATGGAAGTCACATAACTCTTGAAGCATATGAAGTGTGCAAGAAAAACCACATAACGTTGGTTTCTATCCCACCACATACTAGCCATCGCCTCCAGCCTTTGGACCTGACGTTTTTTGGACCACTCAAAAGTGCACTCTCAAGAGAGTTTGGTTTGTTTATGAGACAGCATGCTCATACCAAAATCTTGACGTCTGATATACCTTCATTGCTAAATAATGCATATGTAAAAGTGGCCACTATGGAAAAGGGAATCAAGGGATTTTCTGCCGCTGGAATCTACCCGCTGAACCCGGACAAATTTACATCGGAGGATTTCGCCCCTGCAAACGAATTCCGGGAACTAGTCGTAGAAGATGATCCAGAAACACCATCCAGGAAGGAGCAGTCCGTAACTGATCTGAGCATTGTTCCAGGGTCTTCAGGTCTTCAGGATGAACTTGTTAACAAGCCTGGACCTTCATATATATCAGTTGCAGATGTAGCACCAATCCCTAAACATAATGTTACCAACAAAGTTACAGCCTCAAACAAAAAGCTACATTCAGAGATTCTCACCAGCAGCCCTATCAAACTCTATCTTGAGAAAAAGAAAAAAGACAAGGAAAGTAAGGAGAGAAGTAAACTTGAACGTCAGAGAAAGAGAAACGAAAAGAATAGCAAGAAAGGCTCTTTGAAAAGAAAACTGGACTTTGAAAGCTACAAAAAAAGAAAGTTGACTAAAAAACGTAAAGCAGATGATTCATCTGATGAGTCAGACGTATCCCTGCAGGATATCTGCGACGATGACGAATTTAATGACGATTTAAATCCTAAAGATCAAAATAATGAGGTTTGTTTTTACTGTGAGGAGGGGGGAAGGGACAATGAACTTTGGTATAGATGTGTACTCTGTGGTTTTTGGGCACGTGCCGATTGTAGTGGGTGGGACAGTGCAGAGGACTATGAATGTGATATATGTGTGAGTAGGAAAGGAAAAAAGGAAAAGAAAAAGTAAACATAAAGCCTGAAAATAACTAAAATGAACAATCAAATTTTTCGTAAATGATTTCAAAAGTAATTTCTCAATATTTGCATATGTAGTTTTAGAAATATACCTTATAATATTATTAATAACCATTTTGTATTTCAATAAATTTATTTAAAATGTAAAATTTGTTTAATAAATCCTTTTATAAAATTAAAACAATAAACGCGCGAAATTACCCCACATGTTCCGCGAAATTACCCCAATGGGTGGGGAATTCCGCGCAAGTGCAATGTTTTGCAAATTATTTTTTTATAAACCTTCTAGATATACTATGGATTCCTAATTAGTACATTAAATTAAACAAGTCTTTTAGTTATTATTGATAATATTTTAGCTATCACAAATATGCAAATGGCCTATATTTAGTCAAAAGTGTCTTAAGCGCGCGGAATTCCCCCACTCTCCCCTAATAGGAAAATAGCACGTCGCGAAAGGGTTAATTATCATGAAAGAATATTCAGCTTTTTGCAAATTGAATGAAGTTTAATGAAGAGGACAATTTTAAGTGCATAGTTAGCCTTTACCATCCACCATGCTTGATGTAGAGCCACTGGGATCCTGAAACTGAAGTCGTTTTTAGATCAGTCACCGAGGCACAGGAGTGAGAGTTGTAATAATTTTCTTGTAGTCTTCTTTTGCATAACTTCCATTTTTTAAGACATTTTGAATGTAGTTAAACAATTCGACTTGTTATTCTTCTAGAAAACCTTGAATGCGATTTTCCTCATCCAGCATTGTCGTATATGACTCCTTGTCAAATGAAGCCCACAAACTTTGGAACTTCCCAAAAGTTAGGACCACTTGATTCTATGCTACAGCACACTTCTTAGACATTCCTTTCAATATTATTTATATATTAGTACATGAGAATTCCATTAGTACAAAGTACTGCAATATTAGCAATTTCATTAGTTAGAGAAAAAAGTGATTAATGTGTGCAACCCCTAAATGTTATCCAATTTCTTGAAATTTGGCATATATGTCTTTTACATCACTAAGACTCGGGGGGCGTAAGCAAAGTCATATGAAAACCACATCTTTGGAAAAATGAAACACCCTAATATATATATATATATATATATATATATATATATATATATATATATATATATATATATATATATATATATATCTTATGTGAGTCTTTTGAGAGTTGCTATTTCTATTACAGCCAAACCGTTGATTTAATCGAAAAATTGTTAAAATAAGAGTTGTAGATATCGACGGCGGCAACCAATTGCTATAGCCTTATAGCTCTTATTGTTTTCGAGCCATGATACAAACTTATGGATTTTTAAATGAGACTATATATTAATTTTTTGATAAAACTGATCTAATGCATTTGCATCTCATGCAAAAAAATTTATTACTCAAGTTTAATTTTTTAATTTTTTATTAATTTATCAATTAGGCGGTAAAAATATTCATATGTACTTGAGGCTACTTCTACCGATAGTGTTCTGGCTGGTTACATTTCCATTACATCCAAGAAAAGAACCTTTTCCAGTACCAGTTCTATTATATAACCTTGGTTGTAATAAAAATGGCACATAGCAACTCTCAGAAAACTCACAAGGTATATATATATATATATATATATATATATATATATATATATATATATATATATATATATATATATATATATATATATATATATATGTATTCGTATTGCATTTGTATTTGGCTATTTTTATTCGTATTGTATTTGTACCTTTCTACTTAAACAAAACAACATTATTGTATTATAAAAATCAGTAGAAAATAACGCAATACAGAATATATACCGGTAGTTATACAAATGAAGGAAGGAAACGGACTTAATTCCGGTACGACATTTTTTTCATGCATAAACTTTTGCTAATAGTTTTATTTCAAGTTGATGACATTTCTCACACCAGTTCAAAGTGGCCCGTCACAATATTAAAAATTATAAATTTTATGGCCATTATAAAAAAAGATATATCTAGGAAAGTGAAAAAATTAGTAAAAAATTAAAATTAACACAAGAGAATTTCTTATATTAATTTTTATTATTAAACACAATTTATTAAACTATTAAACAATTTATTAATTTTTATTATTAAACAATTTTTATTATTTCTATTATTAAACTTTTAATTATTAAATAACTTATTATTTGTTTAATATATATATATATATATATATATATATATATATATATATATATATATATTTATTAGTAGTTATATTGGTTATATAGTTTATATATGAATTACAAAAAATAAAAATAAAAAATAAAAAAATTTATTATTTATTAAAAAATATTCTAAGTCATTTATGACAGTTTAATATATATTATATATTATATTAGTACTATATGTATTAGTAGTTATATTAGTTATATAGTATATATTATACCAAAAAAAAAAATGGGAATTAATTTTTTATTGAAAAAAATACGGAGTCATTTACGACAGTATTCTAATGATATTTACCTAATTTATTTTTTTGTATTTTTTGGAGCTGCCAGGAGACTGAGAATTCTTTAAATATTCTTTAAAAATCGGTTAACGTTTTATTAAAAAAAAAAAGGTCCTCTATAGCAAGACAACATATTTACAACTCATATAATAAACTGAAAAATTTATTATATCTACAGTTTTTGTCACGAAAACGCTGACCAGGATACTGAGAAATTGACTGGACCAAGTACGATCTCGCTTACAACGTTAACTGAATTAATTGATAGAACTTCAAATTAAGTAAAACATGTAGATTATATTATTTATTATATTTCAATTAAATACTATGACAAACGATGATTTGATCGGAATAAAATTTTTTTATATTTTCAAAATTCAATAGAATAGAAATAGAAATAAAATAGAATAGAAATAGAAATTCAATTTTTTATATTGACAAAATTCAATAGAATATTTCGTAAAGAAAATATAAAAAAATTCAAAAATCATTTATACAATAAAAAAGTACCAATATTATAGATTGCTACTGCAATGTAAATTTTTTTTATACATTCAAAAAAAATTAATTTAGTCTGCTATATTTTACATTCGAAAGGTGACATGCCAGGAGACAGAATTTTACATTTTAAGTGTTATTTTTTATAAAAAAATATATTTCGAAACAGGGCTATTTTAAGTGGCATGTTAGACGGAGTAATGGTTTACAGTTTCCATCTAGAAAAAATGTATTTTTCAGAATATTTAATATACAAAATAAGATGGGCCGTTCAAAATTCCCTTGTTTGTATAACTACCCATATGCAAACGGATTGAAAATTTTCATTCTCATTTCCCCTGCATTCATTAAGTGAACCACTAATTCATACATTCTAATCAACTGATGTTTACTGACAAATGCAGGGTTCCATCAAGGTTATAATGTACTGCTTATTCTATTTTTTTTTAAATTTTATACTTTAGGGTGCAAACAATTTAATTCGATTTCCCCAAATTGTTGAATTTCAGAAAATCATACGATATTCGATTTGCCTAAATTGCTAAATTTGGAAAAACCAAATTGTTAACGCTGTTGATTTTATCAAATTAAATTTGTTACAAATATTCTGCTGTTTCTGACCATTTTTGAAAATAATTATAATTTCCTATACCTCACAAACAATGTTTCTTGTCTTTTTATTTTTAAATTTTCTTTAACGAAAACTATGTAAATTCAGACGAAATGGAGCACAGAACATGAATTAAAGAAATGACATAACTATGTAGTTACCTTTATAATATGTTTTTTGGGTATAATTATAATAATAATATTTCTTTTTTAACCTTAACACAAATAATGGAAATACTAATCTAACGATTGAAATAATTTATTTCCTTAGTTATACTACTTCAATTATAATTTGATTTATATTGTGAAATTATATTTTCCAAAAAATTTTTCGACATTTTTTTAAATTTTCTCCCAAATATAAGTAATGAACAAAAATATATATATATATATATATATATATATATATATATATATATATATATATATATATATATATATATATATATATATATATATACAGTATAGCACCGATAATGGAAACATCACTTTTGGAAAGTTGCATCAAAAATGTCAAGTATTTAACCCTAGAATCATACGTACACGTCAAAACGACGTACGAACTTCTCTACCTGCTCCACTACTACGACTTGTTGTTACTTGTTTGCTGTGAGATTTCTGTTATCTAATTTTTTTGTTATTATAACACACCACATATATTTATTTTGTTTATAGTCATTGTCGTTTTGTTTGCGTTGAAATAGTGTCTAATTTTTTCAGTTAAAAAATTCGACTAAAAAACTGTCCATGAATTTGTTCTCATAATTTGGGAGTAGTTTAAAAAGAAGGAAACAAAGTATCTTATAAAAATTAATAACCAGATATTTAATAGAAACGTTACGGAAGACATAT
Organism: Brachynemurus nebulosus; assembly: GCA_035578155.1. Taxonomy (NCBI): domain Eukaryota; kingdom Metazoa; phylum Arthropoda; class Insecta; order Neuroptera; family Myrmeleontidae; genus Brachynemurus; species Brachynemurus nebulosus. The sequence continues at coordinate 86,328,174 of JAPWDM010000001.1, read as the reverse complement.
ATTCAACTTACTTGTAACTTCTGAGGTCACTAAGCTCAACAATCCCGTGAAAGTTTTTAATGTCTTCAACAAACGCTTCTGCAAGTGCACCTTCGTACAAAGCATTTGCTCCTTGTTTTGAAATTATTTCAAGAGTATCGCCTAATTTTGGTCGTGTCATTTTGTCACCGGCGTTCCACGTGCGATTTGTTTTAGGATTAATGAAAATTTCCCTGAAATCAAATTTTTTTATTATTTAAACCAAATATTTTTTCAGTATGTAAAACTATGGTACGATTCCTGTCTTTGTGTTAAGGGGGCTCACCATTCCAGAAATTTCAAAAAATCGATATTTTTGTTTTTGCAATTTTTTCATAATGATCCTTATCAGAAATCACTTTAAACGCGTTTTTCTCGAAATGACCTTTTTCGACACCTGTGTCAAGATTATTCTAAATCTATTCATCAAAATTAGCTCAAATTTAGACAGAATATTTACAACACATTTCGCTATTGGCTAAACCGCAACCAGAAATTTTGGATAAAATATGGCCATTTTATGACCATTTTAATCCCAAAAATTGGTAAAATTTCAGAACTTTTTTTTAAACTGCCGCCATTTTGTTTCAGTTCACAGATTAAGAATTTTTTTTACTTTTTTTCTTCAGATGCTCCTGAGCTTCAAAATCCTATTACAAGTAGAAGCACCTTTTTTTTAGATACTTATTTATATATATATATATATAGATATATATATATATATATATATATATATATATATATATATATATATATATATATAGATCAATAAGATCAATATACGTCAAAGAAAAAAAAATATTTTTGTAATCTTGAATGGTCAATAAAAGAACTGATATCATTTGTCATTTGTTTTCATTATCCAATTTATCTACAAAAAAATTCGTTAAAAAAAACCTGTTTTTTTCGATCTCTAGACTGGTGAGCCTCCTTAATATGGGCCAAATGCAATAGAACCGCAAAATTTGATAAAACATTCTCCGTTTTGGGTTTTAAACTTAACAATTCAATTACATATTAGATAATTACTTATGATGATTTTTTAATCACAGAAAAATTTTAGATTGGAATCTGTCAAATAGGTGGGGCTTAATAAATGGTTGACACCAAAAATTCACTAGCATTAGTTTTATACATAAACGTCAAATCTGAAAAGTTAATGTCATGAAATAACTGGAAAATTGTCATCGAATTGAAAAATCGAATCAATTATAATATATAATACACATATATGTACAAGCAGATCTACAAAATTCAGCTCATAAATAGCATTTCGATAAGTGCACTTTAAGAATAGTCCTTCAGTCAATACCAGAAGTCCTACCGCCATTCAACACATCTAAATATGATCAGTTTTAGAAATATAGTGGATCAAAGTAACCATCTTCAATTCAGCAAACATACACCACTATTCGACTTTTACTACATTCGTGATCACGTTTCTAAGTACACTAGTGTACAGGGTTTGTATACCTCCGATAAAATATGTCTGTTCTTGTAGATTTAAGAAAAATATTTATTAGAAATTTATTAAGTATAAAATTTTGCCGCAGAACAAATTTCTGACGCATTTAGAAAAAGGTGACTAATAATATATTCTGGGGGGGGGGACGGGACTGGTGGAATCGAAATAATTAGAAAGTTGGTTGGGAACTAGTTGACATTACAAAACTAAGCTTCCCGTGAACATACCTTTTTTACAAGGAGTTTTTCTCAATTTGAAACTTTAAACAAATTTTGAAACTACAACTATAATTTAAAATTTAATTTTTTTGTTAGTCTGTTGGAATCATTAGGTCACAGCTATAAATAGATTTTAAAATATTCCTACTTATTTTCCAACCTTATTTTTCGGAATAAAGTTCATTTCCAAGCCATATTCTTTATCGTTCCAATAAAGAATTAGTGAATTATAAAACCTACAATAAAAGTGTACAGTTTATACATACGTAAATATGTCATATTTAATGCAAGTTTTCAAATGTTTTTATATCAAATATTACATAAATTGGAATTTTTCAGCCCTATTTTTCGGGATAAGGTTTGTTTCAAAGCTTGATTATTTATTACAACAATAACGAATTTGGCTTGGAATTATACACTGACAGGTTTGAATTAAATCAGTACATGAACTTTCAAAATTCGTGTATTAATTAACTTTGATAAATGGACAGGCGAGCTTATTTGGTTTATGAATAGTCCATGTCAAGACATTAAATGCTAGTAAAATTTAAAATAAATATAACCTTAAACTTGGTTCCTTCAGTATAGCTTGTTCTCTAGTTTTTAATAGATACGCTGTATAATTCGTCACAACAAATCCTTCTCTACATAATTTTATAGATGGCTTAAATAAATTTTCCCAAGAAATGTGACCTCCATAAGTTTTCCAGAGTAATTCGTAACCACGTATTTCACCAGGGACAGCTACAGATAATCCACCTGTTATATCATTCAACATTATATTTCTTATAGGCGCAATTTTCAACATAGTACATACTGACTTTCTAATTTCAAATGTTTTCGAGTGCCTGTGAAACATTATTAATGTATGACGAACTTTTGTTCGCATTTACACATACACCAATATTCATATGTTCACTTGATGTCCAGCTTAGCTGATACTTGAACACTCAATTTACTTTGGCATGTATGACCAATTCATTATGCTAATTAAAATCCACATCAGTCCCAGCCGATTCAATTTGATAATTTTTCAAACACTGTGTGAATTTTAATTAACATACCGACTGTTTAAAATTACTTTAAAAAATCAATACTTAGAAAACTAATTCGAAAAATCAGTTGGAACTCTAAATTATTAAAAATCAAATTGTGCATATTGATAAATCCTCACACTGGCAGATACATCAATTAATAAACAAGTAACACAAAATTAGTATTGGGGCTATTCAAAAAAATGCCGCTTGCAAGCTACCCAGAAGCACATTGCTATTGCACTCACTTGCCTTTTTCTCCTGAGACGATAGCAAACGTAAATGGTTAACCAGATACTATGTATACCCCTATTGTGATATGTATTTTCGTTCATAGAGTGCTAATATGCATACCAGAGTATATATTGTACTAGATTTTTGATACATTTCTTGTTAAAACGATAAGTATTTATTTATTTGTTCTTGTTAAATTGTAAAATATACTCAAAAACTTTTATGATTTTACTTATATACTTTTTTTATTTTAAAAATTAATTTTAGAATATCAGTTTAATGCGGTTATGATATTTGGCAGTAAAAAGTAAAACTACTCAAATTATATTGCCAGTTTATTGTTAAAATCAAACTTTTTTTTAGGAAAAATCTACCTGAAGATACTTCAGGAATATCGTCCATGATAATTAGCTAAATCTGGAGAATTAATAATTAAAAATAAAATTAAAAACTATGCTCAAATGATGACCATATCATTTGAATTATTATGACTAATTTCAACGTTAATCACAGGTCATGGTCGTATATTGAGGACTGAATAGAACATATTTAACACATGTTCAGTATGGGACGTATAGGCATTAAAATAAGCTATCTAAAATATAAACTATCTAAAATATAAAGCTGCTAATTCATTAAATTGAGTCACGATTGACCAAACCATGAAAATGTATTTGTGAAATTAGTTACATCATCTGTCGTTGTAGTAGTGCAAAAGAAAATTTGATTTTATATGTTTTTGTGAATTAAAACTACAGAAAAACATTATGTAATTTAAAAGAAATATTTTAAAATATTTCTTAAGAATATGGTTAGCTGTGTTGTCAGAAATTTCAAAAATAATTAAAGAAATAAGCAAAATATAACACTTCACAGATCCGAACTTAAATATTTGAATTATATAACGATAAAAATATAAGTTAGATAATTAAGATACGATAGCTTTACCGGACCGTCATTTATTTATATAACGAGAAATAGATACATCGACAAGTTAAGATAGTTACGATATTGAAATACGTATTAAAATTATTCGATATTAGGATAATAAGATAACTACGATTTTATGATACTATGACAATGAATACTATGAGGTAAAGTAAGTATGATACTGTGAGTTTTCGAGATATCTTAAGAAATACGATTTGAACCCCCAACTTTAGGGGCTGGCTTCACCCCGTAAAAGTGGAAGTTGGCCGATCAAAAAAAAAAAAAAAATAAATAAAAAAATAGTCCCTTATTTTTGCCTATTCTACACACCTATCAAGTTTCATCAGAATCAGGAATTATCGCTTCAAGACTTTTTCTTGTCAGACAGGCGGTGTGAACAGCCACCGATGTTCCAAAACGTGCATAACGAAATTATTGTACATCATTTCTTGTGTCAATAAACTTAAACAACGTGTATACGTTTTGTAAAGTGTCGGTGTCACAAAAATTGTTTGGTTCAGCAAATCGGACAGGTGAATATCGTATAAATAAAAAGGAAAGCAATAGAATAAGACAGTCACCGGTAGATAGAAGTAGTCTACAGAAAAGGTTAGGGTCGATCGCACTAGTGGCGACTGGCCATAGTAGGCAAGAATACATCCAAGTAGATTCCAAGGGTAAGTATCTTAATAGTTTTTTTTTTTATTTTTCTTTGTATTTGTCTTAATTTAAGGGTTTGGGTTTTTTTTTAGTTTGTGTTAGAATTTTATTTAGTGTTTAGTGTTACGTATGTATTTTCTATTTTTACTTATTTATTTATTTTGTATATAGATATAATTATATTTTATATTATATGTATTACTCGTATGTTTTTTCTCTAGAAAATACGTATTTACCTATTTGTAAATATAATATTAATTTTATAGAAAAAGAATACTCTTTCAAAGAATTACCATTGTTCACCATGTCTCCTCTCCTACCTAGGGTACATCTATATGGTGCGATCCTAAATCGACTACTAGGCTTGATACTATGACCTATGATCCTATAAAAATTACTGTGCTCATACTACAATCTACGTGTAATAGGCGAACATATCCAATTTTTGTACGGTAAAATTGGATATGTTCGCCTGTTACACGTCGATTGTAGTATGAACACAGTAATTTTTATAGGAATTTTCTTTCCGTGTAGAATATCTGATACTATATATCTCCTAACGGACTGAAAATTGAAAGAACGGTACAAACGAAATTAGAAGATCTAAAACGGGTACAAATCATACTCTTCAATATCTATAAAAACAGTAAATTTTGTTCCACCCACAATTTCGAGCATCATGTATCTCTCAACTTTTTAATGTACAAACGAGAAGAAAAGAACTACAAACGGGTACAAACAAATCTTTATCGAATTCTGTTTACAAATTTTGAGTGCCCCTAGAAAAACACCAAGTTCATTCTACCTAGAATTTCGAGTATCGTGTATCTCCCAACTCTTTGAGGTAAAATTGAAATAAAAGGATTCATAAACGAGTACAAACGAATCTTCATCGAATGCCGTTCACAAATTATGATTGTTTCTAAAAGCAACTAAATTCATTCTATCTAGAAATTCGAATACCGTGTTTTTCCGAACCCTTTGAGACACAAATAAAAATAAGAGAGGTACAAACGGATCACTATCGAATGCTGTTTTCAAAATTGGAATATTTGAAAAGATAATCAAGTTGGTTCTACCTAGAATTTCGGGAAACGTGAATCTCCGATTCTTTTGAGGTATAATAGAGATACAAACAGGTACAAGCGAATTTCTTCTACCAAAGGATACTTATAAAATTAAAATAACCAAATTTTGGGTGCCGGCCATTTTTAAAATTTCTTCTGTCTGTTTACTCTTCGAAGCACAAACAAAATAAAATGCGGTACAAAAATGAGTACAAACAAAGTACAGACGAGCTGTCTGTACTTTGTTTGTACTCATTTTTTTTTTAATTTTCAATATTTACCGGTTTTCAATATTTAGGACTTCCACAGACGAAATCTTGCAACAATGAATATTTTCGGGATCCGAGAACACTGGTGAACTTTTTAAAATTATGTTCAGTTCCTCCGTAATTAAACTTTACTACTATCCTTTTCTAAAATGAAATTTTACTAAAAATGTTTTGAAGTTAACATTTAAATTTTTAAATATTATTTTTATCGTAATCTTTTGTTTTCTTTCTTTTGTTTCCGTTTATTGTTAAAGGAGTATTTTTGATATATCAACTTTTGTCTTGAATATATCAACCCCATAAAGAATATTGTAATAATTTTGACTGGAGATGTTGTCGATGTTGAAATGGTGAAGCGAAATTTATAAAGTTTCACTGAAATCTGTTCCGTGGTTTTTGTGTCAGCCGTGCCCATAGAAAACCTAACTGGTCATTTTATTATATAAATTCTATGTAACTTCCAACATATCAGTTTTAGATATAAGAATATTTTATAGTAATAGATAGACTTTACATTTTTCTACATAATTATGATAAAAAATATACTTAGGTGATTCCTTTGAAAAAAAAAAAGATTTGCACAATAAACAAAAAATATTTAAAGAAATGCTTTATGTGACCACCTTGTATCAAGTCAAAAAGTTGAAATGTCACTGTCACATAGAATATTAGTAACAATTTCCAGCGAATTCAAATTTGCTGTCAAAAACACTTCAAATAACAAATTTGGTGTATAACCGGAAATGGCACCAAGTTAAAAATATTTTAATTAAAATCCTCACAATTGAAAACTTCTATAACCAAATTTTCAAAATTCTACTTTATTTAGAAGACCATAAACTTTTAATGAAGATTCTATTTGAATCATCCTGTACATAACCATTCTGGAGATCACATTAAAATGTGGCTAAGATTGATCAGGAGGTTAATATCTATATTCCCTGTAAATTTCAACTCAATAACTTTAATAGTTTTTGAGTTAAATCGGTTCGTACAAACAGACAAACAGACAGACAAAAATTTTTTTCAAGTTATATTTGGTATATATGTCGAATTTGCTAACTGAAAAACATACTAATACTTAAAAATTTGAAAATCACAGACAGACCTTTCTATTTTATTAATAAGTATTGATGCAATACACAAATATTCAGTAATTTAAAAATGTTATTAAAGTCACTGTTTCTTTATAAAGTAGGAATTTTGGATTTTTATTTATAAAATAGAAATTTTGGATTTTTTTGGCAAGAAAAAATATCTTCATAAAGGCCTTCCAGTTCACTATTTAAGGTCCTTTTTTAATATTTAAAAATAAAACACAAAGGCAATTGGCGGATAAGCATGGGTAGGTATTCCCTCGTACGAATTTTGTTAGCTTTTTTCCTGCTAACTGCTATCGACATAAAATTGAAATTTGCTGAGATTCAGCCTTTAAAAACTTAAAACCTTTTTTTAAAGCCCCGATCAACCGGACACTCATCATCAGTTTTGAAACCACCAAAATGACAAATCGGTTGTAATCTTTCAATCACATTTCGTTAGTATCCAGCTAGTACCTTTTATCGAGTCCCCATTACTTTTCCCCCCACTTCTCCCATTTTTACATCGGAATTCAATGCTATTGTTAAATGTGTTTTAAATGTATTATTTTTATTCTAAATACAAGTAGGCGAATACTAATTTTAAAAAATTTTAAAAAAAAAAGTGAATCTACTTTTATAACAAATGAAATACATACATATTAAGTAATTTAAAAATGTTATTAAAGTCACTGTTTATTTATAAATTAGGAATTTTGGATTTTTATTATTTATAAAATAGAAATTTTGGATTTTTTTGGAAAGAAAAAATATCTTCATAAAAGCCTTCCAGTTTACTATTTAAGTTCCTTTTTTAATATTTAAAAATAAAACACAAAGGCAATTGGCGGATAAGCATGGATAGAAATTCCCTCGTACGAATTGTGTTGGCTTTTTCCCTGTTAACTGCTATCGGCACAAAATTGAAATTTACTAAGATTCAGCCCTTAAAAACTTAAAACCTTTTTTTAAAGCCCCGATCAACCGGACACTCATCATCAGTTTTGAAACCACCAAAATTACAAATCGCTTGTGGACTTTCAATTATATTTCGCTTGTAGACACTCAATACCGAAGATGAAGAAAAAAATTCGATTTCCGTGATGGGGCCTCGCTGCTCACGGCGTTTCTTTTATAAAGCTACTTGTGTTTCAAAACTATTTCAAGTCAAGGAATTAACAATTAATTTTCCTATATTTTATAAATTTTATAATGGGAAACATCCTAAGTATTTAATTTTTGTTAAAAATTTCGTTCTTATATACAGCCCCCCTCCCCATAACCTCCCAATTTCGCCGCACCGTTCCAGTAGGTAATACGGTACAACGTATTATTTATTAACTAATATTTTGTAGCCTTTTTACAGAATTTTAAAGAATTTGAGCTATGAGCTCCCTAAAAAATTTTTAATGAACCCACTCTTAGCGGCGTTTAACCCCGTAGAAATTAAATGACCCCAGTAAAAAAATTCTAAAATAATGTAATCTTGGTCTAAATCTTTTGATCATTTTTCATCAAAATTGCTTAAGGGATAGTATCAGAAAAATACCAAAATATGATTTTTTAGCAAATTTTTGAAGGGGTGTTTTACCTCCTAAATATAGGACTGGGCACGTACAATTAAAATATGTTTGTTACTTCGTCAAGTACTACAATATATCTTAATAAAATGAACGAAATGGCAGGGTAACACTTCCGTAACATTCCTTGAAAGTAATGGTATATCACCGTTAAAGTAACACTTTTGATATATAGTTTACTACCTGCGACTCGCGGTTTCACTCGCATAAAATTATCTGAAGTACATATAGGTAAAATTTATAGGTCAGTTCAATCATATATTCCGCTCAATGGTAATAACATACGATAATAATTTTTAATTATAAATGCTCGTGCATAAAAGAGTTTTATTTTACTATGAGCGCATTTCTTTAGCACAGTGATTTTTTTACATGTTGTTCCGTAGACATTAACAAATATAAAAACACAAAAATTAAAATGCTAAAAAATGAGCTCATATCTAAAAAAAACTCGATATAGTAAAAAAGGAGCAATTTTCCAAAAACAGCCATTTTGTAGCAAATTATTGTAGCGTTAAGTTAGGGTCCTGTATTTTACTAAAATTAGGATAAATATAAAAAAAATTATAGTTAAATTTTTTGCCATATTGGAGATAATTTTCCTAGTTTATCGATAACCCGCCATATCTTTGGAAAATCAATTGTATTTTCTTTACGTACAAGGCTCATGCCATTCAAAAAAGATAGTTTTGAAAATTTCCTAAAGGGGTCATTTTTCTGAGCATATCAATACCCCTCCTTTCAAATTTCTATTTCATTTAATACCAAACGATCCGAACGAGAATCTTACGGAGATAGCGCAATTGGTTATGTCCAGCTAAGAAGGGATGGAGTTTTATGTACGGTGAAAACCAAAATCACTCCAGAGCACAACGTAAAGTAAAAAGCTTATAATGTCACAGTAGTATACGATGAAAAAAAAGAAATAGTTGTTTCAGTTCAATGTGAAGGCTTTACTGCACATTTAGGTGAAAAACTCTCTAATACTATATAATTAGCGCTTCTTAAACTATAGATTACGATCCCAATTAAGCTGTGGATTACAACAGCAAATGGAATGCCGAAACAAAATGCTGAGGTCGTGAAAATTTAGCTCGAATAAATTGTTCAACGAAATATATAAAAAACACTGGTCTGCGATGGTTTCCCCCTTTAAAATTTGACAACTGATTTTGATAGATTTTAGGGCGCTGCTTACGAAAAAAATATTCAAAAAATTCCAGCACGTCAGACTTTTTAGATATTAAGTATTAAAATCTTTGACTAAAATTACCTAGACCGACTAACAAGGAGATGCACCCAGAGTGAAATTCGGGATTTTGATGAAACTTCGCTGGTGTGTAGAATAGGCAAAAATAAGGGACCCGTATTTTTTTTATCGGCCATCTTCCACGTTTACGGGGTAAAACCAGCCCCTAAATTTGGGGGTTCAAATCATATTTCTTATGATATCTCGAAAACTATAAGAGATAGAGTAAAACTTTAAATTGACGAAATGTTACTCTTTGAAAGACTTATTCATCTGTATAGGTTAAACCAGGGCCGGGTTCATAAGAGGGGCTGGTGGGGTGAAAATGGGGGTAAATTTTCTTGTACAGCCTGAATGGTTCAATATATCAAATTTTTGCCATCATAAATAGAAAGAACACCAAAAATTAGGGGATACATGTTTTTGAGTTTCTTCGAAATATTTGTGGTATCCAAACCATATAAGGAAGAAAAAAATAGCGTAGATTATATTGTATTATTATTGACTGCAAATACGTTCTAAATTTTTTTATTATTATGTTGATTTTCATCATTAAGCTGTAAATTTTTACTTTCCGATAATGGTTCATATATTTTTCAGTACTAACTTAATTGGTAATTTAGCCATGTGTACATTTGGTTACTCATATTCGATATTTTTTATACCTATTTCTGCAAAAGTTAAAGTTTTCTGGTGTGCTTGTGTTATTGAATGCTCGACAAGAAGCAATAATCTCCTTCGCTCACTGTTCAGGTGCTTTGTAATAAATTTTGCGATTTGAAAAATGGGGTTGACACCTATCAAACATACAAAAAGAATAAGAAAAATGGTTTAAATATTGAGAAAGAAATAAACCGCGTTTAGTTGGTTAAAAACGGATTTGTAAGAAGATAAACGCTGTTTTTGAACAGAAAGTTATTGTTTCTTGTTGAACATTCATTAACACTTGCAGACCAAAGAACTTTTGTAGAAATAGGTATAAAAAATATCGAATATGAGTAACCAAATATACACATGGCTAAATTACCAATTAAGTAAATACTGAAAAACACATAAATCATTATCGAAAAGTAAAAATTTACACTTTCGTTGTGAAAATAAATATAAAAACAAAAAAATTTAGAACGTATTTGCAATCAATAATAATGCAATATAATCTACCCTATTTTTTTCTTCCTTATTTGGCTTGGATACCACACATATTTCGAAAAAACGCAAAAACACGTATCTCCTATTTTTTGGTGCTCTTTCTATTTATGATGGCAAAAATTTGATACATTGAACCATTCAGGTTGTACAAGAAAATTTACCCCCATTTTCACCCCTGCAGCCCCTCTTATGAACCCGGCCCTGGTTTAACCAATACAGGTGAATAGGACTATTAAAGAGTAAAATTTTGTCGATTTAAAGTTTTACTCTATCTCTTATATTTTTCGAGATATCTTAAGAAATAAGATTTGAACCCCCAAATTTAGGGGCTGGTTTTACCCCGTAAACGTGGAAGATGGCCGATAAAAGAAAATACGGGTCCCTTCCTTTTGCCTTTTCTACACACCAGTGAAGTTTCATCAAAATCCCGAATTTCACTCTGGGTGCATCTCCTTGTAAGTCAGCGACGATAAATACCAATTTTTTAGAGAAAGTACTGAACTACAGCTTGGAAATTGGTCAGATTGATGGTGTGATGTATCGGTTGTTTTATCACCGACAGTTGGATAACAATTTGCAATGTTTTGTCCCTGATGTAATGGTGGATAGATGTAATCCACGCCTATAAGTTGTTAAGTGGTGAAAATAGCGCAGAGGATTTTGGTTTTCCCACTTAATTAGGATGGTTTTCGCATTGGAGTTCTTCCTTTGGCGGTGATTCTTTGTCCTTTCTCGGCTTAGAAAACACTAAAACGGCGATATAGTTGGATGGTTCTCGTTAGGTAGGTATTTGGCGAATAATATAAATAAAAAAAATAAAAAAAAACGAAATATTTAAATGATTGTAATTTATTTAATACGATAAACGTTAAACGTTAACAACGATAACAAATTTTTGTTTAATTACATAAAAATTTAACAAAATTAAAGATATGGCGACGCGCCCGGTAACTACGTTCTTCGTAACAAAATTTAATTTATACTAACTACAAAATTTCTTCTTTTGCGCACTGCAGGTTATATATATATATATATATATCTATATATATATATATATATATATATATATATATATATATATATATATATATATATATATTTATATATATATATATATATATATATATATATATATATATATATAAATTTTAGTGAATATCATTTTCGTATTCTAGGGACCTCAAAACATATTTCTGCCATAGTCTCGGACTCAGATTGCGTCATAAGACCTACTGTAATAGCTGAAATTCGAGTTTTCGAAATTCGCGAATAATTAATATATATATATATATACATATATATATATATATATATATATATATATATATATATATATATATATATATATATATATATATATATATTTATATTTGTGTTCCCACGATAACTCTCGAACGAAAATTTTGTGTGCGGACTGGATTCTGAATTGGCTCGGCTAAGTTCGTTAGCCAGACACGTCGGATGCCCAGAAGTAGGTTTTCTGGCCATTTTTTATCATTCGATCCTATCATAAGGCAGTTCGATTTTTACATCGTTGAAAAGGAAAAAAAACTATGAAGAAAATGTTCTTATAATTTTCTTTCTATGTTAAGTAGTTTTCGAGAAAATCGTAATTTTCACTTTTGCCTTATTTTGCTCTCTTTGTCATTGTAATAAGTAATTTATATTTCTGTCTCAGTTGCTTATAACATATACAAAAACTTCATTTTTTTTACGTAAAACAAACGGTAGTTATTCAAAATCTATGTATTATAAATACCATATCTCTGTCTCATTTTTTTAAATTAAAATTAACCAGATATTTTAAGCATGTGTAATGAAGATTTTTTAAATTTTTTTATTGAATTTTAAATGAACAAGATAATGAAGGTAATGTCATGATATAATATAATTAAATACTAGCCATATACCCAATGGGATTGCCCATCGACAATATCTCTTTATTAGGTACTCACGTTATGCTCACTTTTAATGTTTTTCAAAAGCCTAAATCAATATCCACGATGAACTTCTCATATGAACTTTAATTATCTGTTTTGACGCGTTAGGGAATAAATTTTTAGAAACAACTGACTTTTATTTATAAATAGAAGCCTAAACGCCAATTTTCATAAGTCCTGTGCTTAATTTCGTCCTTCTAAACTCAACAGTTGAGGTTGTCCGTTGTCTATCGGTCAAAGTTAATGATTCATTAAATATTTATTTTAATAGCCATAGTAACATATTTTTAATATCACTAACTTCAAAAATAAAGAATTTACATACAAATTTTCATTCCCTATTAAACCCACTTAGGGGACGAATTTTCGTCACATAGGGAACTCCTATGCAAAATTTCATTCTTTTAAACCCAACGGTTTAGGCTGTGCGTTGTCTGTCAGTAGTGATGAGCAAAATTAGTCTTGGTCTTGCAGTCTTGTCTTGGTCTTGCATTTTTTGCAAGACCAAGACCAAGACTGCATTTTGCAAGACCAAGACCAAGACTATAAGTATGGCTGCAAGACCAATACCAAGACTCAAGTGAGCAAGACCAAGACTATAGCAAGAAAAAAGCAAGACTCTTGCTAAATTATTTAAATAGTTTAAAAGTATAATTAATACCGTAAAGAGAGAAAATTCTGATTTTAGAAGGAAAAAATTCGCTAATAAAAAAATGCAAGAAAGTGCAAGATTTTTAGCAATACCAAGACCAAGACCAATACCAAGACTGCATTTTGCAAGACCAAGACCAAGACCAAGACTCAAACTGCTATAGGAAGACCAAGACCAAGATTCTTAATCCAAGAACAAGACCAAGACCAAGACTGCCAAGTCTTGGTCTTGGTCTTGCATTTGCTCATCACTGTCTGTCAGTCAGTCAGTGTTAGAAATTTATTAAGTAGATTATAGAAAGATAACATAATAATAATGTTTATATGCCAGGAAAAAAATTTTAAAGAACTAGATTTTGAAAATTTTTTCACTGTCAAAGATCTAAGCTATTTTAGATATTTTAGACATATATAGATTACGTAATGTAAGGTCCGCCAGGGTCCATGGGACCCAAAAGTGTGAAAAATAAACTAACCGACCGATTTTGAAAATTTTTTCACTGTTAGAGAGAGCTAAACTATTTTAGAAAGATATAGATTACCTTATGCAAGGTCCGCTAAGGTCCATTGGATGTAGAAGTGTCAAAAATAAAATAAGCGACCGATTTTGAAAATTTTTTCACTGTCAAAGAGCTAAGCTATTTTAGATAGATATAGAATACGTAATGTAAGGTCCACCAAGGTCCATGGGACCCAAAAATGTCAACAATAAACTAACCGACCGATTTTGAAAATTTTTTCACTGTTAGAGAGCTAAACTATTTTAGATAGATATAGATTACCTTATGTAAGGTCCGCTAGGGTCCATTGGATCTAAAAGTGTCAAAAATACAATAACCGACTGATTTTGAAAATTTTTTCACTATTACAGAGGTAAACTCTTTTAGATAGATTTAGCTTATATGTTGTATGAGGTCGGTCAGAGTCCTGGGATCTTTTAAGCGCCAAGAATAAACTAACCGACCGATTTTGAAAATTTTTTCGCTGTTAGAGAGCTAAACTATTTTAGATAGTTATAGATTACGTTATGTAAGGTCCGTCAAAGTCCATGGGACCCAGAAGTGTCAAAAATAAAATAACTGACCGATTTTGAAAATTTTTTCACTATTGCAGAGGTAAACTATTTTAGATAAGTACAGTATGTTATCTGAGATCCACAACTGTCCTGCGGATGTAAATGCGGCATAGAAAGCTACACAACGGGTTTTAAAAATAGTTTTACTGTTAGAAAGATAAAATATCCTATATTATATAGGATAGAAATAAGCTATCGAACCGATTCTCAATATTTTCTCATTGCTAGAGAATTAACTTATTTTAGGTGGATAGCACTATGCTGTACAAAGTCCGTCCGGGGTCTTGGGTCCCAAATATACCAAAAATAAATTACCTAACCGATTTTGAAAATTCTTTTACTCTTAGAAAGCTAAACTAGTTTAGATGGGTATATGCGCCAAGCACCTTATGCGAAAAAGCGCCAAAAATTTACTCAACTGATTTTGAAAATCTTTTCACTCTTAGAAAGCTGAATTATTTTAAATGGATACAGGTCTTAGATGAGATCCGCCAGTGCCCAATATTTCGAAATTCGCTATGTTATGCAGATGCTGCGACAGGGGTATTTAATTTTATTTAACTGGATTACATCTAAAACATGTTAAAAGTAAATCAAAATATTTTCTATAAAATAAGAACAAAATATTACCTTTAAACAAAAATACAAAGATTCTTTAAATTCAAATTACAGCACATTACATATTATTTAATTAATCATATTATAATAACCGATTTGTTGCAATCTTTATAACTAAGTCTCAAACGAAATATTGTCAATAGTAGGTGTATGTAAGACAGTCTTATCGGGAACAAATGTCACATTTCGTTAACACAATACTTAAATTCTGTAAATAAGCTCAAGGAATATCGTATCACTTGGCTACTGGATCATTTCAATTTCACATATTAGACATAATGTATATAATTCCTTGAAGAGGACTTCGTGTCACGGTATACGAAACGAATACGAAATTTTCATTAAATAAAACTTTATTAGCTTCGCGCTACGAAAACGAACATTTAAATTTAATAATTTCCTTTAATTATAATCTACTTTGTGGTCGGTAAATATTTGGTTGCACGAAAACAGCACAGTCGTAACATATCTTTCCTATTAAATAAAAATTATCCTTTTCCAGGTGTAACGTAATAAACGGTAGACATAAGTCTTATTCTTTTTCGTCATATAAATGATAATTGACTCAAACAGTGAAAGAGAATGAATCTAACAACGGCTAAATAAGACAGAATACGTAACAATTATTAACTAAAACTATATTGTTATTCCTTAAACAATTTTAAGTGTATCGCATTAAATACGCCTTTAACTATACGTGAATTTGGGTAAACCAGAACATAAGAGTTAGGGAATTTAGTCTCTGATATAATAAACGGACCTTCGTACAAAAGTTTAAATTTTTTAACTACTTTATCTTTGGACGATGAACGCGGATGAGTTTTAACCAATACTTTATCACCTACATTATAAACTTTAACATCATGACTATTATGACGGACTGCACGAGTTTGCGCTAATTTAAGCGTTCTTTCACGCGCTAAGTTGAATTTTTCTTGTAAGGGTAAATCATCAAAGTTCGGAAAACTTAACAAATTACTTAACGGGTTTGGTGGTTTATGACCGAACATAAGTTCATAAAGTGAGAAACCCGTGGCTTCATGAGGGACGTAATTTATACAATTTTCGATAAATTGGATATACTCTGACCAACTTGAGTGTTTATTGTGACAATAGGTACGGAATAAGCGGTTCAATTCGCGATTAACTCTTTCTTCCGGATTCGCTCGGGGATTGTAAACACTAATAGTAAGTACTTCTATACCAGCTTTCCTAAGGGAATTTTGCCATACGGGAGAGGTGAACTGTGTTCCTTTATCAGAAAAAATCATCTTTATTTCGCCAATTTCCGGTATGAAAGAATTTAAGACACGGTCTACTAACTGACGGGAAGTTGCCTTTCGCAAGGAATATAATTTAACAAATTTTGAAAAATTATCTTTAATTATAAAAATCATATTCAAACCCAGTTTTCCAGCTGGCAAGGGACCACACAAATCCACGTAGCAGAAGTAGCGGAAATTCAGAAATGATACTTTGAAGTGAATCCTCCTGATAAACAGTGGACTTTCACTTTTTGACAAACCAAATACTTTGCGAGTAATTTATTACTATGGGAAGAGAGATCCTTAATATAAAAGTATTGATTTATTATATAACAGATTTCTCTAGAACCACAATGTCCGAAACTACGATGAAAGTACCAAATGATCTTGTCAACGAAGGCAACCGGTACTACAATACGCCAATTATGAGGAGGAACTTTATTACGATTGAAAAGTATATTATTCACTACTTTATATGAATCCTGTAAACTATCTATATTATTCTTTATCTGATTACACATGAAATCTTCATTCTGATATAGAACAATTTTATTATTGAAATTAGTGATAAAATTCTCGGAAAAATCCAACTTCAAACTATTACACGTTGAGTTTTTCTATGTAATCAATAGACTTTTGAGTAACACGACAATCAAATAAATTTATAAAAGGTTGAAAAAAATCTACATCTGAATGTGTTTCAGGCCAGGGGTTACGAGAGAAAGCATCGGCAATAAAATTTTCCTTTCCCAGAATATACTGAATAGTAAAATTATACTCACTTAATGAGAAGAACCATCTTAACATTCTATTATTCAAAATTTTGGCATTTTCCAAAAAAATTAGTGCCCTATGGTCGGTTTTTACTATTATTTTATGACCCAAAATATATGTTCGAAATTTCTTAAAACAAAAAACTACTGACATTAATTCTTTTTCTGATATGGTATTGGGAACTGTCTAAAAGGAGGAGCTTCAGAAAAATGGCTGACAAAAAAGTGCATTAACATTAGTTTTATATATAGTAACCAGTGCTATATTAAGAAAAAATGATAAATATTAGAACTGTTTGTATTTGGGTTGACACAAGTTCGTAGCAAAGGAATTTTGTTGAAGAAGAGAAAATTTGACATCTGTAAAACAGTTAAAATGTGGTAAAAATATGAAAAAATGGATGAATGAGTTAATGAATATTACAATTTAGAGTATACAAACGTCAAATTTAAATAGCAAACGTCATGAGAATTGTAAATGAATGGAAAAATCAAATCAATTGTATGTATTTTTAGATCTAAAAAAATTCAGCTCATAAATGACATTTCAACAAATGCACTTTAAGAATAGTCTGATTTTTCAACACCAGATGTCATACCGCCATTCGACAGATCCCAATAGCCAATCTCATATGGCAATAGACTTCGTGATGCAAACGAAATCGGATTGTGTGTACCGTCGTCATTTAACTGGTAAAGGTAACCGGCTATCGCAAAATTAGAAGCATCTACTTCAATGTAAAATTTTTTAGAAAAGTTTGGAAACTTTAATATAACAGCCTGTTTAAACAACTCAATCAATTCATAAAAATTTTGATCTTCTACAGGTCCTCAAAACCATTTAACGCCTTTCTTAAGTAAATGAGAAAACCTTGATGTGAGATTACTATAATTCGGAAAAAAGCGTCTATAAAAATTCAATACACCCAAAATAGATTGTAACGATTTAACATTATTAGGGGGTTTCAATTTACTGATTGCTTCCACTTTAGATTCGTCTATTTCTATACCTTTAGCGGAAATTATGTGACCTAGAAAACGGACTTCTAGTTTAAAGAAAGGACACTTTTCATAATTTACTGTGACACCCGCATCTGCAAGTTTACTTAAAACTATTTCGAGATGATTCATATGTGATTCAATATCATCAGATGCTATTACTATATCATCAACGAAAACATGACAGAAATCGTGAACATCTAGTTCCAGTAGGTATATGATCCATACATTTTAAAAATGCACCATCAGATAAATTTAAACCGAAAGGTAATCTTTGAAATTGATAACATTTACTGTTTATAAGGAAAGCAGTGTACTTTCTACTATCGGAGTGGATCGAAAGTTGCCAATATCCTTTAACTAAATCTACTGAAGAAAAAAATTTTTTATTTTGAAATTTACTTAAGACGTATTCAACAGACGAAGGGAAATTTCTGTCACACACCAGAATTTTATTGACGTTTCTGGCGTCCAAGACCAAATGTAAGGTATTATCCTTCTTAACGACAACATGTATCGGGTTAGTATATTCGGAATAACATCGTTCTATAATATTCCATTGTAAAATTTTAGCCATCTCTTTTTCTACAGCGAGTAAGCGGGCATATGGAATCAGGTAACATTTACTTGAAAACGGTTCATGATCCTTAACCTGAAATTTACAGCAATAATCCCTAACACAACCAGGTTTCTTGGAAAATATAGAATGAAACCTGCTTAATAGATTGAACAACTTCTGTTGGGTCAAATGATCTAAATGATGTAACTGACGCACATAATTAGCGATATTATCTACCGGGACAATTGGATTTTCTTCGGCATTAAAAGCGGCATTATTAATTTGATAAATAAAGTCATCCTCTAAAAGTTCATTATTAGGTACGCTCAAAGTTATACGAAAGTTCATTTTTATTGACCTTTTCATTAAATGAATTAACCTCATAAAAATTTATTGAATTATATTGGTCGTCAACATTAAAAGTAAAAAGATTATTAGAAAAATCGAGTTTAGCTTGATAACGATTAAACCAATATACGCCAATTACGCAATTCAACGAGAGGTCATTAATTATTAAACAATGTATTGGCAAAGCAGTATCAAAAAATTTAAGCTCGATATGAGCCTGATATCTTATAGGTTTAGAGCGTTTTCCAGTGGCAGTTGAAACAAAAAATTTAGGAGTTGGTATTATAGGTAGGTGTTCACCAGTGTTTTTAAAAGACAAATCATTTAATTTTTCAAAAATTTCCGCGTTTAAAGCACAAGTATTGCTTCCTGTATCCAAAAGCGTGATTACGTTAAGATCAAAAAATCTCAAATTAAGTAAAGGCAATGATGTAACTGATCGGTTAAAAAATTATATGTCTGAGTCAAAATCTCTATCTTCGGTAATTTCGTTGAACGTGTTTGTCATTATTGTTTAAGAAATTATATTGAGTTGAATAAACAGTATTTGAATTATTTAGTTCAATGACCTGTGAGGGTGGTTCCATATCACGGTCAGAAGCTAGTTTTCCCAATCGTACGAAAAGTTTGGAAAGGTGGTGTCAATAGTTCTGGAATTATTACTATTATTATTTATATTACTTCTACTATATTCATTAACATTATTTGTACTAAAATGATTATTCGTAGAACGTTCATTATTTACATTACGTTCGAATGTTACTCGTCGCCCTGTACCTCGTGTACCTCCTCGATAACTACCACGATTAACGCTATTGCTACGTGTGTAATATTTATAATTAGATTGAATACACAATCTAATTATAAAATAATTTATAAATATTGCAAAAAATTTGCTTAATCAACAGAAATTATTATATGTATATCATTTTAATACTGATTCATATTTATATTAAAGTATAATAGTATACAAGTTATGTATTTATAATATTTTAAACAGAATAAAATTTCAATTTTTTTAGTTTTAAATTACAATAATTTCAACACATTGTTGAATATAAAAATTATAAAGGCTTATTGAGTTGCTAAAGGAGTGGAGTTGTTTACTCCACCGAGTTACTAATTTACTCCAAAGAGTGACTCATTTACTACACCGAGTCACTCATGTACTCCACTGAGTTTCATATTTACTCCACCGAGTTATTCATTTACTCCACCGAGTTACTCATTTGCTCCACCGAGTTACTCATTTACTCAACCGAGTTACTCATTTACTCCACCGAGTTACTCATTTACTTAATAAAAATCTAAATTTGTGTGTTTCTCATTATAGTTTAAATCTAGATCCAATATCACTATCAATAAAATGTAAACTATGTTAACTTATCAGGCTTTAATATAAATTTTTTGTAAATCTTAATAAAAATCCAAATTGACTCAATGGGTTAATTTAAAATTAATCAGAATCTTAATAAAAATTAAATTTGTATTGACTCATAATGGGTTAAATCAAAATTCTTCATGAATATTAGTTTTCTTAATTCTGTCGGCTTATAATTTGTCCAATCAAACATTTATCAACAATATTAATAGAAATTGCAATCTTATTTACTCATGAAGGTTTAAACCAAATTCATTATAGATATTAATACTCTTAATTTTGTTGACCCATAATAGGTTAAATCAAATTTCTTCATTAATGTTAATCAAAAGCCCAAATTGGTATTGACTTATAATGAGCTCAATCAAAATCCATTATGAATATTTATAGTCTAAACTATATTGACTCATAATAGGTTAAATTGGAACTAATTAACAATGTTAATAAAAATTCATAATTTGTATTGGATTATAATGGGTTAAATCAAATTTCATTATTAATATTAATAAAGTCTAAACTATGTTGACCCATAATAGGTTAAATAAAATTTCTTCATTAATGTTAACCAAACCTCAAATTTGTATTGACTTATAATGATTTCAACCAAAATTCATAATGAATATTGATAAGGTCTAAACTAAACTGACTCATAATGGGTTAAATTAAATTTCTTCATCAATGTTAATAACAATCCAAATTACATTAACTTATAATGGTTTGACAGTAATATTTATAAAACTCAAATTATGTTATCATCAGCATTTATAAAAAGTGTCACGTAGGTCATCTTAATTCAATGATTAAAAATTTTACTGACTTTTGTTTAATATATACAGACTAAAATAAATTTCGTACCAATACAGTCGACATCTAATTTGTCGTCAGGTACAGTAACGGTCAGAAATCCGGATCCTTACAAACGATTAAATTTTGCATGTATAAATGATCAATAAAGCTTTTAAAAAAACTAAAATGGTATTATATTAAAATCTTAATTGTTACCCTGAACTCCCCTATTTTTTACAGCAAGAAGTTTCTTTCGTTAACCTATAAAAGTATTTAAACAAATCTAATGATATTTACCATTCTAATTGAAAAGCATATTTAGTGATATACCCTGTATACTAAAATATTGATTAAAAATATTAAATATGCACCCGTTATATATGTGATATTATATATAGGGTGTTAATAATAAAGTAGATCTATATTCAAAATGTTCTAGTAGGTGTATAGAAATTTTGATTTTTCGTATGAATTTTCTAATATAGACATTAATCCATAAAAATTTAGCAACTCAATAAGCCTTTATAATTTTTATATTAAACAACGTGTTTAAATTATAGTAATTTAAAACTAAAAAATTTGAAATTTTATTCTGTTTTAAATGTTAATAAATACATAACTTGTATACTATTATACCCTAATATAAATATGAATCAGTATTAAAATTATATACATTTAAGAATTTCTGTTGATTAAGCAAATTTTTTGCAATATTTATAAATTATTTTATAATTAGATTGTGCATTCGATCTAATCATAAATAAGAAATAGAATGATGCTACATAAAATATATATTATTAATATACAGGTGTATACACAATATACGTGTAGATATATATGTACATATATATGATATACATATATATCATGTATTATGATATATATGTATATCATAATATGTGTAGATATTAAGATAATATTCATTTGATTTATAAATTATCCTAGAAATAGTTTTGTGTTATTCTTAAATGATGTTTTACAGTCTGCTTTCAAGGTTTGCTAAAATAAACATTTAACTAAAACAAACATTTAGATATTGGTTGTTTGCTTATTTTAAAACTGATAAAAATTCCTGAAACTAAGAAGATTTTCCAAGGTTAAATATACACAAAAACCCCCTGAAGTACAGTCGACATCCAATTTCCGGCAGTACAGTAGCGGTCAGAAATCTGGACTCTGGATCCCAGAGTCTGAAGTTAGTTTTAAAATCTTAATCAGCGTCCAGCGCTTGGTACTGTACCACCACAAAATTTAGCGGCCTCCCGATTTTCGTTTAAGATGACGCAATTAAGGCAAGCGCGTGTTTGGGTCAAAGGCCAAGGTTTGCACGTACACAAAATAAGTACAGTACGCTTCAAAAAGTGATCGGATACCTTTTTGGTCAGGGGGTCCACACTTTTGACACGGCAGTGTACCAAAAATTTAAGTACAGTACGGTGTCCAAAGTTTGGGGCCACCCCCTGAGTCAGGGTATTCCCCACATTTTTGACGCAGTAGTGTACCCCAGCTATCAATTTGTGGCCTAAAATTTCGGTCTGCGCATGCGTCGTGTACTAAAATTCAATCTGCGCATGCGGTAGGTTTGCATTCAAAAACTATGTTAGTTCTGGCGGGTAATGGGTTAACACAAATCCAAATCGTGATGACCAAATTGTGATGTCGCATAATGGGTTAACTTGAATTTATTTTGTCGTTGATAATGACTCATCTCTTAGGAATTTCAAGGCCAACAGTATGAGCGAGTGTTGGGGTCAAATGTCAACAAAAAAATTTAAATACATGTACTCGGTACGTGCCGGGTCAAAGGTCAAGGTTTACACATCGATAAATTTTGATGACTCATCATTTCGGAATGTGTAGTACCGTAAAATGGGTGCAATAGGACTCTAAGACACACGCTTTCAAACATCGTCAAAAGGGTTCAAGTTACTCCGTTTTGCGGTGGCACTAAGCCGGCCTAGCCGTCTTACTAATTATATTTACTAACCACCCAAATAAAAGTTTAGCGACGCCCCTAATCTTCCAATTTTCCGTACTTCTTAAATTTGCACCGACCACTACGTACCACTGGATTTGTGGTGTAATAATTATAGTTTTGAGCTATTTATTTTGATATCGAGTATGTATATATGTATATGGAATTCGCGTTATAGGAGACGCAGAATTAATTGATATCCGTAAGTAGTTCTATGGAAACCGCGTTGTAGAAATCACAAAAATAAGAAAAAGAAATGTATATAGGGTAGGGTCGTGTAAGATGGGCGGTCGGTAAGAATACGCACTCCTGTTTTCTCGAAACAAGAACGAAATTTATAATTAACTACAATCGTGTTTTGAAGTGTTCTGGCATCTGTAATTACTCACCAAAAAATATTGGTTTACGACATAATCCCGATATTCTAGATAAGTTTAAAATTTTTAGTACGATTTGATATTATTTTTCTCGAATTTGAATGTGTTACTATGGTTTATGTCGAAACAAGTTAATATTCCTGAAGCTAATAAAGTTAGTTTTTCTAAATTCAAAGCTTTTTGATAAATGCGCCATCTTACCGACCTCAGTGCGCACTCTTACACGACCGATCGTGTAAGAGTGCGCATTTCTCATTTTATGATTTTTTTAAATAACTCGATCGGTATTGTGTTTATAATAAAAATCCTTTACCACAGCGTTAACTAATCATTAAGGTACTAGAATAAATACAATTTACTTCCCTAACATTTTTCGTTATTAGTCGAATTATTATAGGAGACTTGCGTGTTATAGGAGACTTGACTGTATATCATTTTTTTATTATCACAGTAACTTTTACTTTAATATATTTACGTATTTTTCTCTCTCTCTCTCTTTATAATTTACTTGCTAATTGTATTTAATTGGCTTTATGGCAAATGAATTATTAATTAAATAAAAAAATTATCACAATATCACTATTTCTCAATGTGCTTAAATATTATGTAAATATATTATAGTGTGGTTATCATTATTGGTATTAGTATTATCGAGGTATGTTTCCGCAAAAGTGATTAATTAATAAGAATTATCGATTTTGGTGTTTATATTCTATAAAGGCATAATGGGTACTATTTTCAGATACCTTTTGACGCTAATGATGTATTCTGCTTGAACATGTTTGTAAATGCATTAGATGGCGCCGATTCCCTAGCATTCAAAACGCGAATTATTTGTGTTTTACGATTGTAATACACCATCAGAAAACCACCACCGATACCCATACTTTGAAAACATACTACACCTTCACAAAGCAGTGTTGCAATTGCGGCATCAGCAATAGATCCTCCGTGTCTAAATATGTTGCTGTAAAAAACAATATCATTAGTTTCCATTAGTTTAATAAGAAAGTTTAATATTATAAATTTTTCCACTTAAACAAACTTTATTCTGACTTTATTCTATTAATTAATAAAATACCCCGTTATAGCATCCTACACATCTCAATCAATTCCTCAAGACAATTTTACGAGAATGGCCTCCTATAACCTCCTTTTTATAAAAATTATTGTAAACAATTGTTAAAATTTACACTTTTCCATACAGAGCCGGATTTGCATAAGGGCACTTGGGATACGTGCCAGGGGTCTCCAAACTAAAGAGGCCTCCACAAAACAAAAGAATGGAATAGAAAAGAACGTTTTTTTGCTCGTCAATCCTATTTTTCAGGAAAATTTAGAAAATTCTCTAGGGGGCCTACATATAAGGGGGCCTAATCAAGGGTCACCACGTGCGAAATACCCCCGAGCTTGCACGGAAGTAAATCCAGCCCTGTTTTCATATATTTTACTAATACAATACATATAAAATAAATTAAAAAAAAAAAAAAAACAAAAGTTGAAAACTGAAAAAATTAATTTTCTTGCAAACAGGGCCGCATGCAACGGACTTCTTTAGGGTTTTGCTCACAGAGATCAACTTGTGGAATAAAGCTGGTCCAAATCAGTAACCCGAACGTGGGACCCCCCCCCCCCCCCCAGTAAGTTAACAATTACGAGGGATCAACTAGATCAAATTAATATAGTTAACAAAATCCCTTATACGAGTATCCTATGTAACACGAATTATATAGAACAAAGTAAAAATACTTTAAAAAATAATATATATATATATATATATATATATATATATATATATATATATATATATATATATATATATATATATATGGATATATATATATATATATATATATATATATATATATATATATATATATATATATATATATATATATTAAGGAAGTTGAAGCTTCCTTGACACATTAAATAATACTGCTATAATATTGTAATACGTTTGGAGTTTCAGTTTTTGTTTTTACGTTGCAGCTATTATTTATGTTAATAAGTAAAAATTCAGAGACTAGTCTCTTTTTAGAAATCGGTTTAAAATCTAAAATGCTAACTTTATTCAAGTCAAAATTGTGTGAATATTCATATGTATGTTGTCGATCGTATTCTGCAATTTGCAATAATTTTGCAATAAAATTTAAAAAAAATTATTTTTTTTGTGAGAAAAGAAAGTACAAAAATCACGAAAATTTCATTGGCATTACTTTTCCCCTATGCACTGTATTACAAGGTGTCGTTTATTTTTTGCTAATGGAACACGATCGTTGTAAACCTGTTGTATTGTTACTGTTCTTATTTCGTATATATATATATATATATATATATATATATATATATATATATATATATATATATATATATATATATATATATATACGAAATAAGAACAGTAACAATACAACAGGTTTACAACGATCGTGTTCCATTAGCAAAAAAGACAGTGTCTTATTTCGTATATATATATATATATATATATATATATATATATATATATATATATATATATATATATATATATACGAAATAAGAACAGTAACAATACAACAGGTTTACAACGATCGTGTTCCATTAGCAAAAAATAAACGACACCTTGTAATACAGTGCATAGGGGAAAAGTAATGCCAATGAAATTTTCGTGATTTTTGTACTTTCTTTTCTCACAAAAAAAATAATTTTTTTTAAATTTTATTGCAAAATTATTGCAAATTGCAGAATACGATCGACAACATACATATGAATATTCACACAATTTTGACTTGAATAAAGTTAGCATTTTAGATTTTAAACCGATTTCTAAAAAGAGACTAGTCTCTGAATTTTTACTTATTAACATAAATAATAGCTGCAACGTAAAAACAAAAACTGAAACTCCAAACGTATTACAATATTATAGCAGTATTATTTAATGTGTCAAGGAAGCTTCAACTTCTAGATAATTAACAAAAAATAGAATATATTATATACTGGATTTCCCGTTTGGATGTATACATACGGTTTACATGTTAATTGATAACGCTGAATTCTCATAAGAAAAAGGTTATGTCACACGAGTGCTTTGAACAAACTAACAATACCAATTTAATATTAGGTGTGTTCCAGCACCTATTTTTCGACAAGTACAAAACATGTTCATGATTTATTTATGCGCATGCTCGACTATGAACAAGTCACAAACATGTTTGTAATGTGCAGAGTGCTGGAACATATTTTAAAAAGAATTGTTGACATTTAATAGACACTGTCTTCTTCCACAGTGTCGTATATATGTATAACTTTCGGTTTGAATTTTTTTGTTCTCTTGAAATGATAATCGAATTATTTCGTTCCCCGTCTCAACAGAGGTAGATAAGTGAAAATCAGAATTAAGTATCACTCATATCATATTACCACTAAAATTAAACAAATAAAACAAATATGGAATATCTAAAGTTACGCTGAAATTTACTAATATTAAATAAAATTATATTTCAGTTTTATTCATTTCACTCCATTTCAGTAATAAGAAATGTTAAAATGAAATTTATAGATGTAACTTGAAATTTTGTTAACCTAAAATTTTAATACACATATCTAGAAAACAAAAATTAAATTATTTAATTTTTCCCCCTTCTTTTTTTAAATGTCTATAAATAATTATAAAATTTGTTTATCAAGTTTAAAATTTTCAAATTCTGTACGTTAAACAATTAACCTATAATCCGTTGTTTTTAAACCGTCAAAAGAAAGAGATAGCAATAAATAAAAGAAATAAACAATACAATGTACAAAAAATCCATTCAAAATCCCTTGGACAATTTAGACAGTCAATAACAAGTTTGTAACTTGTCGGATGTATTGTTGGAACATTGTACAATATGTACAAATTGTTTACTTTTTCTTTGCTGGAACGCAATAACTTGATTACGCATGTGCAAAGAATCCACGGACTGTCAAATATAGTATGCTGGAACAAACCTATTGTAACTACTGTTACTATCAATAATGCAGTAAAATAAAGAAATGAATGTCGCAATTTTTAAGCAATTCATATTTTAACATAAATATTTGTGTCATTTTTTGTAAATTTAAAAGGCATCTTTTAATTTTTTTTGGAAATAAATATTAAAATAATAAAAATACGGAAACAATACTCTTTTGAAGAAATAGTGCAGATAATTTGGTGGAAATAGTATGTTATACACCAAGGGACTAAAGTGTGAGTTTTAATCCCGAGTGTGAAGTTTGTTGCCAGAGGGCCTGTAAGGCCCGAGGGCAACAATTCACACGAGGGATCAAAATAAACACTTTAGTCCCGTGGAGTATATACTATTTTTTGCAATTCCGGATTATTTAAAGTTATAAATATCAAATAAAAATAAAAATAAAATTCTTAAAACATCGGTTAAACTATGTGATAAAATATGAATTAAGTATACTTTGAAGAAATCAGTGGCGTGCCTTGGAGGGGCCCTCTATCAAAATTAGTTGCGGGGCCCAAATGAAGGGTAAAAATTTCTCACAAAAGAAACAAAAATGCTTGCATTAAATTAAAATAAGTATTTATTGATTATAAGTTATCGCTTCCTCCTAGAATTTGAGCTAGCCAAACAATTCAAAGTAAATATACACTTTTCTTGCCTTTTTTTCGGCAAATTGATTTATTAAATCATCTATAGCTGAAGACGGTTTCAGTTTTCCTAAAATTTCTGCCTCTATAGACAACAGTGACAAGTCTGGTAGCCGTTCCTGCCTCATCGAAGTCCTTAGGTAATTTTTTATCAGTTTTAATTTTGAAAAACTTCTTTCAACTGTTGTGGTTGTAACTGGAAGGGTCAAGAATAGAAAGCATGCTGTTATTACCTCCGGTAAACTGGATGCAAGGCTATTGAATTTTATCAGCAATAATTCCATGAGTCTTTAATGGAATGAATTTTTTGAATTTCAGATTTTAGGCATGTTTTCAGAGCAATAGACCCGGGAAAAAAAGAGATTGCTTTTTTGATATTTGTCATTTCTGAAGTGAAAATTCTATAGGCACGTATGATAGTTTTTTTTTTATGTTTTTTTCCCGGGAAGCACGAGATTAAGTGACATTATAGATAACATTTTACTAATTTTTGCTTACACACGTTAGGGGCCTCTGTAGCCCGGGGGCCCTGTATCATTGATACGGCTGATACGGCGGTAGCTACGCCCCTGGAAGATGTGAACCATATTATACGTATAAAATATTTAAATTGCGTAACAACCTTTGTCAACAAAATTTATTTACTAACGCCATTTGCATTAGAAATTTTGCATGTGAAACTTCAAATTATTACTTTTTTATTTAATTTCTTAAAAATAAAAAAAAATGGATAATTTTGATCAATTTGATATAGAAAAAGTTATAGTCTAAGATCCCGCAGCTGATTTCTGCAGGTATCTGGTTTTTTAATGAAACTTAATTTAAATGAATCCTTAATGGCAATGTAATAGATTGCTGCCGGGTTGCTTATCGAAAATTAGCCGTAAGTACCTTTAATTGCCATCATTAAGCGAATAATCGAAAAGACATTTTTTGACGTTTAAAAGTGTCAAATATTTTCAAAGATTTTTAAAATTTACAAATTTTTCTTATAAGTACATACGATTTACATGTTAATTGATAACATTGGATTCCCATGAGGAAAAAGTTATGTCACAAGAGTGCTTTGGATAAACGTACTTATATTTTTGGAAATTTTCTTTTATAAAATATTTTTTTGAAATTACGGGACTAAAAGACGTGATTTACTCCCCCATAATAGGGAGTAAAGTGCCACTTTTAGTCCCAAGGGACTAAAAAATTATTTTACTCCCGCTTTTAAACCAATCAGCAAGCGGAATTTATAGATCGGCACCAATCTGTAAGTTTAATTTGTAAACCACAGCACTCTAATTCAATTATTATTTAAATAGCGTTGCCAGGCAATTAATTATTATTTATAAATTAATTTAAACTTACTGTGTGAACAAAGGACCACAAAACAGATATTTATGTATGTCTTGGGAGAATTTTATTTACAATTAATGTTTACATTTACATTTATATTACTGCAACTCGATATTTTAAATAAATGATTATTTAAACTGGAAGATTCATTTCCATTAAGGGTTAATTCAGAAGTCGATTTCACATTCTTTTGTCGGAAAATTTGGTCTGCTATATCTTTTATATAAAAAGAAAACATCAAAAATCCCCAAAAATGTGCTTTCGAAAAAATCTATTTTCCGTTTCTGCGTCACCGAGACCACGGTTAATACATTGTTTATCTTCATTGGCACGCCGGGGTAGACCGCTCTTCGAAGCGGCAGATAAAAAAAAATCACAACCTTTCACCTGTCGCTGGCTCACGGTTTATTATGTGTTATTGGTGTTCAAATATCAAAAATTGTAAAATTTAAATATTATAATCATTTTAATAATAATGTAAAATCAAAATTAATGGCTGCTACCCATAGTTAAAATTTAGAGCAACCTTTGGATGAACCTAATTAAGTCAACATTAAGATTGAAATTTATTTATTTATTGGTATTCATAGACAAATTTTAACCTTGCCCAGCTAGGACCAGCTTGAAACTAGCTAATTATAAATACTGTAAGGTGTACACCCGCTTTAGAGTCAGTTCACCAACTGAAATCAGTCAGAAAAACGAAAGATATTTAAACAATTGTAGCGCAAAATATTTAAATTAATAAAAATTCTAATTTTCTCTGTAATTAATAAAATAAGATAAATAATACATAATTCTGGATTTTAATTTAATTTATAATTAGTGAAGTCAATAAAGCTTTTCACCTCTAAATTCTCTACAACAGGCCCGATTTAGATGAATTTTTTTTAAATTGTTCCTTTTGTAGTGTTATTGAAAATCATAAACATTAAAAATGACGCTTAAAAAGTTTAAATAAAAATGACAATTTTTGATTTCAGTAAAATGGCATTTGAATAACAAAATGTAATACACATATTTACTTACTGAACTGCTAAAATATCTATATTCATAGCATTTTTCGATGTTCTAAACATCACAGTAAAAAATTTTTTATCCAAAATGAAACATAAATTCTTCAAAAGTGACAAGACTTAGCGCTTTGAAACAAAGTTCATTATTTGAATAAATTATCATTTTAACATACAAGAAAATTTCGAAGTTTCCGAATTTTAAATATGGAGAAATGAGTGGTAAATTATAAAAATTGTTAAATTTTGTAAAATGCATGTATCTGTTATTAATAATAAAAATGAATATTACAGAAAAATTAAACGGTCCGTATTTCAGGCTATCACGGCAATATATTACCCATTTAGCAGTTAATAATATATAGAAGTTTCAAAAATTTTTCCCGATAAATGGCATAGCAAGAAAAGCATAAGGAAATGGCCCCCATAGCCGATGTGTGTAATAATATATGTAGTAACATTGGTACTCAAAGTGATTACCAAATATAGGGTGATTGACCCATAACCTTGATTAATAAATTATCCTTGAGATATTAACCAATATATGTGCTAGTGCTGCAATTTTTCAAACTCAATTTTCTCAAAAACTATAATACCTAGGAAAATAAAACCGACGCAGAAATTTAGGTAATACTTGGGACTATTACACCGGTCAATTTAAACATGCAAAGGTACAAAAATTAGGGGAGAGCTGAAAATTGGTATGAATGTTCGGAACATCATTATAAATAAGTGTTGAAAAGTCCTCATCGATCCTGTACGTGGAAAAAATTTTATTCAAGGTCAAAGGTTTCAAAAGTGGGGTTTTCGCGTTTTTCATCAAAACGGTAAGTTTTATCATAAAATTAGGTCAGATAAATATTGTAGATCATATAATTATCTATAAAAAATGTCTCAATACTTTCTTTCCTAAGAGCCACCGTTTCTGAGATATAATTATTACAAAAGTTGTAATCTTCATAATATGCACACGTTTCCATGCCACCTGTGAGGTCGTGTACTTAGCGGGTTTTTTTAAAGAGTTTTCCCGGTAGGCCTACTCCACGGTCTATGGTGATCCTGTTTAATTGAAAACTATTGAATAATAGAAAATTAAAAAAAATATTAGTATTGGGAATGGTGAAAGCGTTATCGATTTAAAAAAAGTGAGGGAAATTATTCGTCAGATTCATAATCAATACTTCAGCTTCCTCTTCTTCTTGTTCTTCTTGTTCTTGTTCTTGTTCTTCTCCTTTTTCTTCTTGTTCTTCTTGTTGGGTGCAAGTAAATTGCCTCAATAGCGATACATCACATGTCTCCTCGTTGGTATCATACGAATCCTCTTCTGTTGGTGATTCAACATTAGAGCACAACTGGCCTTGACAACTGGTACATGCAAGAGAACAAAACAATCCAACTTTTTTGCAGCCGCATTTTGCACTACATCCCTTTTTACAATTACAAAAAATTGTGTTGAGGAGTTTTTCCGGCGCAGGCGGGAGATTTTTTATAATAGTTATATCTCAGAAACGGTGGCTCTTAGGAAAGAAAGTATTGAGACATTTTTTATAGATAATTATATGATCTACAATATTTGTCTGACCTAATTTTATGATAAAACTTACCGTTCTGATGAAAAACGCGAAAACCCCACTTTTGAAACCTTTGACCTTGAATAAAATTTTTTCCACGTACAGGATCGATGAGGACTTTTCAACACTTATTTATAATGGTGTTCCGAACATTCGTACCAATTTTCAGCTCTCCCCTAATTTTTGTATCTTTACTACTAATTTTAGGGCTAAATTGATCGGATTATATATTATATATTTTTTGACATTTTTCCCTAAATGCTCAATGGTTTAAAAAAATTGCATAAAAAATATATTTTATTTTTTAATATGGTTCTAGTATACTTACACCTTTCAAAAAAATACAGAATATTACTTACCTTATATACTTATAGCATACCAAAATCGAAGAGGCGCTTTTTGAGTAATAAATAATTTATTGAGTATATGGCATATATTAAGCGTAGAAAAGAGTGCTTAAAAATAACTGTATAAAAAAAACTTTAACTTTTTGGTAAATGTCTAATATATTTACACAGTTCAAAAAAATGCAGTATATTGTTTAGCCTATCTACTTATGCTACACCAAAGCTCATCATAATTGAAGATGCGCTTTTTGAATAATAATTGACTTATCGAATATACAGTAGATCAGTCATGTCAAAGATACGGCCCGCGGGCCGCATCCGGCCCTCGGACCATATCAATATGGCCCGCGATCACATTATATCACAGAAAGAAGAATCTTGTTAGAGATTTTTAGCACTCGATGCGTGTACGGAAGTTCAAAAATGTGCGCGCTTTAATTATAAGTAACTTCAAGAGTTGCGCGTGCCTAGACGAGCGAGAGTGTTAGTTATGCTTTTATCTCTGTCGTACGCGCGAAAGCCCCTCCCCGCCCCTCCCCGCCGGTTGTAGTCTTTTTGCAGTAAGTTTCAATTTTTTTATTTTAACCTGGCCCGCCTACACTTTCTAAATCTAATATATGGCCCTCTGCAAAATTGAGTTTGACACCCCTGCAGTAGATAATAACAGCAATATTTTCTTATTATAAGAGCTGAGCATCTTATCTACTTACACCACATCAAAGCTTATTAAAATCAAAAGGGTGCTGTTTGAGTAATAATTAATTTATTAATTGTCTATCTTATCTACTTACACCACATCAAAGCACCCTTTTGATTTTAATGAACTTTGATGTGGTGTAAGTAGATAAGATGCACAGCTTTCATAATTAGAAAACATTGCTGTTATTTATTACCTACTGTATAATATTCGATAAGTCAATTATTATTCAAAAAGCGCATCTTCTATTATGATGAGCTTTGGTGTAGCATAAGTAGATAGGTTAATTGTTTTCGATGTATTATTTTTCCGCAAAGCAAAAGAAGCAAAAAAATTATTTGGTAGGATTAAAGACACATGTTTAAAATATTTAGGTGAAAATTTTTGTAAAACAACTTACCGTATTTTTTTGGTTACTACACAGCATTTTATTTTCTATTGAATAAAAAATAACCTATAAAAATTTTAACTATTTTCGGTGTATCGTTTTTTTTACAATTAGATGAAAAATTTTTTATTTAATATAAAATTTTGTCAAAATTTATTATTATATATTTTGAACCCTCTTGAGACCTCAGAACACTGGAGGACAATTTTGACTTCCCGTTTATTTTTTTTTTTTCGATCTTATTAGTATTCGAATAAAATTTAGTCAAGATCCATTCAACCGTTTATCTTAGAAGTCTTTTGGGACCCTAGGACCCTGGGGCACAATTTGAATTTCACATTCATTTTTTCCGTAATCCCAATAGTATTTAAGCAAAATTTAAAAATCATTTTTCACAATTAACTTTGGATCTTTTCTGGGACCGCAGGATTCGGGAGAATAATTTTAAACTAACCTGCATTTTTGGAGGGATCTCAAAAGTATTTGAGCAAAATTTGATCAAGATCCGTCAAACCGTTTATGTTGGACCTTTTTTGCACCCCAGGATTCTGCGGGACTTAAGTCCGCCATTTATAATACTTATGATTTTAAATAATACATTGAAACCTACAATTTAAAACAAATTTTATAAAAATTGGAGCTGTTATAGAGAATTTCGAGATTTTGATCTTTTTGATTCTTATTTGACTACATTAAATAAATAACAAATATTAATGGAAAAATCTGTTTATTAAAAATTTAAATTTTTTGTTGTAAATATAATTTAAACTGTCAGAATGTCAGTACGTATGACTATTTTAAAGTATTTTAAAGATGTGTGTAAATATATATATATATATATATATATATATATATATATATATATATATATAAGTTATGAACTACAATATAGCCATTTAACAATATCTTCATATTACACTAAATTCAACATTAGCATACGTGACAAACAACAAGTATAATTTCAAGTGAAAGGAAAGTCCAACTTCTGACCTATACTCATTAAGTATATCCGCAGGACACACGACCAATGTCATTCCAGAAAGTAACAGGAAATTCAACCGTATATAAGTCACGATACAAATGGGCCAAACAGCAGTTGCTCACCATCCGTCTTACCGAAGTCAGCTACGTACCAGATGGTTAACTTGAATACCGCGGCGGTGATAAAGTAAATTATTTTATTTCAAATTATATTGTAAAAAATTGTATTCTTGTAAAAATTTGTATTTTGTGAAATAAAATTTTTTTTTAAACATAAACTTCTGCCGAGTTTATATTTGGCGCAGCCGGTAGGATAGTGCAGGAAAATTTCGTAAACCTCCACTATCTAAGCGCTCATCGTAAAGTTAACGCGACAGTTAAACTACGAGTGTCTTTTAAGACTTTGGAGCCGAACCTACAAACCAAACAAATAAAATATACAACTCGACTGGAACACCAACAGTGGTTTGGAGCAACATATTCCCGGACAACGACATTCTCGACGGCTTATCGAGAAGTAGTGGCGATACATCAATTCACGACGGTTTATCGTGAAGAAGGTCGACTTCGCTCAGTCAACGTCTAGAACTGCACGTACGCTGGTTCAACTGGATATGTGGAAATCATCAGTTCTATTGTTGTAAGTCTTTACTTTCCTATATTATTGCATGATTTCCGATGCCTAAACCTTACCCCACTGCTAAAAGTATTAAATTCCTGAAGAAAAACGACGGTTTATCGTTTAATTCAGATTCAAGTACATCAAGTAGTTGTGACTTCGCTAATAATATTGAAATTATTAATAATATTGAATCAAACAATTTAAGTGAAAATTTAGAAAATATGGCACAACCTAGACTAGTATCTATCGATCAATCAGCTAACGCAGTAGAAACTTTATTAAAAAACTTTCAAATCCCTGATATTATTAAAACAATTATTCCTTATGACGGCAATAGAAGTAATTTGTTTAATTTTATCGATAGCGTTGATATGGCTGTTGGTCTATTATTTAGTTTAGTTGACGATAATTTAAAAAACCTTTATAGTAACGAAATTAGAAAAAAAATAATAGGTCCAGCAAATGACGTACTAAATCAGTATGGTAGAGTGAGAAATTGGGATAGCATCAAAGAAATTTTAATAGGGCATTATGCAGATAAGAGAGATGAATATAGTTTGGCTCGGGATTTATACTCGCTAACTCAAGGAAATCAATCGGTTGAATTATTCTTTAGTAGAGTTAATGAAGTATTAGCCCAACTTATAAATAACATTTCTCTAACGAATACTGACGAGACTGTTAAGAAAGTCAAAATAGAACTTTATAATCAAGCAGCACTAGATTGTTTTCTAACAGGACTTAATAGGAATATAGGAAACATTGTTCGTGCTTTCCAGCCTAAGACACTTGGAGAAGCATGGCAATGTGTACAGAGGGAATTAAACGTTTATTACAAACAAACTCAATACGGAAACGTTAGGCCGCAACCAGAAGACACTAACACACCACCGAAACAAATTATTCGTCACGTATACACACCTACACAACCACAAATTCCACATACACCAAGACAACATTTTAATACGAATATACAACCTGTTCAAAACGTATTCGGAAACCATCCTTGTTTAGAATATGTACCCCAAAATCAAAGAGTTTACAATAATTTTAATCAAAATCGACCTCAACAAAATTACCATACAATACAGCAAAGTCCAGTCCGTCCGCAACAACAAACACAACCTAATAGGTTTACCCCCGAACCTATGGATACAACGTCAGGTAATACTAGACGAATCAATAATAATAACCATCCATTTAGACAAACGGAACCACCCAGGGTAATTTCAAAAGAATTGTTCAATACTGAAAATAATTGTTACGAACAGAAATACTATTACGAACCAACAGAAACAGAAATAGAATCAACAAATCCGTTAGAATATCAATTCAACGAAGAACCCAAATCAGTGGAATTCGACCAAACTGACCTAAACAACATAAACTACGAATCTGCCAGATACGTAGAATTAAATTTACAACAGACCAAGAACGGGACGTTACCATACATAATAATAAAAAACGGACCACAGAGACTAAAATTCTTAATAGATACAGGAGCTGACAATAATTTTATAGACCCAAAGCATGTTGAAAATCTAACTTTAATCCCGACAGACGTAGAAGTAAAAACGGCACTCAAAACACACAAAATTAATAATAAAATACGCATCTCATACTTAAACGAATTAGATAACACAGAGCCATTAGAATTCCTCGTATTTAAATTTCATTATTATTTCGATGGCATCATAGGAAACCAAACATTGAGACAATTGAAAACAAAAATAAACTACAATAAGCATACAATACAATTCGGGCGAGCTATTAACCGACTATATTACAAATCGTGCATGACACCGATAGTTTTTACATTAGAATCACAGAAACAAAACATGATTGAAGTATCCACTTTAATAAAAAATGGAGACATACTGACCCCTACTATTAAACTAAATCCCCAAGTAAAAACTGCCAATAGAATATACACTGCACATAAAAAACAAAAACAAACGTTAATAAAAAACAACAATAAACGAAACGATCCACCACAACTAAACATAGGAGACACAGTTTATGTTAAAAATATACAACGTAACACGAAATTATTACCTCCGTACAATGCAAAAAAAGTAACTGACGACAATAAATTAACCTTTAAAACAAAGAATTACAAATATCACAAAGCCAAAATAAAACCTAAAAGAAAGTAATGTTGTTACAGGTTCTTAACAATGACGAACGCGCAAAGAATAGAATACCACGACATATCGCACACAAAAGGACTTATCGCACTTAATTTAGGTACAACTAGAGTAGTTTCCCATTATAATAATCTAATACATATAATTAACATAACTAACATTAGAGACACATTAGGGTACTTAAGAGATAACATTTATAATACTAGTCTTAACGCAACATTATTTTACAATACGAAAAATCTAAAGGACTTATACAACAAAATAGAGCGAAACTTAGAAAACTTAGAACCGAGGACAATTAGAAGTAAGAGAGGTTTGATAAACGCATTAGGGACCGTAATAAAAGCAATATCTGGCAATATGGACAACAACAACGCGATAGAAATCAACAAACAAATAGAAACCCTCAAAGATAATAGTTTGTTACTAAAGGACAGAATAGACCAACAACACAGATTAAACACACAGATGATCGAGCGATTTAATAACATCACGGATTTTATAAATACTGAACAAGCTAAACTTAAAATTTTAGCCAATGCTATGAAAACATATCCCCAAATAGAACAACAACTATTTCAGTCACAATACTATTTTTCCTTACAATCACAACTTCAATACTTAAACCAGCACGTTAACGACATTATATTATCGATAGAACTAGCTAAGTTAAATATGATATCTAGGCATATCCTTACAAAGAATGAATTAAAGTTAGTTTATGAAAATTTGAAAAGTAGTATCAACATTATTAGTGATGAACACTTGTATGAACTACTCAACTTAAAAGCCTACTACAACGGAACCAATATCATATTCGCTGTAATGATTCCACAGTTCAGGAATAATATTTTTAATACTATCAAAATAAGACCCATCCCTGAAAACCATCAAATTATAAAACCAAAAACCAATATAATCCTGCATAACAAAACCCATTACCAATTCCTAGAAAAGACTTGCAATAAGATAGAACAGGATTTTATCTGCCCACCTGTAATATTAACACCAAAGGAAGCTAACCGATGCGAAATAAAGATATTGGAAAATAAACCAGCACAATGTACGCTACATCGCACAATAGGAGAAGAATTCATAGAAGAAATAGAAGACAACCACATAATCGTCATAACTAATCATTCAATCGACATCACGAACAACTGCGGAAAGAACATTACCAACTTCATTGGAAAACTACATATCATCGTAGACCAATGTCATGTAACGATCAACCAAATAACTTATGGGACTCTAGACAATACCATCAACAACATAGTTTTGGAACAAATATTATATAACACTGTTAATATTACTGACATTTCTAAAGATATAAACTTAGATCTGTTACAGCTGAAACATCTAGAAAATACGGATACCATTCAATTTATCAAATATCAACATTACACCCACATGACCGTCACAGTCATCACCATTGGAATCTTAATAGTAATCGGTACGAGTTACGTTACATGCAGAAGATGCAAGAGAGCAAAAACAACACAAGAATCAGTCCAATACATGTTGGCACCTACGGCACCACCAATCGACAGGTCGTCAGTCGTTCAATTCCCCTTCAAAATTGAACTTCCATCTTAGGGAGGGAAGAGTTATGAACTACAATATAGCCATTTAACAATATCTTCATATTACACTAAATTCAACATTAGCATACGTGACAAACAACAAGTATAATTTCAAGTGAAAGGAAAGTCCAACTTCTGACCTATACTCATTAAGTATATCCGCAGGACACACGACCAATGTCATTCCAGAAAGTAACAGGAAATTCAACCGTATATAAGTCACGATACAAATGGGCCAAACAGCAGTTGCTCACCATCCGTCTTACCGAAGTCAGCTACGTACCAGATGGTTAACTTGAATACCGCGGCGGTGATAAAGTAAATTATTTTATTTCAAATTATATTGTAAAAAATTGTATTCTTGTAAAAATTTGTATTTTGTGAAATAAAATTTTTTTTTAAACATAAACTTCTGCCGAGTTTATATTTTATATATATATATATATATATATATATATATATATATATATATATATATATATGTATAATATTATATAATTGTGCTGTGTTTATATTATATTAATATATTTATTATATACCTATACTTTTATGTAATTTAAGGGAGGAGTTCAAATAGAAAAGTAACTTTTTTATTTATGATTATGATTATTTTGCTTCTTGATTTTTTTTTCAAATTTGGGAGAGTTTCAAATAGAAAATTTTATTTTTGAAACATTCATTACTCTTCCCTGTGGGGGGAGGGGGCTCTTTTTCACAAGTTTCTAAGCATTTACAAGGAACGCCATATCTTAAAAAGTAATGAATATTTTTTAAATATTTTTTCATTATTTTATTCCTAAAGGACCTGTCCATAAAGCTGAGTATAGGTTTCAGGTAACTGTAAAATTTAACGATAAAATTGTAAGCCCAAACTTCTAAAAATTATAAAACCCAATTTTTTAATAAAAAAAAAATGTTTAAAAATAGTTAAAAGTGTTCAAATGGAAAAAGCATACTCTACTTTATGCGCAATATGCTTATGAATAAAATTTTAAAAAAAAATTAAGTCTCTATCTTTTCTAGAACTTGATATAAGATTTTCCTTTTTGGGAAAAACATAACTTTCGGGAAACGGTAAAAAACAAAAATAATAACAAAAGAAGCGGTTTACTCACTGTTTATTAAAACTCTCCAGCCCCATACATGGTCCTTTCTTGTTCCTTTTTCGTGCATACAATAACTCATGTACTCACCAAAACTAAATATTACCAATCAAATCGCAAGGGGGGGGGCGAGCGTTGTCTGCAAAGGAGCAGCAACTTGGCTGTGCAGCGGCTCACAAATAAATATTTTCTACTTGAAAAAAAAATTTTTGGCCATGTTTGTTTTATATATCACCGTGTTTGTAA
Source organism: Brachynemurus nebulosus (assembly GCA_035578155.1). Taxonomy (NCBI): domain Eukaryota; kingdom Metazoa; phylum Arthropoda; class Insecta; order Neuroptera; family Myrmeleontidae; genus Brachynemurus; species Brachynemurus nebulosus. Next base: position 86,287,812 of record JAPWDM010000001.1, on the reverse strand, counting down.
AGAACCGCAGAACAAAATAAAAACAAAAAACGAGATTCGAAAAAAATTAGTTTATTAGCCGTTTCTGGCGTGAACTCCCTCCCCCCTTAAGTGACTTATAATAAAATATAAATTATAACACATACTAAAATATTTGTTTATTTATTAAAAATTTTTACAAACGAAGTATAAAATAAATATAAATTTTGTTAATGATTTAAATTTTTATAATCTTAAACATAAACTGTGGTCCTAAGTCCTAAAGCATTAAATAATTCCAGTGCGGTTCCGATAATTTTCAATATTTTAAGAAAAACAACTAAAAGAAAATTTAATAATAAATTAACTAAAGTATAGTAAAATATTATGTTAAACTACCGTTTTGTTTATAAATATTTACATTAAAAAAAGATACACAAAAATTGTAATTAGAAGGATTCAACCAAAAATTGCCTGTCACGAAAGTAAGTAATAATTCCCTAGTTTTTCTGGTTTTCAACGTATTTTTTTATCAGTTATCTATAAAATTGTAAGCTTTTCGTCAAATACATGCTGCAAATTTATATTTTCGTCGCACATGAAAATTTTTTGCGACTGAAAATATCTAAATTCGATACCTATTAATAAAATAGAAGGGTCTGTCCGTGATTTTCGAATTTTTACGTATTAGTATGTTTTTTGGTTAGGAAATTCAACATATACCTATACCAAATCTAACTTTAAAAAATTTTTTGTCTGTCTGTTTGTACGAAACTCTTAAAGTTATTAATTTAAAATTTACAGGAAATATAGATATTAACTTCCCGATCAATCTGAACCACATTTAAAGTGATCTCCCAAGTGGTTATGTACAAAATGATTCAAATAGAATCTTCATTAAAAGTTTATGGTCTTCTAAATAAAGTAGATTTTTGAAAATTTGGTTATAGAAGTTTTTATTTATGAAGATTTTAATCAAAATATTTCTAACTTGCTGCCATTTCCGGTTATACCGGAAGTTAACACCAACTTTGTTATTTGAAGTGTTTTTGAGAGCAAATTTGGATTCGTTGGAAATTTTTATTAATATTCTACGTGACAGTGATATTTCAACTTCCTTGACTTGATACAGAGTGGTCACATAAGGCATTTTTTAAAATATTTTTTGTTTATTGTGTAAATCTTTTTTTTTTTTTCAAATAAATCACCTATATTTTTTATGATAATTGTGTAGAAAAATGTAAAGTCTATCTATTAATATAAGATATTCTTATAACTAAAGCTGATATTCTGGACGTTACATAGAATTTATATAATAAAATGGTAAATTAGGTTTTCTATGGGCCTGGCTAACATTTGTGTCAGTCAAGTTGTGCCATTTAAAGTTGAATTGATGTCTAATTGTAATGTTTTACTTGGTAATATATTGGTAGATATATTTGAATTTTGATAATTTGGAGGACTATCTTTATGTAATAGGCTATGATGCCTCTTTTTACAAACTAAACATTGAAATTTGGAAGGGCAGTTCAAAACTTCGTGACTTTTGGAAAAACAATTTATACACATATGATTGTCCTTTACGAATTTAAATTTGGATTCATGATCGCTAGATTTAAATGTCTGACAGTCTTTTAATAGATGAAAACCCTTTGGATAGAATAAACAAATTTTACTGTTATGGATACTCGAATTATTTGAAACAAATGTTTTGGTATTTTTTGCGAAGTCACTATGCCCTAAACTTGAACTAGATTGGCTTGTTCGCGGTTTTTCTTGTTTTTTGACAAAGTCTATGAGCTTGTCATATCTAGGTAGATCCTAATCAGATCGTATTAACTCAAATGCGTTAATAATTTCTGAAAGTAACTTTGATCTTGCAACGTAGCTCAAAATATAATCGGAAAGATCATCTAAACGTAATCGTTTTAATGCACTGACAATAATATTAAATTTTTCCAAAAATATTTGTAAATTATTTGTGGAACTATTTGAAAGGGGTCGAAAATTCAATAAACCATCTAGATATGTGTTGGCTAAATATTTTTTGTCGTGGTAAGTATCCTCTATTAATTTAAATATGGTCGGATAATTATCTCGTATTGCATCTATGGCAGTACAAGTTTTTAGAGCTCGACCGGTCAAACTGCTAAGTAAATAGTGGAGCTTTTCGGTATTTGAAAATTCAACTTTATGATGTACTAATTGTTTATCACTTTCATACCAAATGGGCCAAAGTGACAAATCTTCAGCACTACATTAATTCTAACGTCGGCATATGGATCCGGGGCTTACTTTTTTCAAAATCGATATTCGTAGAATTACTTGTTTTGGGTAGGTAACGCGATGCAATATATTGGATATTGTCATTCAAATCTTCAAAAGATTTTAGTAAACTAAACGAAGGGACAGCAGTAGGTTCCAATTGTTGACTTAGAGACACAATTTCTTGAACAATTTGACGATAATCACTTATTGTTTTATCAAATGTACCGTACCGTATCGTAAAATGTTCTAATTTAGTACTATTTTCTGGGTCATTTTTTAAAGCTAAACCGGCTTCATAACAAAGTTGTGCACGTCGAAACAAATTTTCACGCTTCGCATTGGCTTTATCACGTTCTTTCTCTATTTTCGACATCTTATTCTATTATTGGTAACGAACAAAAAAATCAAAAATAAACTTCACTTTTATACAACTAGCAAAAAATGTGTATAGGTATTTCACACTAAAGGTCAAAATATGTAAATAAATGGTCAAAATAGGTAAATAAATGGCACGATATACTTTTTTTATCTCCAAATGTATTGCATGGAGTATTTGGGGAAAAAATTATAAAGGTTAAATAGATTAAACTGTTTGACGTTTACAAAAAAAAAAGTGATCAGCTGAGGCTACCGGCCACGGATATGACCACAACTACATATAGCATTGGTAGCACTCTGCGATCGGTATTGGCGCTAATATCGGTAATGATTTAAAACTAAATTACAAGCCACCGATATTTTCAAAACAAACGGGTTCAAACTGGTCAAATAGCTATTATGCAATAAATATATTTTTCTCACAAAAAAATGGTAAAAAATTTATATAGGTAGGCGAATAAATAATCGTACATGTATACAACGGCAATGCATTAATCCATCTGGAATAAATATTACTTGAGGAAAATACAAAAGGGGAGAGATCCAAACGTGATCTAAAGGAAATCTGGCTCGAATGATCAAAAATATGTTCAAAAATGTATGGTGTGAATGGGGAATATGTATGTGATCCGCAAGTTGTAAATTTACGGATCGGATAAGCTAGCCTAAGAGCTATTGAACGATTTTCACAAAGTACTTTCTACCGGTTGGTATTTTTTACACAAACAGTATATAGGCCCACGAATCAGGAATAAACAACGTGGCAGTCCAAAGCAGGGCACAAGACTATTAAAACAATTTTTGAAAATGCAAAAAAAGGGCCCAATTCAAAGCATTTTCTACCGCTTGAAATTTTAACAGAATACTCCAGACACTCATTGAAGCCAGAAAAAAAATTGACAGGCGGTTTGGTGGGGATCTACCCCTTGCCAGGCGGGCCCAAACATGTCAAATTTTATACCCAACTCAAAGTATTTTCTACCGCTTGAAATTTTAACAGGATACTCCAGATACTAATTGAAGCCAGAAAAAAAATTGACAGGCGGTTTGGTGGGGATCTACCCCTTTCCAGGCGGGCCCAAGCATGTCAAATTTTGTACCCAACTCAAGGTATTTTCTACCGGTTGAGATTTTAACAGGATACTCCAGACACTTACTGAAGCCAGAAAAAAATATTAAAACATTCCATACAGTAGTTTTCTTTAAAAAAATTCCCTAAAATCACCTTTTTTTCAGGCGGTCACACTAGTAGTCCCCCTTAACTAAATAAATTGATTTGTATATTATTATTATTAGTAACATTAAACGGTACATTTTTACTAACATAAGACTAAAAGTATAATATAAAAACAAGAAATTGTTGTTTTATAGCCGGATAAAATATTTGTGGTTCCAACTATATTTCTTGTATCAGCATAATGTGGAAATTCAAAATGTTTAATATGACCATCTTTTGGTTTATATGAATAATTAATTAGTGGCATTCCGCAATAAGAATGGAATTCCCATTGTGTTATATATTTAGAAATATCCCAATTTCCCTCCATATTATAGAGATCTTTAGGTGGATAATGTAATAGTGTGTACCACGGTAATAATCTTATTACAGATGTAGTTACTGGTAGCAAAGTATCAGGTATTTTATAGTACCATAAACGTTCCCAATCGGTTTTAATATCTACCTTATTAATACCGGTTAGTATCATTGGTTTTCCATTTGTTCGACTGCTCACCTAAAAGAGTTTTATCTAACCAGATTTATTAAATCCAATAGAATGATAACCGAATATTGTTTTCGTAGAGTTGGTCCATACAGTACTCGATGGATTTGTGTTAAAACTTATGTTTGATCCAGTTGGAGTTACTTTAACTGTTACTTCTTGTACACGACATCCATATGGTAAAAAATTCCATTTAGCTTCTGACAAATAAAATTCTAAATATTTAATAGGAAGCTAAACTAACGATGTGCTCAACTGATATCTGTTTACATCTTTAGGTGGTTTTTTTACATAATAAGCATTACTCCAACTATGCATTATTCGAGATAGTTTAAATGTTACCGTTTGTTACACTGATTTTGGATTCGAAACATATTCGATAGTTTTCTTAAACTGTTCTGTACTTTGTTCTTGCTTATTTGTCCTTTCAGCAGTTGGCCCAACGATATTGTCTCCATTGTCAGGTACATCCATATTTTCCGTTTGAAATTCTTTTAAAATTGAAGCTGGAAAATATCAGTTATTCTTCAATATTACTTCTTTTCTTACTATTACCCACGGGCTGGTAACACAGATAGGCAAAACTGGAGATGACATGTATATGTATGTATCAAATATTCCCCTTACGCCAGCAGGGTAAAATTTGTTACCTCTAGCAGTCCACAAACTTGTACAGTGAGTTTCAGAATAATTATAAATATTTTTATTTATATTACCATTGTTGTTATTACTGTTCCATGTATTTAAAATAGGGGATCAAAATATTTACTAATGTCCCTGAAACACACTATCTTGTATTCTATTTTAAAACATATGAACGAAAAATAACGAAAAAATAGCGAAATAGCGAAAAACGAATTAGCCTGCTATCTGGTGTTAAAGTTCAATATATTTATAATCAAAAAAATAGAATAATTGCAAAAATTTATCTGTTATTTTCTCGTGTAATATTCGTATTTTTGGATAGTACCTATTTCTTTTTTGTAATTTTGTTTTTATTTTTGTGTTATTGGTTTTACATTGAATATTAAAAAGTAGATATGTTTACTTTTTTGGTATATATATTTTATTTTTGTCTGGTGGAAAATATGGACATGAAGACACCAGAGACACTATTGGAAAATATAATATTTATATTCTTGAATTAAAATTAAAAAAATAAAAACTAATTACTATCCTTTATTTTTAGGAACAACAAACAGGATTGTTTATCCTAGAATAAGCTCGTAAGTCGAAGACATACGATGTTGGTTTAAAATCATGTTTTCGGAGCATCTTTTGTCAAAAAAAAAATAAGTTTTTGGCCAAAATTTTAACAAATTTTCAACTTTTTCCTACACCCATAAAGGGCGAAAAAACTATATATGGTAAATTTTTTAACTACTGCTCTACGTAAACTCGTTTTTAAAATGATTTAAGGGGAGTCGGAAGAGGCTATCTTCGTAATGTAAAAATGAACAACTTTATGTACCTTTTTCTAGAGAATCAATGAAGGTAGAGACTTGATTTTTGTTTTATTTTGAAGTACTAATATCACTCTTAATTTTGAGTGTTTGGTTTTAAAAAATTCATTTCTTAAGTATTTTAATTTTTTTGTTTTTTAATCTTGTTTTTTTGCCGTGTTTTTATGTAAAAAATACTATGTAAAAAAAAACTAAAATACATAAATATAAATCACACTCGGATTATACACAGATACATAAGGTACAAAATAAAAAAAAATATATATTAAAATATCTCTATTGGTTCTTCAGAAAAAGGTACATTTATAAAAAAAAACTCATTTTTCGGTAAACTTATTTAAAGACGAGCGATAGATAAAAAATACTGTGATTTCTACCTTAGTACAATCCAGCTCCATATGCAGCTCCAAACACTAAACAAAACAAATCATTCTGCAGAGCAGACGGTAGCTTAGCAACGGCAACAAAGCTTTTGTAATACTACCAACCTAGTAAAATCAAATACTCAAAGTTATAGCTGTATTATGTAAGAAAATGTTACAGAGGGACCGGTGGGGTGCGAGATGATAGGTGAACTTATACTTTGCAGCACTTTACAAAAAATGTCATAACTTTTGTTTTAGAAGTCGAAATGCAATGAATGAGGTCTTAAATTAAATCTAAATGCATACCGCATAAAATAAAATAAAAACCAAAAACAAAAAAAAAAATAAAATTTACCCCTTCCGACTCCCCTTAAGGAAAATCAAGGAATTTATTGGTAATATTTTAGAGACGTAGGAAATAGGGAATTTGAATTAGAAAAAGTTAAAAGCAATCATTAAGCTATATTCTAAACAGTTAAAAGTAAGTTTTATTTAGAATTCGATAATGGTTAGAAATATTGAAACTGCGGGAAATTATGCAGCAAAAATTATTCGCTTTGACATCTACACTTCGACAATTCTATTTATAAATTATAAAAATACGTTGCCAGTGGGATATGGCAAACAACTTCCTCGTACTCGTAAAAGAATAAAACAGTATTCTACCAAATATACATATATACCGTGAAATTATATTTTCGCCTTAAAGTTCATAAAAAATTGTTGTAACTAAAAATACTTAAAGGCTAAAAATTATAAAATAATAACAAAAATATTTTGGAAACTAACCCCCAAAATACTTTAAAAATTTGAGCGAAGTGGGACTAGCAGTAAATAAGACATAAACATTTAATGGGATTTCATGGTAGCGCCGTGGATACTATGTTACGTTCTGTACAGCGTTTTCAAATTTTAAAAAAAAAATTGATAATTTTCAAAGTTAATTTTATTGTACTTATTTTATTGCCAGCCCACTGTACTTTCGCTGCTGGCGCGAGCTGTACTTCGGCTGTGTTAAATTTATTGCATTTATTCAAGTTGGTATTACTACTCGCGATAGGTAGATAGTTGTGGAGGTAAACTACATTATAAATATCAGTTGTTCGATTATGCCAGTCTCATTTTATCTTGATTTTTTTTTTTTGTAATTCCAATCGGACTTTCTTATAACAGGAATTTTGTAACAACATTATGTGACAGTTTGAATAAAACTTGTAAAATGGGAACATTCAGTGGCATATTATACAATTGTGGAAGTTTGTTAATCTGAAATCATGTGTTACTTTTAATGGCCAAATCCAGGAAGCACTCGACTCGCTAAATGTTTAAATTTGGAGTTTACGCCTTTTCATGTGAATTACATCCACATGCCATGAGTTCGCTTCAACTTTGGGACAACCACTATAATTTCAACGTTCTAAAGCCCGTTTAATACCATCTTTATAGTGGAAATCTTTAGATAAGTAATCATTTCGCATACTCTTATACTTTCTTTGCTACATGGTGTTTGGTGCTATTTTGAAATAACAGATTAACTTTGCATAGTGACTCTAACAAAGTGTAAACCAGTTAAATTTCTATTAACTTTTCTGTCACTCAAATTTTCTCTTAATTTTCTATTAACTTCCTAAAGTTTGCATACTAATTGTAATGTAAGGATGCCTACCTAACCCAATCATTAATTAATTTTCTTTAAAATTTTATAGCATGCTTGTATTGGTCAGTAGATATTTGTATTTCGTAAATTTTCTATATTTTCCTACGTTCTCTCTTAATTATTGTATTTCGTAAATTCTCTAAATTTTCTTACGTAATAATCATTTTTTCTTGTTCTTTTTTTATTTTACTAAAATATGTACTGACTGACAAAACTTTTAATATTATGTAATTTATTTCTAAACTAAATTGTGGCCATTTAACATTTTCCTAAATTTTAAATAATTTATTTATATTGTTAATTGTTATTGAAACAAGAAATTGTTATTAATTATTTATTTGTTCGAAATAATTTTATCACTCAATTGCCTATTTTTTTGTATAAAACTTTGTATTGGGAACAATCTGAAGTAACCCTCACGACCCTGACATCAGTAACGGTGCCATGGCTTTCGGGGCCCTCCCGCAAGATTTTCGTTGGGGCCGTCTGTTAGGGGTGAAAAAATGTTTGCAATCAGCAGAATGAGTCGGCAGGAAGGGGGAGCGGTAACAGAAGGGGCAAAAGCCAATAGACCGCTAGGTGAGCCGTGGGGACAGCTAACGGTACACATCAAATATACATGATTCACGTAACTAAAATCTATCATGACCAATCTATTTATCCGACAAACTGATTAAAGTTGGGGTAATAAAACCTTTCAAAAAATATGTACGTTTAGGGTAATAAAACTTTAAATATGAACGATTAACATGTTGACGGTCGGTTAACTGATACCGTATTGTGACAATTAACACAGCAATTTATTATTGTTACAACTTTACAAGGTTACATAAATAAACGTGGTCCGCTTTCTGTTTAGTAATATTATGTATCTGTAGGAGTATGTAATTGGTGTATTAATTGTCTAAACAGTTTATTAGTGGAGCATTTTGTCATAAACTTTCATGACTATTAACGTGTTAAATATACACAGTTTTTAAAATGTTTTATTATCCTAACCTTTTTTGGGCGATTGGTCGGATTATAGTGAAGATTTTGAGTATTGAGAAATTTTTTTCCCCCTTCATTCATTAAAGCAGGTAAATCTAAAAACAAAAAATATTAAATACAAAATATGGCCATATCAAAATTTTTAAATTAAAATTATTTTTTATATTAGTTATATATCGACTAGCGAAAATTTGAAAGTCATAAAACTTACCTCAAAGTAAATATAATCCTAGCTCAATATTGTTAGATCGCTCGTCATTGAAATTAAGTTAACTTAAAATACGAAGAAAACAAGATAAGATTTTACACTCACAAAGTTATTTAATAAAGAAGTAGCATTGTCTACAAAGTTTTTCAGGTCAAAATAAAAGCACTAAACACATTCAAACTCAGTTTTTTCCTAAATCAAAATTATTCTTACTCCTTTCCTAATCTACGTTTTTTCATTATAATAAACTTTTCCACTATTTGGTCTATGTTTATTTTTCTAGTTTCTTCTTGTTCAGTGCTTAAGATTGCTAAATCGCTTAATCTTGTCCGGCTCATTGTACTTCGTAAGTAATTTTTGATAAGTTTAAGCTTAGAGAAACTTCACTGGTAGCGTCAGGTAATGTTGCACAGCTGTCACAATGTCAGGAAAGCTGCTCATAAGCAAACTATTTTCTTCAATTAATAGTTCCGCAATGTCCTTCACATTTTTTTTTTTGTGCAAATCTCTTTATTTAGTAAAGACTTGAACGACAATAGTTAATCTGCCAAATTTTCACTAATATCACTTGGGTACTTATTTGTTAGCGTGATTGCCCTTTCTGTTATTTCCTCGTCACTAAGTTCTATTAAATTTTTTGGATTTAAAAATGAAAAGTTTTCTACTATATTTTTAAGCCATTGAACCTATTTTTTATCTGATTAATTGTAATATCTAATGTTGCATTAAATATTTTTATTTCAAATGCTTTTAGCGGGTTTTCAATTCTATGATCTAATGCTATTTCGTCATAAAAACGCTTCACAGTTCGTTTACGTTTTTGTTTTAATTCAATTGGAATTTTCCACGTTTTGGCCAGTTTTTGTGCTTCCATCAACTATTCTAAGAAATTTGTTCTCAGATGTTGCAATTTCTCAAGAGTGCGGCTCATAAAAAACATGCTTTTTCAAGATCGCTTGTCTTACTTTGAAAACTTTCAGAATTTATGTTAATAAGATACAGAATTTTACTTTTTAAACTTATCATTAATATAAATTCAAAGGAATCTAAATGTTTTCTAATAGCTAATGCTTCATCTACCTTTGTTTTTTTATTACTGGACAATATTATATTTGTAAAACATTTCATTATAGATTTAAAATTGTTTTTTATTGCCAAGAGGCAGTCGTGTCGCGACGCCCACCTTGTTGGACACACTTTTTTGAGCGTTAGTTTTTTCTTTACTAAATCTTCTTCCAAAGTTTTAGTGAGAATTTGCCAACGAGGAAGACTGGCGCTAAAGAGGACATACGTTTTTTGAATTATATCATAACATTGAGTTACTTCAGTAACATTGGAAACAGAATCATTAATCACTAGGTTAAAGTTGTGTGGTGCACAGTGTACATAATCAGCTGTTGGCACCAAATTTTTAATTCCTTTTTGTAAACCAGTGTACTGCCCACTCATCGTCGACGCACCATCACAACCTTGACCTCGACATTTTTCTATATCTATACCTACTCCCTTTAAGAACTTTAATATGCTCTGTTTAAAACCTTCACTAGATTGATCAATAACTTCGAATCCCAAAAACGACTCATTTATCTCCAGAGTGTTTTCACCAGGATGTGCTTCAGTTACTGTAATATATCTCACCACAACACTCATTTGATCTTTCTTTGATATATCTTCTGTGGTGTCTAAAATCAACGAATAGAATGGAGCTGAAATTGTTCCATCTATTAAGGTGTCCAAAACTGAATGATAAAGTAAACCTATAATATCGTTTTGAATTTCATGGTGTAAATACTTATTTTTGCTTTTCTCATTTGTTATGTGAGCTCTAAGCAAAGAGTCATATCGAGATAGCAGATCGATTATATTCAGAAAATTTCCACTTTCAGGGGTAATAGGCTGTAAATTTTCTCGATGACCTCGAAAAGGCATTGAACAAAGAGCAAGTGTTTTAACAACATCTATAATGCGAGTGAATATTTCCTTCCATTTTCGATGCTCCTCCGATATTTTGTCAACTAAAGTTTTATTTTTTTTCCACGTAGCATAAGTTATCCTAGCATTTAAATGGGATTTACTACTTTCATGCTTTTTAATGTTTTTACTTAAACCCTGCCAATCTTGAATTCCGCTACGCCAAACCTTTGATTCTTGGCAATTAATGAAAAGCCAACAAGGTTCACAGTAAACAGCATTTAATTTAAGAGAATAACACAACCAGTATCTATCCACTTTTTGGCCAGTTATAGTTTTATAAGAATAGTATTCAACACTAAAAGACCTTTTCGAAATTTTATCTTTAGGAAATGGACCGAAAGGTCGGCAAGGCTCACCAGCTATTACCTTTTCTTTAATTTCGTTAGAAATAGGTCCAGAGAAAAGTCCAATATCAGGAAATTTAGTATGCTCATCAAAGACAATAGTATTATCAAAATTCTTACCATCAGGAAAAGTACAAATATCACCAGTACCACTTTCATTTGAATTGTCACTACCGTCACTACCCTTAACACTTACTCTATTACTACTAATATTATGATCTGCAACTACAGTTACCAATGTGCTACCTGTACATGTATTTGTATGTACATTTAAGTCTAATTTTGGTTTTTGGAGAAACGAGTCAATTTTAGGCAACTTACTATCTTTTTCGGCTCTTTCCTGTTGTATTTTATGTTTTTGATAACCGCTCAAATACTTTCGTTTATCTGCCATTTTAAATAATAACTAATGAAAATTATAAATTATGATTCAAATTTAAATAATGATTTAAATTGACTGTTAAATATTTGCTACGGCGAGACTCACGTGCAAGTAAATTTTTATTCACGATTACGCACAGTCACAAATTTACTTTTGTACTCACGTCCGAACAAGACAAAAATTTTTTTCACATTTACGCGCGATCACAAAAAATAAGAAGTAACGTTTTTACACTTAGTTTCTTTTATCTTACTATCCATAAAATTATGCCCCCACAGGAATTACATTATTGTAATAATACTAGCATTGTTACGGCACTCAGTATTGAGAAAAATAATTATATACTGTTTGATTTTATTGTCAAGTAAAAAAATTTTTAGAATTTTACATCAAGTGCATTGTTGTTTAATTTTTAAAATTCTAAATCTATCGTTTTTTTATATAGTTATGTATTGTTAATATTATTTTTTTGTTTAACGACCTACTGACTGCAAATATCATATTTTACCAAAAACGTGTCAAACAAGTTTGTTTAGTATCTGTTATAGATACACTTATAAATAATAAAATCAAAAAGATCTGGAATTTTTATTCAAGGGTATAATAGTCCTTTGAAATTAACCCATATGATTGTCATGTATTTTCTTCTTCAAAACTGTAAAATTTGTAAGTGAAATGAATATTTCAACTGATACACCCCGTTGTAGCATTAATGCAATATTTTCATATGCAATTGTTAACTGAAACCGTATAAACACTGTGGAGCGTCTCTAAATGACAACTTTTTTATGTAGGCCGCAATTACGTTTCTTTGGAGAACTAGAATCTGTTAGTAAGAGTTATTGGTTGCCTACATATTATCCATGAAAAATAAAAAAAAACAATATGGGTCGGTTAAAAAAGATTGAATTGGTACAGTTAGAATATAATAAAATTAAAATCTATAAAATCAGTACAGTTAATATAAAAAAATTATTTTTTCCTGCTGTCAATATGCCCGGGGCCCACCCGCAACGCGGGCGCTGCGGGCCCGCTATCGCCGCGACTGCCTGACATTGTATAAAAAATGTACAATTAAACAATTAAACAAAAAAAATAATACATGTACGACTGAGCTAGGCAAGCTAAGGCAAAAAAAAAAAAAAAAATAAATTTTAATATTGAACTAAACAATATCTATTATTTAAAATTTTCATACCTTTTTTTTTTAGTGCAATAAGAAATTTTCTTAATACAAAATTTGAAAATTTAATTTAAAATAAATTTCTTTTATTTACTTTGAATTGCCTAACAAATTTATTTGGCGCGGCCAACTTAGGGGCTCGAAAATTTCAGACTGTTCCTAAACTTTTGTATTTTTTTCTACCTTTTGTGACTTTTGTATTTTCTTGGTATTAACATTTTTGAATTTTAGGTAGGCAAATTTTTGAACTATGAGGAGTCCGATCGGTGATTACGGCTATTACCGTTATTATTGTTATTACGGATTTTATTGCCTAAAATGGAGTTCGATATTTTGAGTATGAATCTGTTATTGACTTCAGCAATTTCGTAAGTGACTTTTCTAATTACCTTTCTTTATTTATCCTATTTCCTTTTCTCGTTTGTCTGTCTGTTTATATTTTGAATATTTTGAATTTTTTTTCCTTTAATATGGACACACATGTAAGCTTTGTTGGTCTTAAACGAGACGAACTCGCCTATGAATTTTTACGTCATGGTCGTAGTGCCACAGCTCTTACTGCCAGACAGATGTCTGCTCTACTTAAGTCAGGCTTAGAAATAGATCAAACGTTTGCCCCACCATTATTTGGTGAAATTGGCACATTACAGGCCAAATACACTCAGTTGTGCTCTGAAGTTCGTTTGTTTGTCGGTACGGAGGAGTCACTAGAATATCAATACTTTTCTAATCGAATTGCACATTTCTTACGTAGACTAAACCTCATTAAAACCCATCGTTACAGAGATGATAACTCAGTGCCTCTCATTAAACAAGCTACTTTACTAGAAAAATCATTTATGGACCTAGACTCCGAACTTTTGGAGCGTACTAGGTATATCAGTGCTAACGTTCCTATGGCGGTTCAAACGCTGTACAAACTTATAAACCTCCACCTGTTTATAAGTAGAACATTAAATTTAATGGTACTGGCAATGTTCAAGAATTTATAGACCGTGTTCATGAATTGGCAGAAGCACGACACGTGTCACATCACGATCTTTTCGTCTCTGCTGTAGATCTATTTGAGGGTTCGGTATTAAATTGGTACCAAGCGACTAAACCTGACCTACAGTCGTGGGACCAGCTTTTAGATTCTTTACGCAGACATTACGGTCTGTCCACTTCCGATGACGCCATCTGGAAGAATATTTATAATATTGAACAAGGCCCTACGGAAAGGACGGTAGATCTATTTATTCGCCTTAAGCAATTATTTTCAAAGCTTTCGGTACAACCCGATGACTCACGTAAGATAGAAATCATTACCTCCGATTTATCAAAAGATAATAGCATATTAGTGTCCATTGGCATGTGTGACACTATGGACAAACTGTACACACTCTGTGCACAGCTTGACCGAGTAAAAGTAGAACACGTATCACCTCGTGTAAATAGTACATCACCTAGTTTTCCGTCGACGTCTCGATCATCTACGAGTAACGTTCCTAATAAGTCAGTACGTTTTGTCTCATCAATGAAATGCTTTAGCTGCCGCCAGGAAGGCCATCATTTTCGTGATTGCGAAAAACCTAAAACCCGTTATTGCTACCGCTGTGGAGCCCCTAACGTCACTGTTAGGACATGCTTCAAATGTAATCAATCTTTAAACGCCAAGTAGCCTTCCGCTTGAATCGTCAGTCGCCTCCTTCAGTTAACAAATCGATTTGTTCGATGAGGCGTGATTCTGAAGAATGGACTTCATGGTTGTCTACGGTTCGAAAATTTTGTGCTCAACCACCACCTAGCAATAATTGTGAAAATCCGACGTACTCATTTGTTACAGTCAATAACGACTCTCGTCCTTACGTCCGGCTGTATATCTCTGGACATAAAGTCCTCGGCTTAATTGACTCCGAAGCTACCGTAACAGCAATTAGTTCAAAATTTTACGAACAAATTAAACATAATCTTCCACCATTATGTAAGTTAAGTCCATTTACTCAGATCACTGTTGCAAATGGTTCGTCCTGCGAAATAAAAGGAAAAGGTTTTATCCCGTATAAATTTCATAATCGTAATTACACCGTACCTACGCTTGTTATTGAAGGTCTCTCCAATGATCTTTTATTAGGAGTGGACTTTATCAAAAAATTTTGTATTTCGGTCGACTTTGCTAGTAACACATATCAGTTCGTCGGTTCTGATATTTGTTCACTAGAGCAAAATCAATCATTAACTGATGACCAACAGCGTAAATTAGAAAATTTAATCAAAAGCTTTCCACAACCCGATAACTTGCCCTGCACATCTGCTACTGTACACAAAATCGATACTGGCGATGCCCAACCAATTAAACAGCGCAATTATGTTGTATCAAAGCCTATCCACGATTTTATCAATCAAGAGGTTGATAGAATATTAATTTTGGATATTATAGAAGCCACTTAGAGTCCCTGGAACAATCCGATTGTGGTAGTTAATAAGAAATCCACTGATGGAAATCCTAAATTTCGGCTTTGCCTTGATTTCCGTAAACTTAACGCAGTTACCAAAAAACATGTTTATCCACTACCATTTATGCATCAGATACTTGACCGTTTAGGTAATGCGAGTTGGTTCACTACGTTAGACCTTAAGTTCGCCTTTTGGCAAATCCCTTTAGACCCTAGTAGTCGTCCTAAGTGTGCATTTTCTGTATTCGGACGTGGCCAATTTCAGCCAAAACGAATATTTGGATTAACCAATGCGCCTGCTATTCAGCAAAATTTAGTGGATACTGTTTTAGGTTCTGGTCTCGAACCATTTGTCTTTGTGTACCTTGATGATATAGTCATCGCTAATATATCTTTTTATGAACAGATCAAAACTTTATATGAGGTGCTAGCTCGTTTGAAAGCAGCAAATCTGACGCTTTCTTTAGATAAATGGGATTTCGCGAAACGCGAAATTAAATATCTTGGTTTTGTAATAAATTCCTCAGGTATACAAGTTGATTTCAATAAGACCAATGCAATTGTCACTTATCCAATACCTAAACCAGTAAAACAAGTCCATCCATTTTTGGAAATAGTATCGTGGTTCCGTCGATAGATTCATCACCACCTATACTTAGCTGTCCGGATCCGAATTTACCATATACGATACATTGCGATGCGTCCAACTATGCTCTCGGTAGTTGTTTAAGGCAACAAACTTCTGATGGTCGGGAAAAAGTAATTGCATACGCTTACCGCGCGCTTACTAAAAATGAAATTAACTTTTCCGTAACCGAAAAGGAGCTACTCTCCATCTTGTGGTTCATTAATAAATTTCGAGGCTACGTGGAAGCCACCCGTTTTACGGTTGTAACGGATCATTTTGCGTTGAAGTGGTTACACAACTTGAAAAACGTATCCCCTACCGACATTGACTTAATTGAGGTAACTAATACTCATTATGACCGTTGGTATCGGAGAATGTTAGCTAATGTTGAACGGTTTCCCGACAAATTTTCCCACTGGAAAATTGAAAATGGCAAATTATACAAATTCTGTACACCTATTAACCCACTAAATATAGATGAAGATCCTTGGAAGTTAGTGTTACCCACTTCACTCCGTATAAACGCTTTGAGTGAATGTCACGACAGTGTTACTTCCGGCCATTTTGGTGTTTATAAAACCTTATGCCGTTTATCCCAATTTTATTATTGGCCAGGCTTACGCACCGACATTCTACGTTATTGTCGATCATGTCAGGTTTGTGCTCAGCACAAAATCGAACGTAAGTTACCTGCTGGATTTATGGGTAAGCGAATTATCAATAAACCTTGGTCAGTTCTATGTACTGATCTCGGAGGTCCATATCCTATGTCTACTAACCGAAATCGTGATATTTTCGTAATCTCAGACTTGTTCACGAAACTTACATTGATTTTTCGTGAAGCAAACACGAAAAATATCTTAAAAATATTTGATAAGGTATTTCTTACTTTTGGGTTTTGTGATACCATAATTTTTGACAATGGCACACAGTACGTATCTGGTCCAGTACAACAGTATTTCAAAGACCACAGTGTACAGGTTCAGCTTTCTCCTAAATACCATCCACAGAGTAATCTCGCTGAACGTGCTATTCAAACCGCAAAAACCCTAATTGCTTCATATATTAACGAAAACCAAAGAGATTGGGATTCGAATTTAGACGCTTTTAACTTCTAGCTATAAATTCCGCAGTACATCACACTACGCTATTTTCACCGGCATATCTTATGTTCGATCGTGAATTTAAATTATTAGGTACCCCATCATCTCAAAATCTTGTACCTTTAGACATTGACCTCAATAACTGTCCTGAACGTATACGTAATTTACCGAATGCATGTCGTATTGTTCGTGAACGTATTGCTAACTCACAGGAAAGTAGCGCTAATAGATACAATTTACGTCACCGTTTTGCTTCATATAATATAGGCTACTACGTTTGGAAAAGACATTTTCCATTATTAAGTGCTGGTGAAAACTTTAGCTCCAAATTAGCACCTAAATTTGTCAAATGTCAAATATCTAATAAACTTTCTGACAACCGTTACGAGTTAGTATCCATCGATGGTAAAAATTTAGGCACATACCATGCCTCTATGTTAAAACCATTCGTTGAGCGCCAACAGTAAAAATTAATTTAGTAGTCCATATTATCTAATTTACCTATCATTTACGTTCCTTTGTTATTTTCCTATTATCTCTTATCTCATCTTTTCACTACGTTTAATTATTCCCTTTTTATTGTACGTAAATACACTGTTACATTTTATATTTCCTGATTAAAATTAGTTAAGATTTAGTTAGTAAGTATCTTCCGTTTCGTCAGGTGTCAACTTGATCGAAACGAAGGCTCTTTGCTAATGTTGACTAACATTACTTGGGGCATAACATAAACAGAATTTATGTCATTTAATATTAATATTTCTCTAATTTACGTTATCTTTACCTTATTTTGCATTTACCTTTCGTAATAGAATCATTACGTTTTCTTTACCATTTTGTATTACATTTATATACTAAAATTTAATTAGGGTTAATTAGCAGCAAATTAGTTTATCATTTAGTAATCATAATTAGCTTATAATTGAGCTTATAAAATAGTAATAATTTAATTTAGTGTGCTACCGTTTCGTCCGGCTTACGTCTGATCGAAATGAAGGCTCTGTGGCTAATTTTTCGGAATTAGTTTAACCCGATTTTATAACAGAGCAAGGCATTGTGGCAACAATGTCATTTAAATTAGACTATAAATTTTGCAATTCATTAGTAATTTAAACTTTAGGTTTTTCAGGGTTTTACTTGTGTGTTCATATTACTACAATTTCTACCTAAATAATTTCAATAGTCACTTATTAAATTGAGTTCGTTGTATTTTTTTCTGTTGTTACCTTTAATAGTTTTATTTTTTGTTTTCTTATATTTCTAGTCAATGGGAATTGAAAATTGCTCGTGCTTATGCTATTTACAGGGAGACTCAGTCTCAATTTTTTTTCCTTTTCTTTTGTATTTCGTTCGTTGTGGGCTGACCAAACATTATGTACTTACAGCACAACGATTTATCTTGCCTTTTCTCTTCGTAGGTCCAGCCGACCACTATAATTTAGTATTGCGGGGACTTACATAATTTTTTTTTCTATTTTACGAGTGATCTCTGGCTGATCGGCTAATCCTTGTTCCATTACCCATATTCAATTTTGCAAAGCAAAACGCTTAGGCGGATCTATATTTGAGCTAAATCTCAAATTTAATAAAATTAAATGAATTTATATTTGTCTCAGACAAATTTAGTTTAGTAAGTTAGTTTAAGTAATTATTATTGCGATTATTCGGATTTATGTCTGAGCTGTCAGACTTAGGTTAAGTAAATTCTCTTCATTAGTAACCTGAAAAGTTCAACGAATTCCAACAAGAAAGAATTTCAATTGAAATAACTAATTTCAATTTCAAAAACCCTATTTCACAAAAAATATGCCTTTTATCCTTTATATTCCGTTCAGTCACTACTATACATTTTTTTGTACCTACACCACTATGCGAAAATGCTGAAATTTTGGTAAGATTATTCAGTTTGGCGCCCAAATTTAGCAAACACATCTTTGCTAAAAATAGAAATCACTTAACTGTTCTTAGGATATCTAATCTTACTATCAAAAAAAATTTTTTTTTAATTTTTTTTTAACGGGTCGTTAAGGGTGTTACGTTTTGTACAACGTTTTCAAATTTAAAAAAAATTGCTAATTTTCAAAGTTAATTTTATTGTACTTATTTTGTTGCCGTCCACTGTACTTTCGCCGCTGGCACGAGCTGTACTTTGGCTGTGTTAAATTTATTGCATTTTTTTTCAAGTTGGTATTACTACTCGCGATAGGTAGATAGTTGTGGAGGTAAACTGCGTTATAAATATCAGTTGTTCGATTATGCCAGTCTCATTTTAACTTGATTTTTTTTTGTAATCCCGATCGGACTTTCTTATAACAGGAATTTTGTAACATTATGTGACAGTTTGAATAAAACTTGTAAAATAGGAACATTCAGTGGCATATTATACAATTGTGGAAGTTTGTTAACCTGAAATCATGTGTTACTTTTAATGGCCAAATCCAGGAAGCACTCGACTCGCTAATGGTTTAAATTTGGAGTTTACGCCTTTTCATGTGAATTACATCCACATGCCATGAATTCGCTTCAACTTTGGGACAACCACTATAATTTCAACGTTCTAAAGGCCGTTTAATACCATCTTTATAGTGGAAATCTTTAGATAAGTAATCATTTCGCATACTCTTATACTTTCTTTGCTACATGGTGTTTGGTGCTATTTTGAAATAACAAATTAACTTTGCATAGTGACTCTAACAAAGTGTAAACCAGTTAAATTTCTATTAACTTTTCTGTCACTCAAATTTTCTCTTAATTTTCTATTAACTTCCTAAAGTTTGCATACTAATTGTAATGTAAGGATGCCTACCTAACGCAATCATTAATTAATTTTCTTTAAAATTTTATAGCATGCTTGTATTGGTCAGTAGATATTTGCATTTCGTAAACTATATTTTCCTGCGTTCTCTCTTAATTATTGTATTTCGTAAATTCTCTATATTTTCTTACGTAATAATCATTTTTTCTTGTTCTTTTTTTATTTTACTAAAATATGTACTGACTGATAAAACTTTTAATATTATGTAATTTATTTCTAAACTAAATTGTGGCCATTTAACATTTTCCTAAATTTTAAATAATTTATTTATATTGTTAATTGTTATTGAAACAAAAAATTGTTATTAATTATTTATTTGTTCAAAATAATTTTATCACTCAAGTACCTATTTTTTTGTATAAAACTTTGTATTGGAAACAACCTGAAGTAACCCTCACGACCCTGACATTGTATAAAAAATGTACAATTAAACAAACAAAAAAAATAATACATGTACGACTGAGCTAGGCGAGCTAAGGCAAAAAAAATAAATTTTAATTTTGAACTAAACAATTAGCGATATTCTAAAGGTTGCTCATGCTCATGCTCATGCTCATGCTCATGCTCATGCTCACGCTCATACTCATACTCATACTCTACTTGTTCATACTTACTTTGCTTCATTTGATTACAATAATTTCCGTATACCTTTTCCAATAATTTTTGGGATGACTTTTCGAGAGGGTGTTATTAGTGACCATAAACTTTCAAGATGTTAAATTATTTTTTATTACTCATGCGGGAGAAGTATTAACTTGGCGCACACATTTCTGTACGCAAAATAGCTGTTTGCCCACTGTACTCTTCCCGCATACTTTTTTGCGTGTGGAAAGTAACTTTCCACACTCAAATTGACAATAAAACCCGCAAAATTTAATCAAAACACGCAAAGCCGCCTCTTAATTTTTCATTCAATAAATATTTCATAATTATTTCTATAGAAACCACCAACAAAGTAATTTAAACGATAATTAATTCAGAAAAAAAAGACGAACATTTAAAAATATTATTTTAAAAGGTAATAAAAATGTCAAAAATTGTGATAATAAGAGAAAAAATGCCGTGAGCAGCGGAGCCCCATCACGGAAGTCGAATTTTTCCTTTCATCTTCGGTATTGAGTGTCTACAAGCGAAATATAAATGAAAGTCCACAAGCGATTTGTAATTTTGGTGGTTTCAAAACTGATGATGAGTGTCCGGTTGATCGGGGCTTTAAAAAAAGGTTTTAAGTTTTTAAGGGCTGAATCTCAGTAAATTTCAATTTTGTGCCGATAGTAGTTAACAGAGAAAAAGCCAACACAATTCGTACGAGGGCATTTCTATCCATGCTTATCCGCCAATTGCCTTTGTGTTTTATTTTTAAATATTAAAAAAGGAACTTAAATAGTAAACTGGAAGGCTTTTATGAAGATATTTTTTCTTTCCAAAAAAATCCAAAATTTCTATTTTATAAATAATAAAAATCCAAAATTCCTAATTTATAAATAAACAGTGACTTTAATAACAGTTTCAAATTACTCAAATATGTATGTATTTCATTTGTTAAAAAATTGTATTCACTTTTTTTTAAATTTTTTAAAATTACTATTCGCCTACTTGTATTTAGAATAAAAGTAATGCATTTAAAACACATTTAACAATAGCATTCAATTCCGATGTAAAAATGGAAGAAGTGGGGGGAAAAGTAATGTGGACTCCCTAAAAGTTACTAGCTGGATATTAACTGAATACAAAATTCAGCTTCCTAGGATGATTTGGTGGGAGTAGAGGGGGGAAAAACGATTTTCGCTGGATCTAACAGGCCCCCAGCCCCCCAGAATTAACGTAGAGGGTTGAAATTTGGTTTGTTGATAAAGTTCGTACCTAGGTTGTGCTTTTTGGAGGTTTTAATATTTTACCCCCACCCCCCTCATTTTTAAGCTACAATTTCATGCATCTTCGACGTTTTCGAAGTTTGTACCACTCGCACAGGTCACCCAAATAAACCTAGAGGGCTGAAATTTTGTATCCGGATTGAGTTAGTATCAAGGGGGTGCCTTTTGGGAGTCTCGACTTTCAAACCCTACCGTCACCATTTTTATACCCAAAAGAACATGATTTTTCTTGCTTTTTAACAGTTTCGTTCGGGTCAAAATCTCCCCAAATAAACCTAGAGGGCTGAAATTTTGTGTACAGGTTAAGCTAATAGCCAGACACTGTTTTTTGGGGTTTCAACTTTTAATCCTTACCCCCACGATTTTTACGCCAATATTCCCTTAATTTTTTTGCTTGTTTTCTAATACGTCTAGAGACTCTCTAAGGAAACCTAGAGGGCTGAAATTTTGTACGTGTATTCAGTTAGTATCCAGCTAGTACCTTTTAGGGAGTCCACATTACTTTTCCCCCCACTTCTTCCATTTTTACATCGGAATTGAATGCTATTGTTAAATGTGTTTTAAATGCATTACTTTTATTCTAAATACAAGTAGGCGAATAGTAATTTTAAAAAATTTAAAAAAAAGTGAATACAATTTTTTAACAAATGAAATACATACATATTTGAGTAATTTGAAACTGTTATTAAAGTCACTGTTTATTTATAAATTAGGAATTTTGGATTTTTATTATTTATAAAATAGAAATTTTGGATTTTTTTGGAAAGAAAAAATATCTTCATAAAAGCCTTCCAGTTTACTATTTAAGTTCCTTTTTTAATATTTAAAAATAAAACACAAAGGCAATTGGCGGATAAGCATGGATAGAAATGCCCTCGTACGAATTGTGTTGGCTTTTTCTCTGTTAACTACTATCGGCACAAAATTGAAATTTACTGAGATTCAGCCCTTAAAAACTTAAAACCTTTTTTTAAAGCCCCGATCAACCGGACACTCATCATCAGTTTTGAAACCACCAAAATTACAAATCGCTTGTGGACTTTCATTTATATTTCGCTTGTAGACACTCAATACCGAAGATGAAAGGAAAAATTCGACTTCCGTGATGGGGCTCCGCTGCTCACGGCATTTTTTTCTCTTATTATCACAATTTTTGACATTTTTATTACCTTTTAAAATAATATTTTTAAATGTTCGTCTTTTTTTTCTGAATTAATTATCGTTTAAATTACTTTGTTGGTGGTTTCTATAGAAATAATTATGAAATATTTATTGAATGAAAAATTAAGAGGCGGCTTTGCGTGTTTTGATTAAATTTTGCGGGTTTTATTGTCAATTTGCGTGTGGAACGTTACTTTCCACACGCAAAAAAGTATGCGGGAAGAGTACAGTGGGCAAACAGCTATTTTGCGTACAGAAATGTGTGCGCCAAGTTAATACTTCTCCCGCATGAGTAATAAAAAATAATTTAACATCTTGAAAGTTTATGGTCACTAATAACACCCTCTTGAAAAGTCATCCCAAAAATTATTGGAAAAGGTATACGGAAATTATTGTAAGCAAATGAAGCAAAGTAAGTATGAACAAGTAGAGTATGAGTATGAGCATGAGTATGAGCATGAGCATGAGCATGAGCATGAGCATGAGCAACCTTTAGAATATCGCTAAATATCTATTATTTAAAATTTTCCTACCTTTTTTTTGCAGTGAAATAAGAAATTTTCTTAATACAAAATTTGAAAATTTAATTTTAAATAAATTTCTTTTATTTACTTTGAATTACCTAAAAACTATTACTCCGAATGCAATGAAATTTGTAAGGGACCAGAAGCATTTAGGAACCAGAGCGTATAATTTCTGACAATTTCATAAAAAGTTCAGAATAATTCAGAAGTTATGCCACTTGGTGCAATTTAGTATATTAATGGAATGACATCGTAATGGCGTAGCTACCGTTACTCCGATTCCGATTAAATCCATAGAGGACCATCTAGGAGCCAAATGCATAATTTCTGAAAATTTCATTAAAAACGATCGAACAGTTCAGAAGTTATGCCATTTGGTGCAAACTGGCGACACACGGACGAACAGACACCAAACATGTTAACTAGAGTATTTTTTAACAGACGTTTTTGAAACACAAATTGTTATTTCAAAACCGACAAATAATATGTGTTAATCTTCAATTTTGATACTTTCTTATTGTAATATTTACTAGGATATTTTTTCTTCTTCTTTTAGCGAATTTCCAGAATGGAATTCAGCTATTACAGCCACTGTCATAACGCGGCCTGAGCCCGAGACTATGGCAGAAATTTGTATTGCGGTGCCTAGAAACCGAAAATAATATTCACTAAAATATGTACATATGTGTCCGCACGATAACTCTCGAACGAAATTTCCTACTTTTACGAACAATACAACGCTATCTCCCGTACCATATGTATTTACTCTCAAAAAAGTTTTCTCATCGAAATCAAAGAAGCGGTTTTTGAGAAATTAATAAAATACTGCGCTACTCTGCCATCCGCTCCTAATCATTATACAAATGATTAAAACACCAGAGTCCCGCGGATTCCAAGAATCCGGGAAAGGATGAAAGATATAGAAATTAAAAAAAAATTATTTACTTACTTTCCAATTGCTGCACATTCTTTTCCATTTGAAACAATTGCGGCTTTATTAAAAGATGTAAAGTAAGGTCTGTTATTATTGGATTCAGCATGACTTGAGATACCAAAAATTATACCCAATATTAAGACTAGAAATGCAATACCTAAAAAAGATAATTTTATTTAAATAGAAAAATAATACAATTCTTATCATTAACGCTCTGAAAACTCTTTTATTTTCAGGTCTTGACACAGTGGCACTTTTTTTGTACAACCCAGATATTTCCCAACATTTTGTAAATAAAAATCAATTAGTAGGTAAAGGTGAAATTAACTAAATTTGGTCTGACGTCATTAAACAAATGAAGGAAAATTAGACGAACCAAATTTTTTGTTTCTTTTCCTTTTTGTTATTTTAGGGAATTTCCAAAACTAGAAATTCAGCTATTACAGCTGTTCTGATGCCGCGACTTGGGCCCGAGACTATAAAAGAAGTATAGGAAAAATATAGAAAACCCTGAGGTCCCTAGAATACAAAAATGATATTTAATTCTTGAACGAAACGTTTAATGCTTATGAAAATTGGTGTGCAAACTGGAATCCGGATTGGCTCGGCTAAGTTCGTGAGCCAGACGCGTCGAATGCCATGAAGCTGGTTTTCTGGTCATTTTTCATCATTCGATCCTATCATTAGACAGTTTGATTTTTACATCGTTGAAATGACGAAAAAAGATTATGAAGAAACTGTTCTTATAGTTTTCTTTCTATGTTAAGTAGTTTTCGAGAAAATTGTACTTTTTTAATGTTGGGTTACTAATGCTCTCTTTGTCAGTGTAATAAGTAATAGTTTCTGTCTCAATACGTTATAGAATATAGAAAAGTAGCAATTTTTTTTACGTGTTTTAACGAAAACAAATGGTAGTTATTCAAAATAAATCTATGTATTATATCTCTGTCTGATTTTTTAAATTTAAAATTAACCAACCTTTTTAAGCATATGTAATGAACAAATTTTTCTATTGAATTTTAAATAAACAATATATTGAAAGTTATGTCATGATATTATTAAATATTATATTATTAAATATTAAAAAGAAATAATAATATGTTTGCATGCCAGGAAAAATATTTTAAAAAACTGGATCGATTTTGAAAATTTTTTCACTAATAATCATTAATGTTAGGAAGCTAAACAATTTTAAATGGATTTAAGGTATCTTATGTGAGACCCATCAGGATATTGGGGACCTAAAAATGCCAAAAATTAACTAATCAACCGATTTTGAAAATTTTTTCTCTGTAAGTAAGCTAAAGTATTTGAATTACTTAAGTTATTAAATGGTGTCCGCAAGATCCTAACGGACCGCTATAAGTTATATGAGATCCATAGGACTCCTTTTTACTGTTACAGAGCTAAACTTTTTTACTAAAATTACTTTAGATGAGTAAAGGTTATGCTGTATGAGTTTCGCCAGGGTCCACTGGTCCCATAATTGTAAAAAATAAAATAACCAACGGATTTTAAAAATCTTTTCACTGTTAGAGAGGTACACTATTTTAGATGGATATAGCTTATGCAGTATGAAGTTGGCCAGGGTCCTAGTATCTTAAAAGCGCCAAAACTAACTAACCGACCGATTTTGAGATCTTTTTCACTGTTAGAGAGCTAAACTATTTTAGATAGATATAGACTACGTTATGTAGTGTCCACTAGCGTCCATGGGACTTAAGAGTGTCACAAATAAAATAACCGACCGATTTTGAAAATTTTTTCACTATTACAGAGGTCAACTACTTACTACTAGATAGCTATAGCTTATATGTTGTATGAGTTCGGCCAGGATCCTGGGATCTTAAAAGCGCCAAAAATAAACTAACCGACCGATTTTGAAAATTCTTTCATTGTTAGAGAGCTAAACTATTTTAGGCAGACATAGATTACGTTATGTAAGGTCCGACAGAGTTGATGGGACCCAAAAGTGTCCAAAATAAAATAACTGACCGATTTTAAAAATTTTTCACTATTGCAGAGGGAAACTATTTTAGATAGGTACAGGTTGTGTTATCTGAGACTCGCAAGTGTCTTGCGGATACAAATGCGGCAAAGAAGACTACACAATGGGTTTCGAAAACACTTTCATTGTATGATTTTATATATATATATATATATATATATATATATATATATATATATATATATATATATATATATATATATATATATAAAATATATATATATATATAAAATATAAAATATATTTTATATATATATATATATATATATATATATATATATATATATATATATATATTATATTATATATATATACTATAGTAATATATATAATATATAATTACCTAGCCGATTTTGAAAATTCTTTTACTCTTAAAAAGCTAAACTATTTTAGATGGGTATAAAAATTAACTATCCAATTGGTTTTGAAAATTTTTTCACCATCAAAAAGTTACACTATTTCAAATGGATATATGTTGCACTATCTGAACTCCGTTTTTGGGTCGCCAGGATCCAAAAGCGCCAAAAATTAACTACTCAACTGATTTTGAAAATTTTTTCACTGTTAGAAAGCTAAACTATTTTAAATGGGTACAGGTCTTAAGTGAGATCCGCCAGCGCCCAATATTTGGAAATTTGCTGGAAAACATAAAAATTAAAAAAATGAAATTCTTTTAATTCACTTTTCTTGGTCGATTGTGAATATCGGCAACGACAGAATTTTTTGGGAATTTTAAATAATTTACCCATTTACTTAAATAATTTCTTTCATTTGAGTGAGTGTAAGAATATGACAATAATGTAACAATATGAGTATTATCTCGTTGATTCATATTTAAAGTTTTGCCAATCAATAAATAAGCGGGTATTAAAAAGATTCAGCTCATTAAAGAGATTGGCTATTTCGATAACTACTTATAACAAAGTATTGGAGCAAGATCAAAATTCGGTGCCATGCAAAATAATCGTGCAGTCGGTCTAAAAAAACCAACGTTTGTGAAAACAAACATTACTTATCAGCAAATTGCTGACGCGATAATCTCTTTCTTTAAACGTAGTGAAGAGACAAATGTTGATGTTTTTTTAAGCCAACTCAAAAATGAATCGTATAACACAAAGGAATGTTGTAATGGTGGTAGGTGTCAGCCGAGAACTTAAGGCAATCAAATTTACACTAATGTAGTGTTGATTGCCTCTATGAAATTGATTAATTTTTGGGAACTTATCATGGGCTCAAACCCCAGGTAACGTGGTTGATGTCGCCAACTAGCGGCCGTAACGTGAATTATGTGAGGCCGCCATCATTATTTCGATATTGATTTCTTACAGCAAGGGTTGATTTTGTGATTACCCAAACTAAGTGATTTTTGAGAGAGAACTGTGAATAGCGACCAACGAACAACGGTGAACGAGTGCTATGATGATGCTTCGCGCATCACTCACTCACTCACAATGTGACCTTAGATAGGGGCAGACGTAATTTTGTTGTGAATCATAACAAAGATCTAAAACAATGTTTAAATTGATTTTGTAAAATATTTTTATAATCATTTAAAAAATATAAAGTACTTAAAATATAAAATAAATATAAAATATTAAAATGAAACTTTTTTATTATTTCAAATACCATATTTAAACATCTATCGAATAATACAATTTTATTTTGTAATCGACAAATTGTTCGACGCTAAACACACAACGGAGAGTAATTCTTCGACAGAACCCAATACCTTTGGAACTTCTATTAATTTGGCATCCAATTTAGCGCTAATTCTGCGTGGGACAACAAGTAACAGTGTTGGGCGCGAATTTTAAGTAATTTTAAATATAAGCTAAACCGCCCCAACTGTTACAAATATCATTCCAGTGGGAATTGTGTGTTTCGCGTTAAGTGACGTGTACCGAAAAAGACATAAAATTCTGGAAAAACTTAAGTGACTGAACGGTTACAAAGTGCTCATAACAATGGAAGCACACGCTGCTGATAATCCAAAACCGTTAACGCTCGCTGATTATAATTTTATTGGTGCGAATCTGGCAACATCTACACCCAGAAACAATGTCGTGTCCGATGATGAAACAACATACATCGACTCCATGGAAGTTTTGGTTCCCAAATCTCCGAAATCAGATCCTGAAATCACACCACCTAATCCAGAGGCTATTGCTGTGCCGAATACCAGTGGATCTTCATCGGCGGATTCTGGTGCCGTACTTTCAACTTCAGACCGATCAGCCGACTCCAGCAGTGGTCCAAAAGGTGATACTAATCCTACTACTGATATCACAGGTTTGATATATTCATTTCAACAAATTATGTTATCTAAATTTAGTGAACAAAATGATAATTTTAATACAAAACTTGACCAAAACAATAAAGATTTGAAATATGAATTAAAATCTGATTTAAATGCTTTAAAATCTGATGTTAAGGAATTAAATTCAAAGTTTGATGCCAAATTTGACGAATTCAGTGTCAAAATTAACGCTCGTTTTGAGAGTGAACGTAAAGAAACTTTGAATTTAATTAACGCACAAAACTCCAAAATTGATAACGTTAAAATAGAAATAAGTTCAAATTTGAATAATGTAGATTTTCACTTGAAGGAGGAAATTCGTTCAAATAATATAAGCTGTGTATCAAAAAATGAGTCAATTAAGAATCAAGTGATTGCATTTTCAGAAGACACGGTAAACAAATTTTCGACAATTGACTCGAAATTAGAAAAACATGATGAGCGAATTTCTTCACCTAATGAAAAAGTTAATGTTTTAGAAAATCACTTGGAACAGTCAGTTACTCAAAATGATTGTTCAGTTTTACATAGTATTTCAGCTGGTAATATTCATTGTGGTAACGATCAGCCGACTAAAAATGAAATCTTTTGCAATTTTGAATCTCTGAATAGTTCATTGACCCCGGACAATTTTAACCCTTTGACTACAACCGAGCATTGCGTAAATAATCCTTGCGAAACTAATTGTAGGTTTGTTAATAATGTTGCATTATTTGACACAGTTAATTGTCGGTCCGTTACATCCGTCAATGCTTCTGACGAGATTACTAGAAATTTATGTTTGAATAACGATATTGCTCCTTACATTGATCCTAATAATAGTGATACATCATCCTTAGTTATCGATACTAATTCTAAATCAACATTCTGCAGTGAACAGGTTGTTGTTTCGACAATTGTTACAGCCAAATCACCCTATATTACCGATATCATTAGCAAACATTTATACAACATGGTGATCCATAATTTAGTTGACACCATCGAAAAACTTTTAGGATCCAATTTAACACTTACACTTGACCGAGACGATAGTACTTCATCGGTTTATGTACAGTCTGTCTTAGATGCATCCGAAAATGATATATTTGAACTTAGTTATTTTCAGTTCTGTTACCGCATCAGTCACAACATGCCGCGTGCGGCACGTAAGACCGAACCAAATCGGGACCCAAAGGGTCCTCCCCCGTGTTGGACGTTAAAGGGTTATTCCCTTTCCGTCCATTTATTTCCCAAATAACGTGGGAAATTTTCTAAACATTGACCCAATACCCGATTATGTCAAAATTTTCCCGGTCTTTACGTAACCTATTTTGATACTAATTTTTTCCAACATTGACTTATTTTCACGGTTTCGACCTTAAAATTATTACCTATTTTGACTTTAGTTTATAAGTTGTACCATATTACCATCCGTCGTTGATGGGTTAAATATTGGTAAACACCCTGTATGTAATTAAATAAATTGCTCATATGTACAAGGCACCTATTGTTTTTCAATCATAGCCAGGAGCGTTATTATTTACCCGGTCATTTGTAAATTTAAAATTCAAATGAGTTGCTAATAAGAGCCATTTTTCATTTTTCATTATTTATTATTTATTGTGTATTTTTTGTGAATTTCGGTTTGAGGCACTCACTAGAGGCCCGCCAATTTGTAGGAATTCACCATTTGAAGGAATAAACTGCTTATCCAATGCACTTATTATTTCCAATTACAGCCTGGAGCATCATTAGTCCGGCTATTATAATATTTAAATAAGTTGCTTATTGGGGCGTTTATTGTATTTGTTATTTTTATAAATTTCGGTTGTGGCATAAATTATTAGCCCGCCAATTTAAAATGTTTATTTTATATGAAAATGGAAAAAATTGCTCGTTTACAGCACTCTTTTTCTGTTCCAAATGTTAACCGGTGTAACCTTAGCCCTGTATTTCACAATTAGGAATGAATTGCCTATTAGAGCGTTTATAAATTCTATCATTTTTTACAAGTTACGGTTATGGCAATATTACACGCCAGCCAGTTCTTAAGTTTACAATTTAAATATTAACATATTTACATTTTTTGGCGCGAAGCGAAAATGCTCGGCCCTAGTATAAAAAAAAATTAATTGATACGTAGTATACAAAACCTTAACATAACGGTCTATTTAACGATTTTATGTATTTAAAATTCGATACTATACTTAGAATAACTACATACATGTATCGAAATTATTATCAAATTCTTTGTCCTTTTATAGTAAAAGTTGACAATATTTAATGACTTCTCATTAATGACCCTTTTTACAAAGATTGACAATTTTTTATCACTGAAAGTGGAATTTTTCTAAAATATTGACTTATTAGACATCCTCAATGTTTTACTTTTAAGATTATTTTCTGCTGGTTTGTCGAAATTTACAAATTTTTATCCAGCTAAATTGAAATTTTTCATTGGCTAAAATTTTAACGAATTATTTTATAAAAATATTACCGCTTATAATATGTACATATATGCGTATTTCCTGTATGTGTATTTGTTTGTTCAAAATATTTTGTTGGTTCACATAGAATGATAAAGAAACGGTAAACACGTTGGTACTTGTATGTATTATGCATGCTTATATTTCAGTTGAAGACAAAAATATGTACATATTATGTATTTCGTATTAAAACTGCAGTATGTACCTTTGTATACCTAAATGTCAGATTCTCAGGACTTACAGGTTTCATATAGTTATCTGACACGTGTATGGCAAACATTGAATATATCACGTTGTTTGACAGTGTATTTTTTAACCATTGGTATATAGCTAATGTTATAATCACGGACTATAGAATAGAATGGACTTGCCATTACCTAAGTTTAGGGATACCAAAATTGACGCTTTGGAAGTGTGTAGAGGGGTTCACTGAAAGTTCAGTGGTGTAGAACTTTTTTTAAATTTTATTGATACTAGGTATAAAAATAAGTTACATAAATTAGTCACTATATGTAAATATGTCTGTGTAATCAATGTTTAATACATATATAAATTTGAAAATAAATTTATATTTTTATTTACGTTGCTACGTTCTTATTTTTTACGTAATATAGAGAAAATTAAAATCAATTGGGAATATTGGAAATGAATAAATAAAGAAAAAAGGTACTTGAATATATTTAAAAAAAAATATTTTTTACAAATTAGAATGTAAAACTAGTTTAGAAAAAAATTTCCAATTTTGTTGACCCAAATATCCTTTCGTTTATCATCCTTTGGAAATCTTTAAAGTAAAACACAAAAATTATAACATAATTCCAACTTTTTTTTGTCTTTTTGAATATGCTGTTTATTGAGTACATGTCAAATTTTATTTATTTTACTTAAAGTTATGAAAAAGTTATTTGTAATTAAAAATATGTATGTGTGTCCACATATAACTACGCCACTGGTACATTAATGTCATCTATCAGTCAACATAAAGTCGATGTGAACGATTAAATTTGACTTAATACTTGTGAAATGAAATTCCAGATTTTTGTTTGGAATCTTTTCCACTATTACACATCTTTACAGCGCAATAAACCATAATTATTCGTATTGCTTTATTTTGAAAAAAATAATTTGTAATACTGAATATTTACACATTTTTAATAGTATTACCGTGGTTACGACATACTCAAAGCTTCACCGACATACCTATATACAGCTAGTCCATTCTATTCTATAGTCCGTGGTTATAATATATTTTCTCATATAGATCTTGTGTATTATATACCTATGTTTTGTATTTTAAGTAAAACTTTGTAATATTTGTTATTTGATTTAGAATCAAACTAACTATTGTAAACTACCCTTTTTTTTCTCAGAAATTCTTTTTAAATAACTAAATGTTTTCATCGTTGTAATATTATGAAATTTGTTTGATTTTATATGAAAATATAAAAATATTAAATGTTTGATTCTGAATGAATAATGTTTATGCGCTATGTATTTCTACTATTCTTTTTCAAATTTTTTTTTATCATCGATTTGATGCAAATTCTTTTTTAAATTGTAGTTGTTTTTTCACAACTAACACTAATATTTATGCATTTAGTATGCAATTATTTTTTCTTTTCGTCTGAATTTAAACAACAAAGTAATTTCCTTTAACTATATGTCTTATGTAAATTTTGTAATCACGTTTTCGCTGGTCGTTATAACATTTTCCACTTTATGTAGGATTTTTTCTAGGTTGATTTTATCCAGTTCGCATGTATAATTGCTACGCAATTCTAAATGCGAACTGAGGCGGGGGTATGTAATGGTGGTAGGTGTCAGCCGAGAACTTAAGGCAATCAAATTTACACTAATGTAGTGTTGATTGCCTCTATGAAATTGATTAATTTTTGGGAACTTATCATGGGCTCAAACCCCAGGTAACGTGGTTGATGTCGCCAACTAGCGGCCGTAACGTGAATTATGTGAGGCCGCCATCATTATTTCGATATTGATTTCTTACAGCAAGGGTTGATTTTGTGATTACCCGAACTAAGTGATTTTTGAGACAGAACTGTGAATAGCGACCAACGAACAACGGTGAACGAGTGCTATGATGATGCTTCGCGCATCACTCACTCACTCACAATGTGACCTTCGATAGGGGCAGACGTAATTTTGTTGTGAGTCATAACAAAGATCTAAAACAATGTTTAAATTGATTTTGTAAAATATTTTTATAATCATTTAAAAAATATAAAGTACTTAAAATATAAAATAAATATAAAAATATTAAAATGAAACTTTTTTATTATTTCAAATACCATATTTAAACATCTATCGAATAATACAATTTTATTTTGTAATCGACAAATTGTTCGACGCTAAACACACAACGGAGAGTAATTCTTCGACAGAACCCAATTCCTTTGGAACTTCTATTAATTTGGCATCCAATTTAGCGCTAATTCTGCGTGGGACAACAAGTAACAGTGTTGGGCGCGAATTTTAAGTAATTTTAAATATAAGCTAAACCGCCCCTACTGTTACAATGTGTGTGGTTTAAAATTTGTCATAGCTAAAGAGCTGATAGGAATTTAGGTATATGATAGCATCGTCATTGATAGTAATATATTATGTAGTATACTACTGTGCGAATAAGAAAAAGTTGGAACGAAGCTCAGATGGTGCTGACTTTTTTCGCAAATAAATTTTGAAAATACAAAAAAAAAAACGCCATAAGCAGCGAGGCCCCATCACGAAAGTCGAAATTTTCCCTTCATCTTCGGTATTGAATGTCTACAAGCGAAATATGATTGAAAGTCTACAAGCGATTTGTCATTCTGGTGGTTTCAAAACGGATAATGAGTGTCCGGCTGATCGGGATTTTAAAAAAAGGTTTTAAGTTTTTAAAGACTGAATCTCAGTAAATTTCAATTTGGTGCCGATAGTAGTTAGCAGGAAAAAAAACACAATTCGTACAAGGGCATTCCTACCCATGCTTATCCGCCAATTGCCTTTGTGTTTTATTTTTAAATATTAAAAAAGGACCTTAAATAGTAAACTGGAAGGCCTTTATGAAGATATTTTTTCTTTCCAAAAAAATCCAAAATCTCTATTTTATAAATAAAATAAAAAATGACATCAATAACATTTTTCAAATTACTTACATATGTACCGTGCGGACGTTATAGATTGAACGCTCAAGGTCATCTTTAAATTGCTGCTTTATGCATAGTCGTACACTATATTATTTTTTATTATTATAATTTAGTTCGTAACGTGCTGCCTCTTACATGGTCTTAAATCGAACTATTATTTTGGAATAGCTTAATAGTTTACAAAAAAATACTTTTTCATGAAAACTCCGTTAGATAGGATAGATAATGGATCAAAGCCTATCGTATGTGCCTTTTGGCGCTCTTTGTCACGGAGTAAATAGCAGAGTCGGATAAGCTCCAAATTTTAGTGAATAAGGAACTGTTTCCCCCCTCAAATTTTTTTTTTGTAGAATGTTAATTACATTGAAGACTATACGAAATGAACATTTTCTACTACTTGCAACCGCCGCTACGAAAGTTATCGGCCATTTTGTGAAAAATCGACCATTTTAGTCGTACTTTCTAAATATAGATGAACATATCTCGGTATCTGTAGGTCTAAAAAAAAACGAAAAAAATTGAGGCTATTCACTACGATATAGTCTACCAGCGGTTACAGTATGAAATTTTTATCTGCACACATAACCTTAAAAAAAAAAATAAAAATTGGAAATACTGGTAAATTTTGGTTTTTTGGTTTTAACTTGGGATGTTTTAAGTGAAATTTCATGAAATTTTCAGGAAATATACTTTATAACGTGGACAATAACTGGTTAAAATTTCAAATCAAAATATCTAACAAAAGCCCTGAAAATTAACGTCAATTTTGAAAATTGATTAGCCAATGGTTTTTGTGCATTGTATCGTATGAGGTTCTTTTTCCTTTTAAAATGTAGGTTTTTTTATGTACTTTATGACGATCAATAAGAAAAAATTTTTAAGCTTGAAAAAAGCGAAGAAAATCGACTAAAAATTCAAAATCGTCAGCTATGAACAATATTTGAAAAATAATTTAAATCAAGTAAACCGCTATAATTTAAAAATTTAAGTAGTAATTAGTTCCATAGAAGGGTCACAAGGTTCCATATAAGGGTTACACTAATCGAACCCAATTAAAAAAATTAAGTTTAAGAAATTAGGTTCAATTGTTTTCAAAAATGCACAACATCAAAAGTATATAAGCTGAAAGCTCCCATCCATCCACAAGCTGCAAATTCAACATTCTTTAAGAGTGTATTAACAAACTAAGTAGCTTAACAACACCTATGAGCCTTTCGACGAACTATGGACTTAATTTTTCCAAAGTTGTTTTTTTAATTGGGTTCGATTCGTGTAATCCTCATTTGGAAGCTTGTAACCCTTGTATGGGAGAAGTTATTATAACTCATAATATTTAAATTATGGTGGTTTACTTGATTTAAATTATTGCAGCTGCTGTTGAATTTGCAGCTTTTGAGGTGGGTGGGAGCGTATATGTACTGCTACAAAAAATTAAGGGAACAAAAAAAGAAAAAAATTTTTTTTCAAGTTTTTTAAAGTTTCAAAAAATTTAAAATTTAAAATTAAATTTAAAAAAAAAAGTTTTAAAAATACTTAAGATAATTCGTTTCAATTTTTTAAAAAAATTCTGACAAAAAAATTTTTTTAATTTTCAAATTTAATGGGTAAAAGACGCCTAATTGTGAGAAAAGTTGAAAAAAAATGAATTTTCCATTCAATTTTGCTACTTTAATTTTTTTCTAAATTTTTGAACAAACAGTTTAGGAAAACCACTCAATAGATCGATCTGCTGATTTACAGGATTATTGGGGATACAGTGAGATATCTAAATTAGTACAAAGATTAGATTTTCCAACAACATTCGCAAGGATGCGGACAATTTTTCGCAACAAGGAAAAAAGTTCCTTTTTTCACATTTTTCAGGTTAAATTTAAGGATGAAAATTTTTTCCTAAAGTACGCGGCACAACCATGTCAGAAATTTATTCCAGATTGAAAAACTGCCCTTCAATTTTCTGTCCGATCACTGGTTACAGAGTATCGATGGTTAAAGCAAAAAGGATCCTTTTGAATTCAAAGTTGGATATCTCCGGAACAGTTCAACGTAGAGAAAAATTTAAGAAGGGAAATTGAAACTGAATGAGCAGGCTATCAAGTCAATACCATGACTTTACTGTAAAAAAAAAAAAAAAAAAAAAAAAACAAGCCCGTAGACCGAAAAAAAGAGCAAAAAATTTTCAAAATTTTTTTTTCATATTCCTTAGAATTTCTCGATAACTGCTACCTACTTCTAAAAATTTTTGGACGAAATATCTCAAAACTAGAATCTTGTAGCTTCAAAATGCTTTTTTAATCATCTCGATACGACTGTTTTTCACGTAAATACAGCCCTTCAAAAATCACTCAAAAATTAACAATTTTTCTTTGCTCCCTTAATTTTTTGTCGTAGTACACTTTTGATGTTGCGCATTTTTGAAAATAATTGAACCTTAATTTCTCCAAACTTGATTTTTTAATCACGTACGATTCCTGTAATCCTCATATGGAAGCCTGTAACCCTTGTATAGCACAAATTATTCAAACTGATATTTAAATTACGGCAGTTTACTTGATTTAAATTATTTTTCAAATATTGTTCATAGCCGACGATTTTGAATTTTTAGTCGATTTTCTTCGCTTTTTTCAAGCTTAAAAATTTTTTCTTATTGATCGTCATAAAGTACATAAAAAAACCTACATTTTAAAAGGAAAAAGAACCTCATACGATACAATGCACAAAAACCATTGGCTAATCAATTTTCAAAATTGACGTTAATTTTCAGGGCTTTTGTTAGATATTTTGATTTGAAATTTTAACCAGTTATTGTCCACGTTATAAAGTATATTTCCTGAAAATTTCATGAAATTTCACTTAAAACATCCCAAGTTAAAACCAAAAAACCAAAATTTACCAGTATTTCCAATTTTTATTTTTTTTTTTAAGGTTATGTGTGCAGATAAAAATTTCATACTGTAACCGCTGGTAGACTATATCGTAGTGAATAGTCTCAATTTTTTTCGTTTTTTTTAGACCTACACATACCGAGATATATTCATCTATATTTAGAAAGTACAACTAAAATGGTCGATTTTTCACAAAATAGCCGATAACTTTCGTAGCGGCGGTTGCAAGTGGTAGAAAATGTTCATTTCGTATAGTCTTCGACGTAATTAACATGCTACAAAAAAAAAAAAAAAAAAATTGAGGGGGGAAACAGTTCCTTATGCTTTGTTTATCCGACTCCGTTAAAAGAATTATTTTAAAAATTTTAGAATTTTTAAAAATTTTAGCATTCAAATAAAAATTCATTTTTATTACAAAAAATGTTAATTTTTCCCGACAATACGGTGCTTGACTGTATTCAAAATTTGTTTTAAATGTTGAATAATTTTATGTATTATCCTTAAATATATTTAATTTTAGCAGTGACAAATAAAAATATTCTTTAGTTATTTAAAAATTCTATTTTGAAAATTATAAATTTTTAACGTCCATTTAAATGACTAAAAACGCGGTGATATTTGAAAATAACGTCATTTTTTATAGCAAATATTATTACCGTAGTTACGTTTTGTCT
Organism: Brachynemurus nebulosus; assembly: GCA_035578155.1. Lineage (NCBI taxonomy): Eukaryota > Metazoa > Arthropoda > Insecta > Neuroptera > Myrmeleontidae > Brachynemurus > Brachynemurus nebulosus. The sequence continues at coordinate 86,249,979 of JAPWDM010000001.1, read as the reverse complement.
ATAACAAATTGTATTTTCATTCTGACATTTTTACAATTCTAATTGACTAACAAGGAGATGCACGCAGAGTGAAATTCGGGATTTTGATGAAACTTCGCTGGTGTGTAGAATAGGCAAAAATAAGGGACCCGTATTTTTTTTATTGGCTATCTTCCATGTTTACGGGGTGAAACCAGTCCCTAAAGTTGGGGGTTCAAATCGTATTTCTTAAGATATCTCGAAAACTATAAGAGATAGAGGAAAACTTTGAATTGACGAAATGTTACTCTTTGGAAGACCTATTCACCTGTATAGGTTAAACCAGGGCCGGGTTCATAAGGGGGGCTGGAGGGGTAAAAATGGGGGTAAATTTTCTTGTACAGCCTGAATGGTTCAATGTATCAAATTTTTGCCATCATAAATAGAAAGTGCACCAAAAATTAGGGGATACGTGTTTTTGCGTTTCTTTGAAATATGTGTGGTATCTGAAACATATAAGGAAGAAAAAAATAGGGTAGATTATATTGCATCATTATTGATTGCAAATACGTTCTATATTTTCTTATTTTTGTTTATTCTCATCATGAAAATGTAAATTTTTACTTTCCGATAATGATTCATATATTTTTCAGTACTAACTTAATTGGTAATTTAGCCATGTGTACATTTGATTACTCATATTCAATATTTTTTATACCTATTTCTGCGAAAGTTAAATTTCTCTTGTGTGCTTGTGTTAATGAATGCTCGACAAGAAGCAATAATCTGTTTCGCTCACTGTTCAGGTGCTTTGTAATAAAGTTTGCGATTTGGGAAATGGGGTTGACACCAATTGGTTACATCCAATTGAAACCAGAGGGAATCATCTGTACTTATCTGTACTCTGTTAAGTGTAAAATTTTGCTTGAAGATAAAATAAAAATCCAGAACATATTCTGTTACATTAGCTGTAAAAAAAGAAGATAACAAAGTAGAAAGTTGTAAATACCACTAAAACTGAGCATGATGACTGCTGAATATTGTGTACAAATTTAAAACCGTGTTGACATGAATGAAAGCGACATCAAGAATGAATGAATGCTCGACAAGAAGCAATAATCTGTTTCGCTCACTGTTCAGGTGCTTTGTAATAAAGTTTGCGATTTGGGAAATGGGGTTGACACCTATAAAACATACAAAAAAAATAAGAAAAATAGTTTGAATGTTGAGAAAGAAATAAACCGCGTTTATTTGGTTAAAAACTAATTTGTAAGAAGATAAAGGCAGTTGTTGAATGGAAGATTATTGCTTCTTGTTGAACATTCATTAACACTTGCAGACCAGAGAATTTTGGTAGAAATAGATATAAAAAGTATAGAATATGAGTAACCAAATATACACATGGCTAAATTACCAATTAAGTAAGTACTGAAAAATACACGAATCATTATCGGAAAGTAAAAATTTACATTTTCATGATGAAAATAAATATAAAAATAGAAAAATATAGAACGTATTTGCAATCTATAATAATGCAATATAATCTACTATATTTTTTCCTTCCTTATATGACTTGGATACCACACATATTTCGAAAAAACGCAAAAACACGTATCCCCTAATTTTTAGTGCTCTTCCTATTTATGGTGGCCAAAATTTGATACATTGAACAATTCAGGCTATACAAGAAAATTTACCCCATTTTTACCCCTCCAGCCCCTCTTATGAACCCGGCCCTGGTTTAACCTATACATGTGAATAGGTCTTTCAAAGAGTAACATTTCGTCAATTTAAAGTTTTCCTCTATCTCTTATAGTTTTCGAGATATCTTAAGAAATACGATTTGAACCCCCAACTTTAGGGGCTGGTTTCACCCCGTAAACATGGAAGATGGCCGATAAAAAAAAATACGGGTCCCTTATTTTTGCCTATTCTACACAGCGAAGTTTCATCAAAATCCCGAATTTCACTCTGGGTGCATCTCCTTGTAAGAGAAGTTGGTTTCTTTGTAATTTATTTTGAACTTTTTGGTTTGCAATTAATTTTGCACTCAAATCAGATTGATGGAAGGAATACACCGTCACTTAATACGTAAAATATCCTTATCAACTTGTTTTAAATATTATGTTAAAAATGCTTTTATTTTTTTCAACAATTTTTAAGTTACGTAAAGTCGTAAAACTGTTTTCTTAAAGTGCATTTAATACTTGTAGGGCTTCATGAAAATCTTACGGTGATGATGCCATTGGTTACATCCAATTGAAACCAGAGGGAATCATCTGTACTTATCTGTACTCTGTTAAGTGTAAAATTTTGCTTGAAGATAAAATAAAAATCCAGAACATATTCTGTTACATTAGCTGTAAAAAAAGAAGATAACAAAGTAGAAAGTTGTAAATACCACTAAAACTGAGCATGATGACTGCTGAATATTGTGTACAAATTTAAAACCGTGTTGACATGAATGAAAGCGACATCTGTTTGAGTTAAATCGTGACGTCATTGCATACGTCACTACGCCAAGTCGTTTTTCACGCAAATTTGTTCATTTAAATTTGAACAGTGGTTTTTTCAAGACTTTGTAAAAATTTAACAAAAATTAACTAACTTATACGTAAGAAGAAAGCATTTAGAATCCTAAATTGCAGTCAAGTACCCTACTGGTTTAAATATAATAATGGCTCAAAAGCTTATGTGATTTATTTACCACGTAGTAAAAAAAGAAATGTGGAAAAACTTTTCAAATTTTGGCAAAAAATTAATTTTTACCAAGCTATTTTGAAGTATAGCTATTTTGAAAAATAAACAGTAAGATAGCAACGTAACAGCCAGATGCCTACTCTCTGAAAAATTCACCTTTAGGCCTTTAATGTCCTTCTTTCCCTGACACAGATAGTGCACTGAGTGAATTGCATTTTAGTATGCAGCAGCGAGCAAGAGTGATTCAGAATAAGCCAATAAATAAAACTGATTGACTGGTTGGCTGCGCTGGCGGCCAGAATAACTGAATTCATCGCACCCTACCATCGAAATCGGGACGGGTGGCACCTCTAAAATATACAGTGGCAACCCCAAATTATGTGATTAAATCTGACAATTGTTTTGTTGAGAACATTCGATACTACATTTTCTTTCTGCCTTCGAAAAATCAGCACCGAAATTTTCTGCCATTTTTATTTCTTTGCTTCTTACAGTAACAGCGACATTTACGCTTAAAGGCAGAAACGATGAAATGGCTTCATAGGTATGTTTTTTTTTGCAAATTGGCAACACTCCAGTTTTCGAATGCAGCGTCATCTGAGTGGCAGAAGTAAATATTCTTACTTCTTATAAAGTAATTTCAATAATTAACTTACGGCCGGTTTTACCTTCATAATTTTAAAGGTTCTCTAACTAAAGCTACTTTTAATTTAAAGTCAACTGTATTTTTAGCATTGTTTTACAATGATCAGGTCTACTTACTTTTGTTAAAGGACTTTTAAGTGTTGCATGGTCTAACGGATTCCGGTTCGTCGTCGGTTGTTATGAATCGGTTTAATGATATTATTATTTGTTGTTATATATTTTTGTAAGTCCATTGTAATGAATAATAAAACTTAAACCGCCGTTATGATAAAAATATGTCCCTGTATTTATTTTGTGTCCATATTAAAGTTAGAAAAACTATGAAAACAACCACTTCAACAATATCAAAATTCTTTATTTAAATCTGCTGTGGTGTGATACAATTTACAACAATAAAAATTAAAAGTTAAATGAATTAAGGTCCCACAGCTTATTGTTGAAAAGGCGGGCTACTTCCCCTTTCCATACTAAAACCCTAATTGAATTCTCTTCCCAACGATCATCAGTATAAAACCCACATACAATTCCATCCCGCTCCCCTCGCACCACAACGACACATACAACCCTAGACGTCGCCGTCGTTGTCACAAAACGGCGACGTCTAGGGTTGTATGTGTCGTTGTGGTGCAAAGTTATGCTATTAACGATAGTTATTACTGGGAGCGTGATAGGGATGTCGTTGGCCACACTTAGAAGTATGTTACAACCAAGTCAGGTAAACGTTAATACATATATGTGATGTAGGTTGCATAAAAACTTTCGCTCATGTGTCCCGGTTATAATGGATAAAACGAACTATGAATGATCGTAGCCAATCTTACATTTAAAAAAAAATAACTATAGAAACGAAAATATCAACATGATTGAATTTCAAAAAATACGCATTTCACTCATTTCGCTATTGCCAGTGAGATTGGAATAGAAAACTACATTATTTCTTTTTAAAAGAAATTTATCATAAATACAATGAATCTTAAAAGAAATCGCGGGTAACCCAGAAATCGTTCAGCCAGTTTAACCCAAAAGGATGTTTAATACTAATCCAAGACGTAAAAATAATCAAAAATATTATTGAAAATAAGCAAACAAATAAAATTTTTATTTTATTTATTTAAGGTACGAATATTTTATAGAAAAATTATGCTTATAAACAAAATTCAATGATAATAATCAGCAATAACAAATATGTTCAAGCCAACTTTAAGCAGTAAAAGTCGAGATAATTCGTACTTTATTTTAAAGTCGACTTTTACACTAACGGGGCTTTAAATTTGATTGTAAAACAGTACCAAAAATAAAATCAGTTTTAAAGTTGACTTTAGTGTTAAAGTCGGTTTTAAATGTGAATGTAAAACCGGCCGTAAGTCTGCCGGACGATGAAATCACTTTTCTTTTCATATATCATAAAAACCCAAAAATTTCTTTCATTTCCTTTACTTTAAAGCTAACATTTTATTAGAAAAAGAGGCAGACGCGATGGTATTATATAGGGTACCTATTTTTTTTACAATTTTGGAAAGCTCTCATTTAGTATCGCAACAATAAATTAATGGTAGAAATTTTTTTATTGTCTATTTTTTTATTGTCTTCTTATTATCAACTTCTACCAGACGATGGAATCATATAGAAATTCCTCCCATCAGCTCCCTAGCTATCAGTTAATATTAATTGAAATGAGTTCCAAAACTTTTGCTAAGTACAATGGAAAGTGTTATTATATGTTTAGACGATATAATCAAAAAATCAACACAATTAATAATAATTATAATAATAATAATAATAATAATAATAATAATAATAATAATAATAATAATAATAATAATAATAATAATAATAATAATAATAATAATAATCAACCAACCCAACCCAATAACACACAAGGTCCGTCAACCTCTGTACCATCTAAACGCGCAATTCCAGGAACACCCGATCTTAATGAGCAATTTGATGAACCAGAACACATTTACACCAAGAAACGAAAAATAGAACGACACATCCACACACATACACGAACACACACACAAACACATACAGTCCTTTCCCTTCCCTCTGTCCCTAATCCTACCTATTCTCTGAGGACACGAAAACGAACTAGGCTTTCACAGCCGTCTGTCATTGAGCCAACATCTACGCTCCCACAAAAGTCTCGTCGTACGAACCAGTGTACACCAGAATAGACGCATAACACCTCGTTTCAAGCAACAACAACAACATTATAAGGAGTGATGTGACAAACCCGTCCGTGAATGTACTACGGTACTTTTACGGATTGGTTTGGCACATTACCCTTCCACAGAGCCTAATACCTTGCATAATGCCGGTATAGGTGAATGTTACCCAGTACTGTCCTACTGAGTAGTGAGCGCCAGGTTGGCGTAAAAGTCTATAATAATAATAATAATAATAATAATAAACGCCCTGTGGGTGGGGGCTTCACTTTGCAGAATTTGCCCACAGTAAGTCCTGCTTGTCGTAAAAGGCGACTAAAAGGACAACCCATTAGGATGGTGAAAACAAAAAAAAGGCCTCGGAAAACTGCCGCTGCCGGTGGAGCGACCGGGCGCATCAGGGTCACCACTGAATGTGACAGTTCAGATCACGGTGACGACAGGTTGGGTTCTAGGCAGCCACCTGTCAGCTGTAACAACACCTTCAGCCAAAATGCTACTGCCCTACTTACGGAGCCCCCAACACCTTTGGCTCAGCCGACTTTAAGTGTTTCCTCGGAGCATCCTTTGGGGACCACTAAAGCTGGTAAGAAGCGTGTGCGTATGCAATGGACAGATGAACTGAATGAATTCATCGTACGCACATACTTCCAAGTTACTAGACTTGAAACGGACAAAACTGGTTACCGTACGAAATTACATCAAGAGTTCGCGCGCACCTACCCTCACCTTAGTCGCGTCACTGAACAGAGACTGGCAGACCAAAAACGTGTCATTTTTACCAATAACCTTATCCCTTCCTCCCTCATAAACACGATTAAAACACAAGTCGCACATCAATTTGCTCAAAATGAAGAAAGTCAGGACGACGGCCCACCAGAAATGGAGAGCCCCACACAAAACGACACTCAACAACTTGTCGAGAATAAGCCTGACCACCATGAGACAGCAGTAAATGACACCCTACTGCAAAAGATCGAACTGGAATTTAACACAGCGCTTACTGAATTTGAAGGGACGGACCCCACACATAGGTACTTGTTGCCTAAACAACACACCTCACGTAGATTGGCTGAGATCGATGAGATATTGAACAATACAATACTGCCTAAACACTTGGAAACATGTGACAATTTTATCGAGTTACACACAGCTATCTATTGTGGAGCCGTTGCAGCTATACGTTGTAACGGGTCCGATGTAACACCACCTGTAGCGCACAACTCGAAGGAACACAAAACTCCTGCCTGGGAAACACGATTGAATAAACGCATCAGCAACATCCGATGCAACCTCGGCAGGATCACCCAATACCAACAGGGTACGAGGTCCAAACGGCTCAACAAATACATACACGACATATTACGCAAACACACAGTACACACACAACACGAGGAACCCAATAAAACACTCACAGAGATCAGAGATACGCTTCACCAAAAATTAACAGCACTAGCGAAGCGCTTACGAAGATATAAGACCAGTACTGAACGCAGACGACAAAACCAAGCGTTCAGCAGAAACGAGAGACGGTTTTATCAGTCTCTAACGAACACGGTAACTGACAGTAATGGTCTACCGGAGAAGAACGCACTCCATAGTTTCTGGGCGAATATATGGTCCAACACCATTGACCATAATGACAAAGCCAGCTGGATCGATACAGAGTACAGGAATAACGAACATCTTCCGGAGATGCCCTATACGGACATTACTACAGAGGACGTCTCCAGAGCTTTACAGAGATCGCATAACTGGAAGGCACCTGGCATCGACAACATACAAAACTACTGGCTCAAACACTTTACATCAACACACAAGTATCTCGCTGAACACTTTACACTATTTATAAGAACACCAAACCTGACACCGAAGTTCCTAACGCAGGGTATCACATACATGAAATCTAAAAACAGTGATACAAAAAATCCTGCGAATTATAGGCCTATCACCTGCTTGCCTACAGTGTATAAGATTTTGACGTCCTGTCTGGCAGAAAAGATCAATGAGCATTGTCAGATTAACACCATACTGACAGAAGAACAAAAGGGATGTCGAAAGAGGTCACAAGGCTGCAAAGAGCAGCTTCTGATTGACTCCGTAGTACTGGAACAAGCGAAAGGGAGAAAACGTAACCTGTACACAGCGTTTATTGATTATAAAAAGGCATTTGATTCGGTCCCGCACTCCTGGTTGCGGAGAGTATTGGAGCTGTACAAAATACACCCAAGTATCGTGAACTTCCTTGGAACGATCATGTCCGACTGGCGAACGACCTTACATTTGAGTATTGGTAATGAAAAAACAACAAGCGACCTTATTCAAGTAAGACGCGGCATATTCCAAGGCGACTCATTGAGTCCATTATGGTTTTGTCTCGCAATGAATCCACTTTCTCGCCTGTTAAATAAAACCAAATACGGTTACAATGTAGGTACGCAAACGAATTCGCGCCATACCATTTCACATCTAATGTACATGGATGATATTAAGATCTATGCAGCTATTAAACATCAATTACAGCAGCTGCTGGGACTTTCCAACGAGGTTTCGCGAGACCTCTGTATGGAGTTCGGAATCGATAAATGTCGAACACAATGTCGTTCTGGAGGAAAACGAGATGCGGTCGCATTCGAACACGAACCAGGGTCTGTTATGCAGCCCATGGACGAGGGAGAGTCGTACCGGTATCTCGGATTCAATCAGGACGAACGTATAGATCACAGCGCTGTAAAACAACACCTGATGCAGCAATACCTAACGCGTGTACGGAGATTACTGAGCACCCACCTTGATGGAAAAAAAACCATCAAAGCAATTAACACCTACGCAATTCCGGTGCTAACATACTCATTTGGGGTAATCAAATGGACGCCTACGGACTTGACAAACATCGAGATCAAGACCCGCGTCCTTATGACCAAATACAGAATTCATCATCCCAAAGCAGCGATAGAACGATTGACGCTGCCAAGAGCCGAAGGGGGTCGAGGTCTTATAGACATAAGGAACACGCATAATAAACAGGTTCATAACTTGCGAGAATACTTTTACACCAAAACACACACATCACACTTACACAATGTAATAATCCAAGCCGACAAGGCATACACACCATTAAACCTCTCACACACAGAAATGCCAGATAGTTTTTGCCGTTTGGTCACGAAGGAGGACAAAATTCAGCAATGGATTCGGAAGCCTTTACATGGGAGACATCCACATGATCTTAATCAGAGTAACGTCGACAAAGCAGCGTCGCACGCCTGGTTGAGTCAAGGAAGTCTTTTCCCGGAGACTGAAGGATTCATGCTAGCTATACAAGATCAAGTAATTCATACAAAGAATTACTCAAAATACATACTTCGTGACTCGTCAATAACATCTGACTCATGCCGGAGATGCCATTCCAAACCTGAAACGATCCAACACATCACAGCTGCCTGTACTCAGCTCGCTCAGTCCGAATACAAACACCGTCACGACCAGGTTGGCAAAATCATATACCAGAAACTAGCGGTTAAGCACCACCTTATAACCGATAAAACACCTTACTACAAGCTCACACCAAAAGTAGTAGCGGAGAATGACTCCTGTAGACTTTACTGGGATCGGTCGATTATTACAGATAAGACCATAAATCATAATCGACCAGATATCACCTTCGTAATGAAAAACACTAAGACAACCTATCTGATCGATATTGCGGTTCCAAATACACACAACTTACAAAAAACACACGCAGTTAAATTGAATAAATACACTGACCTCGCAGCCGAAATAAAACAACAATGGCGAATGGAACATGTCCACATCGTTCCAATAGTGCTCAGTGCCACCGGGGTCATTCCACACACACTAGATAATAGTTTGAGCCTCTTGGGTCTCCCAAAATACACATATGTCACTATGCAAAAGGCAGTGATCATAACCACGTGTCGTATAGTACGGAAGTTCCTCAGTAATACAAATCCGACTGCGATATGTGAAAGCACAAGACCTGCTTCTACTCCATCTGAGCCATCTACAGTGAGCGAACAATACACTGACACTCATCCTACTGACACACAACACACATACATAAACACACAATACACTAACACTGAAAGACAAACACTTAACACACATACAGATCCAGATTCGTCTGATGGAGAGGGGGGATCGAACAACTGCCGCACTGTCACTGTTACCGCTCTGGTGCACAATCCTCCTCAATTCAATAACACACAAGGTCCGTCAACCTCTGTACCATCTAAACGCGCAGTTCCAGGAACACCCGATCTTAATGAGCAATTTGATGAACCAGAAAACATCTACACCAAGAAACGTAAAATAGAAAGGCACATCCACACACATACACAAACACACACACAAACACAAACAGTCCTTTCCCTTCCCTCTGTCCCTACTCCTACCTACCATTTGAGGACACGAAAACGAACTAGGCTTTCACAGCCCTCTGTCATTGAGCCAACATCTACGCTCCCACAAAAGTCTCGCCGTACGACCCAGTGTACACCAAAATAGACGAATAACACCTCGTTTCAAGTAGCAATAACAACAATATAGGGAGTGATGTGACAAACCCGTCCGTGAATGTACTACGGTACTTTTACGGATTGGTTTGGCACATTACCCTTCCACAGAGCCTAATACCTTGCATAATGCCGGTATAGGTGAATGTTACCCAGTACTGTCCTACTGAGTAGTGAGCGCCAGGTTGGCGTAAAAGTCTATAATAATAATAATGCCGGGCCTAAATCCAACCCCTCGTCCTCGTCGTGCTCGGTGGTAACTGCTAGCTGGCTAGCAGGCTAACGGGGCTATGGTTAGTTAATAAATAAGACAAACACAGAATCATTTAACACATAATTTTTTTCTATTTACTGTTATTGTCCTTGTCCCACGTATGTGTTTCTTGCCACTGGAGGTCCTTCGGGCCCCCAGTGGTGTTGTTGTGATCCCCACTGTACCCCTGGTTGCTTTTTTTTACCCCTCAGAAATGCAGTGGGTTAATTGTGATATTTTAACTGTGATAATCTGTTGTTATGTTTTGTTGTTATTTCTTTTCTTGTTGAGTTTTTATTTGGTATTTAGCTAATGGAGGCTCTTTCGACCTCCGGCAGCGTTGTTATGATCCCCACTGTACCACTGGATGGCTAAGTCCCCCCCCCCCTATGAGTGGAGTGGGTTACTGTGATGATTGTCTGTGATATTTTGTTGCCTTTTCTTTATTTGTTATTAAATGTTCCTTATCTGTGATATTTTGTTATGCCGCTGTAGGCCTGTTGTTATGGCTCTACAGCGGCATTGTTTTAACTCCTTGTAGCGTCACTGGTTGGCTAGTGGCTGCACAGTGACGCAATAAGTTCTTCTGTGATACCGTTTTGTGATACGGCTCTGTGATATTTATTTATTTATTTATTTATTTTTTTTTTTTTTTTTTGAGTTTGTTTAGTCAGGTTCCTCCACCCCGGGGCCCTTTGCACCTCGGGGGGAGTTTCATCGTTGGTTTTTCAGTCCTTGGTGACCGGACGTTCTGGCTGGTACTTAGCGTGCCGCCACCAAGGACTGTCCGGTCTTTATGAAGCCCTGGGATCGCAGGGCTCATCGGTGAATTTTATTATGTGTATGTTTGTCCATTGTCTAGTGCATTTATGTGTCCCTGTCTTTATATGTCGTTTTTATTTTTACTGTTTATGGCGGCGCATGCCCTCTGTTGGCGATGCCGCCGGGTGCTGCTGACCGCGCCATCCACCGGCAGCAGTATCCCAATTTAAAAAAAAAAAAATAAAAATAAAAAATAAATAATAATAATAATAATAATAGTAATAATAATAATAATAATAATAATAATAATAATAATGCGATCTGCCACTCTCATACCATCGATCCACTGGTGCAGAACATCTTGACGTATCTCTACATGCTCCGCCAAAAGTCTATCACCTTCTTTTAGATTCCCGGACATGTGGGGATACCTGGCAATGAACTCGCCGACCAGGCAGCACGTCATGCAGCCGAAGCCGGTGAGCCACAGGACATTGCCATACGCCCAGAGGATCTGAGAGTGTGCATTAGATCGGCGATCGATCAGAAATGGCAACGTGAGTGGAACAACCTCACGGCTAAGCTCAGACAGGTGAAACCTGAGGTCCGAAGAACTCCGGCACCCGTAAATCTGAGCCGGCGAGAGAGTGTGGCCCTGACGCGTTTACGCTTGGGCCACACGGCGTTAACACATCGTCATCTTCTCGCCGGTGAGGATCAGCCAAGGTGCGCCGCCTGCGGAACGGCGCTAACCGTGAGGCATATAGTTGAGGAATGTGTAACCTTTGAGCCATTGCGCCAGAGGTTGCAGCTCCCGAATAATGTAGCCAACGCATTAATAATGGAGTCAGATAAACAAAGCATAAGGAACTGTTTCCCCCCTCAATTTTTTTTTTTTTTTTTTTTTTTTGTAGCATGTTAATTACGTCGAAGACTATACGAAATGAACATTTTCTACCACTTGCAACCGCCGCTACGAAAGTTATCGGCTATTTTGTGAAAAATCGACCATTTTAGTTGTACTTTCTAAATATAGATGAATATATCTCGGTATGTGTAGGTCTAAAAAAAACGAAAAAAATTGAGACTATTCACTACGATATAGTCTACCAGCGGTTACAGTATGAAATTTTTATCTGCACACATAACCTTAAAAAAAAAAATAAAAATTGGAAATACTGGTAAATTTTGGTTTTTTGGTTTTAACTTGGGATGTTTTAAGTGAAATTTCATGAAATTTTCAGAAAATATACTTTATAACGTGGACAATAACTGGTTAAAATTTCAAATCAAAATATCTAACAAAAGCCCCGAAAATTAACGTCAAATTTGAAAATTGATTGGCCAATGGTTTTTGTGCATTTTATCGTAGGAGGTTCTCTTTCCTTTTAAAATGTAGGTTTTTTTATGCACTTTATGACGATGGATAAGAAAAAATTTTTAAGCTTGAAAAAAAGCGAAAAAAATCGATTAAAAATTCAAAATCGTCGGCTATGAACAATATTTGAAAAATAATTTAAATCAAGTAAACTGCCGTAATTTAAATATCAGTTTGAATTATTTGTGGCATACAAGGGTTACAGGCTTCCAAATGAGGATTACAGGAATCGTACGTGATTAAAAAACCAAGTTTGGAGAAATTAAGGTTTAATTATTTTCAAAAATACGCAACATCAAACGTGTACTACTACAAAAAATTAAGGTAGCAAAGAAAAATTGTTAATTTTTGAGTGATTTTTGAAGGGCTGTATTTACGTGAAAAGCAGTCGTATCGAGATGATTAAAAAAGCATTTTGAAGCTACAAGAATCTAGTTTTGAGATATTTCGTCCAAAAATTTTTAGGAGTAGGTAACTGTAGCAGTTATCGAGAAATTCTAAGAATAAGAAAAAAAATTTTGAAAATTTTTTGCTCTTTTTTTTCGGTCTAGGGGCTTTTTTTTTTTTTTTACAGTAAAGTCATGGTATTGACTTGATAGCCTGCTTATTCAGTTTCAATTTCCCTTCTTAAATTTTTCTCTACGTTGAATTGTTCCGGAGATATCCAACTTTGAATGAAAAGGGATCCTTTTTGCTTTAACCATCGATACTCTGTAACCAGTGATCGAACAGAAAATTAAAGGGCAGTTTTTCAATCTGGAATAAATTTCTGACATGGTTGTGCCGCGTACTTTAGGAAAAAAATTTTCATCCTTAAATTTAACCTGAAAAATCTGAAAAAAGGGACTTTTTTCCTTGTTGCGAAAAATTGTTCGCATCCTTGCGAATGTTGTTGGAGAATCTAATCTTTGTACGAATTTTTATACCTCACTGTACCCCCAATAATCCTGTAAATCAGCAGATCGATCTATTGAATGGTTTTTCTAAACTGTTTGTTCAAAATTTTAGAAAAAAATTAAAGTAACAAAATTGAATGGAAAATTCAATTTTTTTCAACTTTTCTCACAATTAGGCGTCTTTTATCCATTAAATTTGAAAATTAAAAAAAAAAATTTTTTGTCAGAATTTTTTTTAAAAATTGTAACGAATTATTTTGTTTTTAAAAAAAATTTTTTTTTAAATTTAATTTTAATTTTTTAATTTTTTTGAAACTAAAAAAACCTGAAAAAAAATTTTTTCTTTTTTTTGTTCCCTTAATTTTTTGTAGTAGTACATATACGCTCCCACCCACCTCACGAGCTGCAAATTCAACAGCAACTGCAATAATTTAAATCAAGTAAACCACCATAATTTAAATACTGAGTTATAATAATTTCTCCCATACAAGGGTTACAAGCTTCCAAATGAGGATTACACGAATCGAACCCAATTAAAAAACAACTTTGGAAAAATTAAGTCCATAGTTCGTCGAAAGGCTCATAGGTGTTAAGCCACTTAGTTTGTTAATACACTCTTAAAGAATGTTGAATTTGCAGCTTGTGAATGGATGGGAGCTTTCAGCTTATATACTTTTGATGTTGTGCATTTTTGAAAACAATTGAACCTTAATTTCTTAAACTTAATTTTTTCAATTGGGTTCGATTAGTGTAACCCTTACATGGAACCTTGTGACCCTTCTATGAAACTAATTACTACTTAAATTTTTAAATTATAGGGGTTTACTTGATTTAAATTATTTTTCAAATATTGTTCATAGCCGACGATTTTGAATTTTTAATCGATTTTTTTCGCTTTTTTTCAAGCTTAAAAATTTTTTCTTATCCATCGTCATAAAGTGCATAAAAAAACCTACATTTTAAAAGGAAATAGAACCTCCTACGATACAATGCACAAAAACCATTGGCCAATCAATTTTCAAAATTGACGTTAATTTTCGGGGCTTTTGTTAGATATTTTGATTTGAAATTTTAACCAGTTATTGTCCACGTTAAAAAGTATATTTTCTGAAAATTTCATCAAATTTCACTTAAAACATCCCAAGTTAAAACCAGAAAACCAAAATTTACCAATATCTCCAATTTTTATTTTTTTTTAAGGTTATGTGTGCAGATAAAAAATTCATATTGTAACCGCTGGTAGATTATATCGTAGTGAATAGCCTCAATTTTTTCGTTTTTTTTAGACCTACACATACCGAGATATATTCATCTATATTTAGAAAGTACGACTAAAATGGTCGATTTTTCACAAAATGGCCGATAACTTTCGTAGCGGCGGTTGCAAGTGGTAGAAAATGTTCATTTCGTATAGTCTTCGATGTAATTAACATGCTACAAAAAAAAAAATCTGAGGAGGGAAACAGTTCCTTATTCACTAAAATTTGGAGCTTATCCGACTCTGCTATAAGTTATGATGCTGTCTCTGAAAGAAAGATGCTTGAATTTCTCCGAAATTCGCATCTTCTTCAGAGACTGTAGGGGCTTTACATCTCTGAATTTTACAAAGTCGTCTCTCGTTTCTCCCCCGATAGTTCATAATTTTATTCCAGTTACGTTTTTAATTTATGTGTAACAATGATTTTGTGAGTGTCCTAATTTATTTATTTATTAACGATACCCTGTTCCAGCTGGTCTGGCAGGGTACTTTTAGTCTTTCGTTATGCCACTAAGGGCCTTTTACACCCTTAGTGGTACTGTTGTTATTTATACTTGTTGTTTCGTTTTGTTATTGTTTTTTAACGATGTACTACCGACGGCCTTTTACACCCGAGGTGGTACATCATTTGTTTTCTTTTCTGTGATATTTTTTTATGCCGCTGTGAGCCTGTTGTTATGGCTCCACAGCGGTATTGTTTTAACTCCTTATTGCGTCACTGATCGGTCTTTGGCATCCCAGTGACGCAATAAGTTTTATCTGTGATATACTTGTGATATATATTTCTAGTCATTTTACCAGTGTTTGTCTAGTCAGGTTTCTCCACTCCGAGGCCCTTCACACCTCGGAGGGAGTCCCAGCGATGGTTTTCAGGCCTTGGTGACCGGACGCTCTGTCTAGTACTTATCGTACCGTCACCAAGGACTGTCCGCTCTTTTTAAGCCCTGGGATGGCAGGGCTTATCGTTGGATTTTATATGTGTATGTTTGTCCGTTGTCTAGTGCATTTATGTGTCCCTGTCTTTACGTGTTGTTTTTATTTATATTGTGTTTGGCGGCGCATGCCCTTCGTTAGCGATGCCGCCGGGTGCTGCTGACCGCGCCATCCACCGGCAGCAGTACCCCAATTTTAATCAAAAAAAATAATAATAATAATAATAATAATAATAAACGCCCTGTGGGTGGGGGCTTCACTTTGCAGAATTTCCCCACAGTAAGTTCTGCTTGTCGTAAAAGGCGACTAAAAGGACACCCCATTAGGATGGTGAACAAACAAAAAAAGCCTCGGAAAAATGCCGCTGCCGGTGGAGCGACTGGGCGCATCAGGGTCACCACTGAATGTGACAGCTTAGATCGCGGTGACGACAGGCTGGGTTCTAGGCAGCCACCTGTCAGCTGTAACAACACCTTCAGCCAAAATGCTACTGCCCTACTTACGGAGCCCCCAACACCTTTGGCTCAGCCGACTTTAAGTGTTTCCTCGGAGCATCCTTTGGGGACCACTAAAGCTGGTAAGAAGCGTGTGCGTATGCAATGGACAGATGAACTGAATGAATTCATCGTACGCACATACTTCAAAATTACTAGACTTGAAACGGACAAAACTGGTTACCGTACAAAATTACATCAAGGTTCGCGCACAGCTACCCTCACCTAAGTCGCGTTACTGAACAGAGACTGGCAGACCAAAAACGTGTCATTTTTACCAATAACCTCATCCCTTCCTCCCTCATAAACACCATTAAAACACAAGTCGCACATCAATTTGCTCAAAATGAAGAAAGTCAGGACGACGGCCCACCAGAAATGAAGAGCCCCACACAAACCGACATTCAACAACTTGCCGAGAATGAGCCTGACCACCATGAGACAGCAGTAAATGACACCCTACTGCAAAAGATCGAACTGGAATTTAACACAGCGCTTACTGAATTTGAAGGGACGGACCCCACACATAGGTACTTGTTGCCTAAACAACACACCTCACGTAGATTGGCTGAGATCGATGAGATATTGAACAATACAATACTGCCTAAACCTTGGAAACATGTGACAATTTTATCGAGTTACACACAGCTATCTATTGTGGAGCCGTTGCAGCTATACGTTGTAACGGGTCCGATGTAACACCACCTGTAGCGCACAACTCGAAGGAACACAAAACTCCTGCCTGGGAAACACGATTGAATAAACGCATCAGCAACATCCGATGCAACCTCGGCAGGATCACCCAATACCAACAGGGTACGAGGTCCAAACGGCTCAACAAATACATACACGACATATTACGCAAACACACAGTACACACACAACACGAGGAACCCAATAAAACACTCACAGAGATCGGAGATACGCTTCACCAAAAATTAACAGCACTAGCGAAGCGCTTACGAAGATATAAGACCAGTACTGAACGCAGACGACAAAACCAAGCGTTCAGCAGAAACGAGAGACGGTTTTATCAGTCTCTAACGAACACGGTAACTGACAGTAATGGTCTACCGGAGAAGAACGCACTCCATAGTTTCTGGGCGAATATATGGTCCAACACCATTGACCATAATGACAAAGCCAGCTGGATCGATACAGAGTACAGGAATAACGAACATCTTCCGGAGATGCCCTATACGGACATTACTACAGAGGACGTCTCCAGAGCTTTACAGAGATCGCATAACTGGAAGGCACCTGGCATCGACAACATACAAAACTACTGGCTCAAACACTTTACATCAACCCACAAGTATCTCGCAGAACACTTTACACTATTTATAAAAACACCAAACCTGACACCGAAGTTCCTAACGCAGGGTATCACATACATGAAATCTAAAAACAGTGATACAAAAAATCCTGCGAATTATAGGCCTATCACCTGCTTGCCTACAGTGTATAAGATTTTGATGTCCTGTCTGGCAGAAAAGATCAATGAGCATTGTCAGATTAACACCATACTGACAGAAGAACAAAAGGGATGTCGAAAGAGGTCACAAGGCTGCAAAGAGCAGCTTCTGATTGACTCCGTAGTACTGGAACAAGCGAAAGGGAGAAAACGTAACCTGTACACAGCGTTTATTGATTATAAAAAGGCATTTGATTCGGTCCCGCACTCCTGGTTGCGGAGAGTATTGGAGCTGTACAAAATACACCCAAGTATCGTGAACTTCCTTGGAACGATCATGTCCGACTGGCGAACGACCTTACATTTGAGTATTGGTAATGAAAAAACAACAAGCGACCTTATTCAAGTAAGATGCGGCATATTCCAAGGCGACTCATTGAGTCCATTATGGTTTTGTCTCGCAATGAATCCACTTTCTCGCCTGTTAAATGAAACCAAATACGGTTACAATGTAGGTACGCAAACGAATTCGCGCCATACCGTTTCACATCTAATGTACATGGGTGATATTAAGATCTATGCAGCTATTAAACATCAATTACAGCAGCTGCTGGGACTTTCCAACGAGGTTTCGCGAGACCTCTGTATGGAGTTCGAAATCGATAAATGTCGAACACAATGTCGTTCTGGAGGAAAACGAGATGCGGTCGCATTCGAACTCGAACCAGGGTCTGTTATGCAGCCCATGGACGAGGGAGAGTCGTAGCGGTATCTCGGATTCAATCAGGACGAACGTATAGATCACAGCGCTGTAAAACAACACCTGATGCAGCAATACCTAACGCGTGTACGGAGATTACTGAGCACCCACCTTGATGGAAAAAAAACCATCAAAGCAATTAACACCTACGCAATTCCGGTGCTAACATACTCATTTGGGGTAATCAAATGGACGCCTACGGACTTGACAAACATCGAGATCAAGACCCGCGTCCTTATGACCAAATACAGAATTCATCATCCCAAAGCAGCGATAGAACGATTGACGCTGCCAAGAGCCGAAGGGGGTCGAGGTCTTATAGACATAAGGAACACGCATAATAAACAGGTTCATAACTTGCGAGAATACTTTTACACCAAAACACACACATCACACTTACACAATGTAATAATCCAAGCCGACAAGGCATACACACCATTAAACCTCTCACACACAGAAATGCCAGATAGTTTTTGCCGTTTGGTCACGAAGGAGGACAAAATTCAGCAATGGATTCGGAAGCCTTTACATGGGAGACATCCACATGATCTTAATCAGAGTAACGTCGACAAAGCAGCGTTGCACGCCTGGTTGAGTCAAGGAAGTCTTTTCCCGGAGACTGAAGGATTCATGCTAGCTATACAAGATCAAGTAATTCATACAAAGAATTACTCAAAATACATACTTCGTGACTCGTCAATAACATCTGACTCATGCCGGAGATGCCATTCCAAACCTGAAACGATCCAACACATCACAGCTGCCTGTACTCAGCTCGCTCAGTCCGAATACAAACACCGTCACGACCAGGTTGGCAAAATCATATACCAGAAACTAGCGGTTAAGCACCACCTTATAACCGATAAAACACCTTACTACAAGCTCACACCAAAAGTAGTAGCGGAGAATGACTCCTGTAGACTTTACTGGGATCGGTCGATTATTACAGATAAGACCATAAATCATAATCGACCAGATATCACCTTCGTAATGAAAAACACTAAGACAACCTATCTGATCGATATTGCGGTTCCAAATACACACAACTTACAAAAAACACACGCAGTTAAATTGGATAAATACACTGACCTCGCAGCCGAAATAAAACAACAATGGCGAATGGAACATGTCCACATCGTTCCAATAGTGCTCAGTGCCACCGGGGTCATTCCACACACACTAGATAATAGTTTGAGCCTCTTGGGTCTCCCAAAATACACATATGTCACTATGCAAAAGGCAGTGATCATAACCACGTGTCGTATAGTACGGAAGTTCCTCAGTAATACAAATCCGACTGCGATATGTGAAAGCACAAGACCTGCTTCTGCTCCATCTGAGCCATCTACGAGCGAACAATACACTGACACTCATCCTACTGACACACAACACACATACATAAACACACAATACACTAACACTGAAAGACAAACACTTAACACACATACAGATCCAGATTCGTCTGATGGAGAGGGGGGATCGAACAACTGCCGCACTGTCACTGTTACCGCTCTGGTGCACAATCCTCCCCAATTCAATAACACACAAGGTCCGTCAACCTCTGTACCATCTAAACGCGCAGTTCCAGGAACACCCGATCTTAATGAGCAATTTGATGAACCAGAAAACATCTACACCAAGAAACGTAAAATAGAAAGGCACATCCACACACATACACAAACACACACACAAACACAAACAGTCCTTTCCCTTCCCTCTGTCCCTACTCCTACCTACCATCTGAGGACACGAAAACGAACTAGGCCTAATACCTTGCATAATGCCGGTATAGGTGAATGTTACCCAGTACTGTCCTACTGAGTAGTGAGCGCCAGGTTGGCGTAAAAGTCTATAATAATAATAATAATAATAATAATGCTGGGCTAAAATCCAACCTTCACGTCCCCGTTCGTGCCCGGCGGGCAACTGTTAGCTTCGGCTAGCAGGCTGACGAGGCTCTGGTACCGTGTTTCGACAAGGATGATCGTGTGGAGGGGACGATGTTGTATCCCCCGAGTGAGTGTTATGCCTGCGTCAGCTTGAGCTTCATTAATAGTACCTTCACCGGAATTCAACGCGTCGCCAGTGCTGCATACTCCAGTGGGCGTGATCTTCGGAGTCCGACGATACCGTTCGGATGTGTCAAAAAGTTGATATTGCGTCTGTGATTTATGTAAAAATTGTGATCTGTGTCTGTGATAGCTGTTATCCACCTTGGGTTCTCATGCCTGCGGTGGTACTTTTTAATTGTTACTGTGATGTTTCCCTGGCCTTGTTCTTGTCATTTCGATGGGTAGGAATGCGGCTCCCGACGCACTCGTTCTCATCGGCCACACGTACGAGTCGACGTCTGCCCGAACAGCTTGAGCGAGCTCGCCCAGTAAGGAGACGTCATCGTCCCTCGTACGGATGCGTTCGTGGGCGTTGATAGGGCGGCTTCCGCCCCGTCGAAGTGATACGAACACAGGTCAGATGTTGGCTTTGTGATACTCTGTGGCATTGTTCCGTTCTCTGTAGCCTCGACTCGGATGAACGTGGCCTAGTCATCGTACCGGTCTCCCGTGTAGGTTGACCTCGACATCTGACAGAACGGCACATGTACCCAGTAATCAGCTATCTGACAGAACAGTACATGTTGCTCAGTAATCAGATGTCACTGTCCCTACACGTGTGAGTTCCTAGGTGTTGACGAAGCCATTTCGGAATTGTTGAGACTATGGGGAGCGGAATCATGCCACAGAGCAAGAAATTTTTTAAAATCTGTGATATTGTTGTTTTTATTTTTTAATAAGATTGTTTTAATCTGTTTTAACGATGTACCACTGAGGGCCTTTTCCACCCGAGGTGGTACACCATCTTTTTATTCATATCTGTGATATTTTGTTGTGCCGCTGTGGGCTTGCTGTTGTGGCCCTTCAGCGTTTTTTTTTAACTACTTATTACGTCACTGGTCGGCCTGTGGCTCCCCAGTGACGTAATAAGATTTTTTTTTAATATCGTCTGATAAATTTTTTGAGTGTTTTCTAGTCAGTTTTCTTCACTCCGAGGCCCTTTACACCTCGGAGTTTCATCGTTGGTTTTCAGACCTTGGTGGCCGGACGCTCTGGCTAGTACTTAGCGTGCCGCCACCGGGAACTGTCCACTCTTTGTGAAGCCCTGGGATGGCAGGGTCCATCGTTGAATTTTATTATGTGTATGTTTGTCCTTTGTCTATTGCATTTATGTGTTCCTGTCTTTATGTGTTGTTTTTATCGTTTTCCTCGTTTTGGCAGCGCATGCCCATGGATGGCGATGCCGCCGGGTGCTGCTGACCGCGCCATCCACCGGCAGCAATACCCCAATTTTAATTTAAAAAAAAAATAATAATAATAATAATAAACCCTCAGGGGCTTGTTGTAACACCTGGTTGCTTAGGTGGTCGGTTGCTACAACAACACGGGAAGTAGCGCTCCCGGGGTTCCCGAGCTAAGACCAGGTACTTTCTGGTACCTGGTGCGTGGAATCAACCAGCGCTAAATGGTGGTCTCTGTTAACGGGCTAACTACCCCTAACAGGTTTTCTACTAGTTCCAAACGGTAAAAGAACTAGGAAGGCTGGTCGTGCTGCGGGTCTCTCGGATGGGCCCGCTAATAAAGGCGGAACCAGTCAAAATTCATCTTCTCGTCTCGTGCGCCTGGAGTGGACGGACAACTTGAGGAGAGATTTGCTCACGTGCCGCGTACAAAGTGAGCCGAATAAGAGAGGGTACATGGCAAGGATGCACGCCATATGGTGCCAGATGCATCCCGAACACTCTAATTTAACGCCACAAAATCTGCGTGACCATGTAGCCCGAATCATTAAATTAAACATACCTACCGGACATGACAATAATCGAGAAGCTCGCGAACAAGCTAGGGTTGTTGAAACTGCAGTGGTGGAAGTTGAACAGGATTCTGCGGTCAACGGTGAGAGCTCGACAAATAACATCACAGAGCGGGATCAACCGGTAACTTGCGGTGACAGCGTAGTTACTGAGGCACAGACGGACTTGTTAAATCAAGCCAACACAGTTACTGTGCTAAAGTCTAACACCAGAACAAGTTCAGCTCCCACACAGAATGATGCCGATCTAAATAAATCCCTTTCTGTCTCAGACAATTTAAGAAAACAATTTCGCGATCTTCTCGATACCGATTTAGACTTTGACAAACGACCACGTCCCAAACACCGACGGACGTATGTAAAGGGCGAACAACTGACCCTACTAAACGAAATTTTGAACGATCATCTATCCCCATCCAGTGATCTCACCGACGTCGACAACGCAGTATATGCAGCGATGCGTGTCCTGACCCCATGTACTAAGCAGCAAGAGATTGCAGAGGAGAAGGCACGTATTCGTATTAAACAAACTGACACCAAAGTGAGGACACTACGACAGCTGGTATCGCGTATCCAATGTGTGATAGAATATATTCAGACCAACAGGCGTTTTACGCGAATGGTACGGGCTTTTGCCAGAGAACTAAGGTACCGCTATCACACAATCAATTTGGGCAATCTGTTGACCATCAAACAGACACATTTGGATAAGATACGCGCATTGGCCTTGGCCAAGAAGAAATTAGCCCGGCGTGAACGGTGCATTCGAGAAAATAAGATCTTTAAATCGAACCCTTCACGCCTGTTCGCACCAAAAAACCCTGTCGTGGAGCAACCGCCGACTGTCGACGCAATAGAGGATTATTGACGGGGGATATATGAGACGACTAAAAAGACTGACCTGGACTGTATTCCCATCAGCCAGTTTAGATGGTACTGCAAACAACAGCTCGGCAAAGTACCATCTCATACAATTATAACATCTGTTGATAAAGAGGAAGTCGAACTTGCTTTCAAAGGCAAGAAGAACTATTCGGCTCCGGGCATTGATGGAATAACGAATTTTTGCTGGAAGAAGCTCACTAGTACCCACCGCTGAAATACCCACCGATTGAACCAGTGTGGAGTTCGATCTATGAACAACGAGGTTCAAAAAGAGGAATGTCGGATTGCGAAGACAACTTGCTGGTCGACAGATGTATCTGTCAGGACGCTAGACAGCACAAACGCAACCTGAGCATGGCCTGGGTGGACTATCGGAAAGCATTTGACACAACGTCGAATGAGCTCATTATCTATTTGCTCCATTGTCTGCGAGTCCACCCCGACATTATTAAATGTATTGAACACCTGTTGCCGCTCTGGAAAACAAGGTTCACAATAACATCCGGTGAACACGTTGTGTCGACGGAGTTGGTGACATACAAACGAGGCGTATACCAAGGAGACAGCCTCAGTCCACTTTTATTTTGCATCTCGTTGTTGCCCCTGTCAATCAGTCTGAGAGAGGAACCCGGCTACTTGTGTGGCCCGGTAGGAAATCGCGAGCATAAAGTCACACATTTATTTTATATGGATGACTTAAAACTGTATGCCTCGTCGGAGAGTGATCTCAACTGCGCTCTAAAATTAACACACAAATACACGCACGCGATCGGTATGGAGTTCGGACTGGACAAATGCGCGGTGGTGCACTGTAAGCATGGTGTAGTTCCGAATTTTGATTCACACGCCCAATTAGTGGATGGAAGCATCATAGAACATCTTGATGAAGGAGCGACCTATACGTACCTTGGTGTTGGCGAAAGTCACATCCAAGACGTGAAGAACATGAAGGCCGCCTTAAGTAGTAGATATAAGCGCCTTCTCCGACAAATTTGGAGTTCTGAATTGTCGGCGAAGAATAAGACCAGCGCTACAAATATGCTAGCCATACCCATCCTTTTATATACTTTTGGCTCAATTAAGTGGAATGTGAATGAATTGGAGGAACTAGACCGAGACACGCGAAAAATAATGAATATCAATCGTAGTTTGCACCCACGCGCATCGACACAACGACTTTACCTCCCACGAGACCAGGGGGGGAGGGGGCTCCTGTCAGTCGAACGTTTACATGATCGTATAGTCTTAGGTACAGCTTGTCGTGTACTTAACAGTTCAGACCCGCTATTGCAACTCGTCAGGGATCACGAGCTTGCTGGCGTAGGCGCATTTTTATTCACAGCAGCGCAACGTGCCGCCAATATCTTGGGCTTAGCCTTCGATCCGCGTAATCGCGACGGTGATGATAACATTCTTTCACTATCACAGTCGCGCCAAAAGTCGGCAATTTGGAGAGCCGAGCAACAACATCTGCTCAATCAGCATCGCGACAAAGTTCACCAGGGTATGTTCTACCGTCACCTTGACAACCTTGGCCTTTCGAGCGAACTCACTTGGGCTTTCTTGAGAGCTAATGGACTTAAATCGGAAACGGAGGCCTTTATCACTGCAGCTCAAGATGGAGTGTGGAACACCTTAACACACCAAAAATATGTGATGGGTAATAAAGGGGTTTCGAGTACCTCGTGTCGGGCATGCAAAGCATACCCGGAAACCTTAATGCACCTGACTTCAGGTTGTTCTTATTATACTAAATCCACCTATATCCATCGCCATAATGCAGCGTTGCGTGTGCTTTATTTTTATCTTCGTCATCATTACGAAGTTGACAAAACACCAGTCTTGCCCTACGATCCTGCGGAAGTAGAATCCTTTGTTGCCAACCAAAAGTGCAAGATCTTTTGGAACATGCCGGTTGCAACTACCAGGCAATTGAGCGCTAATAAGCCTGATGTTGTGCTCCAAGATTTAACATCTCAGACTATGTATGTTATCGAGTTCTCTGCTCCGGCGGAAACTAACATAGTCGAAAAGGAGGAGCAAAAAAGGATTAAATATCAAGATCTAATACACGACCTGCGACAGCTGTACCCGGGCTATACGGTCCACTTGGTCGTACTTATAATCGGATGTCTGGGGGGTATGCATAACTCCTTTGTGCGCAATCTTAACATCATTCCGGTTTGTAGATCTCACGCCAACATGTTAGCGGCGTCAATGCAAAAAGCAGTTATTATCGGGACGCTCCGCACGCTTCGGTCGCACGAGACGACTTTTTCCGGGAGTTCATGAACACCTTTGGACCCCATGCCCCGTTTAGAGCGGGTCCTCGAACATCCATTGGACTTGCCCTCGAATCTCCCACTGTTATGGTTTCGCAGCGAGGTTCGGGGATTTATTAGGTAGGGAAGACCAGGAAGGGGATGCTGTATGACGGACATTACGTACCTGACTTTGAAGTACCTGACCTGTTACGCTGCACGGACACTTTTTCCTCCGCCTGGGGGTTTTTGAAGTGCAGTCGCGTTTCTTTCGTTAAATTCTCAAATAATAATAATAATAATAATAATAAATAATAATAATAATAATAATATTTATTTGCATAATATCCGTAGGATGTACAAAACCTCATACAATAAAATAAAATAAAATAAAATAATCATTCATTAAAGTATTCATTTAATTCATAGTGACAGTATTTTATTAAATGTGATTTCAAATCCATTTCAAATGTTAATTCAACCATATTGCCTAAGAATTACAAAAAAAGCAACTAATGAGCTACTAGCTAATGCTGAATATACTGAAAACAACTTATTCAGCAATTTAGTTGAAGATAATAAAGAGATGTATAACACTTCTGATTCTGAAAAGATTAAAAATTCAACAGAAGGAAATTTCATTTTCGCAGACAGATGGTTTGATCAGTCCAATGGTTTTGACAATAATAAATATGAAGCAGTTCAAAAGCCAATTATTGTAAAAAAAAAAAAAATAAATAAAAGAACAAATGATAAGAGAGACAAAACGAAGTTCACTAACACATTTTAAATACACAGGTCCAAATTTTGATCAACCGCCATCGTTCTGGGAACAAAATTTAACAAAGGAAAATACTTTCAAATTAAAGTACTGGACAAACAGTTTCAATTCTATATTCGCTAACTATTTTAAAATTTGTGTTCTCGTTATAAAATGGAGTAAAATTCGTTATTGTGAAAGGAAGGACTTTTCTAGCAGTTAGTAAATGTATTCAAGTTGTACTTATTTTCGACTTTATTGCAACATTCGAAAGAACATGCAAAAGCCTGATCGCGTTATTGTTTTGCCTACTTCTGAGGTTGATCATTCGGCAAATGAATGTCATTCCCGGCCTTGCACAGGCTAACAAAGAGAAGATATAGCTCTAGAATTACGATCAAATTCAGCTGTAAATAAAAAGTACCAGTTGCTAAATGAAGCGGATAAATATAAACTTAATAACGGAAGCTTGAATGAAGTTATCGATTTACCACGATTACATAAAATTAGTAGTAAGGACAGAGTGAAAAAAGATTTACATAGAGTATTTATGAATGAGTGTTTATGAAATTATTGATTACTCAATATGAGGATAAATGGCGCGGCGTGGTATTTCATAACTTCATACAAGAATACAGCTTGCAACCATATTATGCAATATTGTTTACTGAGGCTCAGTTAAATGTACATATTTCCATTGAAAAAAGTAAAATTTTTTGCCACCTAGATTGTACTGGAAAGCTGGTTAAGAAACCAGATCAAAATAGTAAATGTATATATTACTAAACATTGATCTTCCCAGGTATGAAAATGAAGAATGACAATGACGTTGGTCCTTTTCCTGTCGCTGAATTTATAAGTAATGCATTTTCTCAGCGTAGTGATTTACTTTGGTAAATTATTGTCGAGTAGAACTCCTCTTATTGAAAATTGAAACCAATTTTAATTCAACCCTACTACAAGCAGTTTCCCTTAGCTTAAACAAAATATCCCTAATAGATTACGTTAATTTAATTTATTTAAAAAATGAACGCTTACAAGTAATGACACTTCTTCATATTTGTTCATCGCATATGATAAGAACCGGAATCCGCCGGTGCTGACCACTGCTCACACTAACATTGCTAAAAGAATCTTAACACTCATGATTCATTGTACGTGTAAAGAAAATCTTTTTGAATTATTTGAAGTATTTTGGAAACTTTTTACTGTTCCATCGTGTGATGAAGTGCGATCAGATTTTTTACACTTTTTATCAGAATTTTGTCCTGTGTATCTGAATGAAGAAGAAGAATTAATCCTCGATTCTATTAGTGAGTCTGAAAGTTTTTCAAAATTAAACACACACGATTGGAAAATTTGGGCAGATACACCTTAATTACATTCATCTTTTTATTACCTCGAGACTGTCAAACGAATCTGCAAGACAGAGGAGAACTATTCATTAAAAGATCTCAAAAGACTAAAATCAAAATTTTTATGAAGAAATATTGAAGTGGAAAATGGATTCCAAAGCCAAAAAAATAAGAAAAAGAATCCTATCGGGGAAGATGAACTTATACAGAATCGTAAATTTGCTGAATATGTTCGTGATTTATGGATGTCTCTAGTTCCAATTTAGTCTGCAGAACAAATTATAGGTTTAACAAGAGATTCAAATGCTTTCATTGAAAACTGGTATAAAATCGTTGAACATTATCTGTACGATCTGCAGTTTAAAATGGCACATCCAAGATTTGTTTCGGGTCAAGAAAGCTTACTTGAAGGTAGACTTGTTGAAAGAAGCTATGATTTGAAAACCGATAGAAGGAATAATAATTTTAAAACCAAAGCTCAATATAGAACTGACGAGACCGCTGAAGAATCGTGGAAACCTAAGAAAAAATATTCACAAACCGGTAATCGTTATTTTACGATCGCGAATTCAAATAGGGGAGTTGATGTTACGGTAGATGAGAATAACAGAAAAAAATCAAATTCATTGTAATTAAGTGATTGTCCTCAATCGTTTAATAAAATGGTTGATAGAAAATTACCTCTCGACGAAAATTGCAGCGGAAAAATAACAAACAATGTTGATGAAAGGTCAATTATATCACGTAAGCATGACTATCCTACCGGGTTCCCAAATATTCAGACAACAGCACGAGGATATAACATCGATAGTTATGATTTAAAATCACTCGAAGACGGAGCTTTGGAAGTATTATGGTAGACTCCGCGATGGCGCGTGGCGCTAATGTCTTGTTTTTTGAAACCATTTTTACAAGTTGCTTATTGGAAAATAGGTTAAGTAATCGTTGTAAGACATGGCTTAAGAAATAGAATTTGGCAGATTATAAATGCTGGATACTTCCATTGCATGAGGCAGATCGAAACCACTGGATGCTTTTAACCGTTGATTTTTATAAAAAAGTTACCGTATACTTCGATTCTCTTCATCAAAAAATAAAATATCATTATGTTGACAAAATACTCAATTTAACTGAACGGTGTCCTAATGATAACACCAAAAAATCACTGGACCGATGGAAAGTATATTGCCCAATAGAGTACAGACATCCCAAAACAAGAAGATGGATATAATTGTGGAATACATATATGTCTGTGGATGTTCATAATATGCCAATCTAAACTAATAGTGTTTACACAAGAAGACATGCTTTATGCTCGAAAGCAAGTAAATCGCATCCTTTTTGATAGAGGGCACAATAAGCATCCAAAATATAAGAAAAAAACAGCAATATTGGAAAATATTTTTGATTACGCAGATAGTAAAAAATCAAAACAGACAAGATACAAAATTTCGATTGCAAGAACGCAACCAAAAAATTATACATCAAATTTAAAACATTGCGCAGAAATTTTTAATTTGTGGAGAATTCAAGTACACGATGATTAATGAAATTTCGATAATCAGTTGTCAGACAATTCGAACAATATTTTTGCTCCCCTAAAATTTGTATCAGAATACTTTCTAATCATCTTGTGAAAGTTTCTTAAAAATTTTCAAAAAATTAATTTTTTATAAGTTTTCTTTTTCAAATATTTTTGTTCCCTTAATATTTGTATCAGGATACTTTTTAATCATCTTGTGAAAGTATCCTAAAGATTTTCAAAAATTCTGTCGTTGCCGATACTTACAATTGACCGAAAAGTGAATTAAAGGAATTTAGTTTTTCTCTGTTTTATGTTTAATATTAGTAAATATTTTTGTTCCCTTAAAATTTGTATCAGAATACTTACTTTCTAATCATCTTCTGAAAGTATCTTAAAGATTTTCAAAAAATTCTGTCGTTGCCGATACTCACAATCGACTGAGAAAAGTGAATTAAAAGAATTTCATTTTTCTAATTTTTATATTTAAAATATTAGTAAATATTTTTGTTCCCTTAAAATTTGTATCAGAATACTTTCTAATCATCTTGTGAAAGTATCCTAAAGATTTTCAAAAAATTCTGTCGTTGCCGATACTCACAACTGACCGAAAAGTGAATCAAATGAAATTTTTTTCAAGCACCAGCGTCGTTACGTCCCTGTCTATTTTTATGTTTTGCTGCTACTATTTTGCTGCCAATTTCAATTTCATCATTTACATAATGCCTTACTTTTGTAACTAAAATTATTACCGCACAAAAGTTTCGCATAGAACCCCGGGATTTTTATACACTCACAACTTTGTTTTTATTTTTGTTAACTTTCTTCATTTATATAGTTATGTAGGTACTTTATTTATAAAACTATTAAAAGTTAGACACTTCTAACATGTTTACTGTATGTTTCTTTTAATTCCTAAAAGGCGAGACAATTGTGTGGCTGGAACATATGTAAAATTTACTCTAAAATGTTGATACATCAAACAGATATGACCGTTGCGATTTTAGTAGAATATGGACAAAGTAGGTAAGTATAGCTATTTTTTTTAAAGTATGTAATTGTAAAAATATAGAAACCTATATAAATTATCTACATACCTATTAAATAGATAAATAAATCTAAAATAAATTATTTAGATAAAATAAATTATAATACTCACAGTGAAGTAATTGTCCTATAAAATTATTGAATTCAGCGTTTCCAACATCATTATGAATTGTTCTAATTTCCCCATTCATTTTTAAAAATCACATATAAAAGAAAAAATTTTGTTTATATTCTCTTAAAATTTTGAAACGTCATGTTTATAATGCCCACTTGATTATTATAAAAGAAACAGTATAAAAATGATTGATTTTTGTCCACTGGCGCAAGTAAAGCAGTGACTGTTTTTTACAATTTTTGATGCGTAAATTCAAAAATAACTATTAAATAAGAATAACTCCAAGAAAATATTTTGAAAATTTAAAAAAACACCTTCCAAACAGAGCTTAAAACTTTCTTTTTATTGATGTTAAAATACTGGTCTTCCGTTTAAAATGAATATTGTAAAATATATTACCGCTGACACAGCATCTTGCATAATTTCCGTTTACAAAAATTAGTTTTTCTTAGAAATTAGTTGACAGAATAATTGTTCAAAAACCTTTTTTATGTGATTTTTCTGCCTCTTTTCAATGGTGTAAAAAAATGTCGCAAAAATTTTGAATTTGGAGAAATTTTTGCAAAAAAATAATTTTTTCACGAAAAATGCCTAAAAAACCATGTTCCAAGCATTAGATGTATGGCAAGGTTTTTTTCCACTTAACATATTAATACCAATCCTCTTATTTTGGAGCGCAATATTTAAATAAAAAACGGAACTAAAAAGTACAAAAAGTATAAAAGAAATTTCAACTTGCTTGAAAAGTCGTTTCTGACAATATCCAATATACGATCCGGTACGTGAAGAATATTTTTCATTTTCATTTTCCAATTTCTAGCTTTTTTTCTATTTATTAACTGAGGTCTACACCTGTAATATATCTGCAAAATTTCATGACCTTATTAGATTTTTCTTCAGAACCCTAACATAAATATTGTACATACATACTACACATATGGAATAATGTATAACAAACTGTCTACAGTCAGCGTGTTAGGTTATAACATCCTGTTTAACATAGCGAACTTAGAGAATAAAAGTTACTTTTTCTCGAAGACCCGCTTACATAGGATTAGGGTTCAATAACGTATCTTATGTGATTTCTTCCATTCTTTGCCATGGTGCAAAAAAAATTTGAAAGTCTTTTGAATTTTGGCAAATTTTTTCCAAAAACTAATTTTTATATTTTGACATTTATTAACTACTAGCTGCGACCCGCGGTTTCACTCGCATAAAATTATCTGAATTATAAGTAAAATTTATAGGTCAATTCAATCATATATTCCAAAATTTTGTGCAAAATCTATTATTTATAGCACTTGACCCTGCTCGCCAATGACTAAAATAACTATCTTCATATTTTGTTAGCATGGCTAATTTCCGCACCGTAAGAACTTAGTATAGGTACCTATACCAGCAGTTTTAGAATTGTTTCTAATTTAGGCCCTTTAAGGTACCAAGGCCCTGGGAAATCTTTTTAACGTCACTTTCGTCTTTCACAGAGATCTCAACAGTACTTAAATAAAAATTGTCAAAGGAGGGGTATCGATAAGGCCTTATATTCGCCCCATCCCCTCCATGAATTCTTATATGGGCATTAGGTTTACATGAAGGTAAATAGTAAGATGGAATAAATATTATGCCGGAAGTAGTAGGAATATGATAGTTCTGAGCCCACCTCCCCACCTCCCGATTTTTTGAGTGACCCCGGGAGGTGGTAAAACTACCGAGGCGGCTCTAGAAGCCTCCGGCGGTGGGTGGAGCAAAATTTGGTCTCCAACCTAAAGATATCTAGTGAAATTTTTTCTAACCTAACAGAACCCAATGGAACTTGATCTCACCTAACAGAACCCAACAAAATTTGGTTTAACCTAACAAAATTTTTTTAACCTAAGAATTAAAAAATTCCGTAACAGATGGCGCAGCCACCTTCCTGTAAATTCACTACTAGATGTCGCTGCTCGTCTGGATACTAGCAATCCCTGTGCGTAAGTTTGAGAAATTGTCAATAGATGGTGCTGAAAATCCTTTTTGATAGTTAAACTAGCCATTAAAAGATGGCGTTGCTAATCTGAACTACCGCGAACTCTGTACCTAGATTCAAAATTCCATGAAAAGATGGTGTTGCTTCCATAATTTTATAATATTTTTATCTGAAAACAAGTTTAAACTTGTATAAATTGCCAGCTGACGTCACTATAGGTAAACTGATATCAAATAGCGAAGATTTCTGTCTAATATGCGAAAATGAAGCAGCAGGTTTTAACCTGTATGGTTACATAAAGTGTGATAGCTGATGTCATCATACTATTTTTCTGCTATAAAAAGGCTGCGACAGAATTTCTTCAGTTACAATTTTGTTCGAAACTTTAGTGAAAACATTAAATCTTATTGTTGTAAAACAATTTTTTCAATTGTTGTGTTAACAATTAATTATTGCCAACAATGGAATCCATTACTGCTGGAAACAGAGACTTAATTCAAAAAATTGCCGGAAATTTTGTGGACGAATTGAACCATCTTGGTTCCATCAAACGGTGGATTAAACTTTCTGATATGGAAATTGGAAAAGTATATAAAATAATGGGAGCCAGTCAACTACCATCAAAATTCGATTCATCAAAAATGAAGACAATATTGGAATTACAAATTGGATACATATCATTGCCAGCGAGATTTGACAGTTTGAACGAGCAGATGCTGGCATGGTTGCAAAGCAATCCAAAACTGGGTATTATGAATAATGGACCCATTGGACTAACTCATAAACTGGAATTCAAAACGCTGGACTTTCTCGAAATCGTTGGGGGTGCTGAATGGCGAATTTTGTAATTTATTCTCTTCAAAATGTATTATTTAATTGTACTATATATTTTAAAAATTTCAATATTGTATCAATTTTTACATATATTTAATAAAAATTATAAATTCAATTGGTGATCTTTGATTCCTCACAGAGCACTTTCTTGCATATGCACAAATTTTTAATAATTATAAATTTTACTAGTTAAAAAGTGATCATTGTGTACCTATTTTTTTTAAAAACTATACTTAATAAAAAAAAAATTTAAAGAAAAAAACCGATCTTTTGATTTACACCGATCCCCTAAAAAGAAATCAAACTAATTTTTGATATTATACCTTAAACTTGATGTATATATAAAAATTCCATTTACAATTATGGTACACCATATATACTCGTAAATTTTACAAAAATGTATCACTCTATACATTTTTTAAATCTGTGTGCACATTCTTTGATGTTATTTAATCAGCTAAATCTTTAATCAACTAAATCAGCTAAAATTGTTACATACTTACGTTATAAATATCTAAGTGTGTATTTTTTTTTAAATATGTACCTTATAAATACCCATGATTACTTTACTCTTTACATGATATCTCTAATCACGCGATATCGTGTTATAAAATACATAAGAATTTACTCATTTAATGTAAAAATATTTGATCATCAACAATTAAATAAAAACGAATTTTTTAAAATATATATAGTAATATAATATTTTGCATATATACAGTACTCTGTTAAAAGTACGGGTTTCTACACCGTTAAAAAACATATTTTTTACAATATCAATATATTGTAAAAAAAACATATTTCTTAATATTTTTAAAACTGAATATGTAATATCAAGAATTTAAAATAGTTTTGAAACATTAATTTCTCCTCATAATATTTTTTTAGTCTTAAATTAATAGCACAATGTTCCATATATTTTAAGAAAATTTTCCTTTTAATATTTTATAACTTATGTAAAAAAATTTATAGCTATTTTTATCAAAAAAATTTATTACTTGCTATTGTTAAAAAATTAGTTAAATATATCTATAGGTATTAAATGACCTCTAGTTTTTGTAAAAGACTGTAACAGCAATTCATCTTAAATACGAAATTATTTTATCAATGCTAAATAAGCGTTTTTGTCACATTGTCGTTCTCCAATATGTATGTAATTGCCTATATTCAGGGGCAATCCAACCCAACGAAATTTGGTGTAACCTAACGACACCTAAGCGAACTAGCTCAAGCTAAGAATCCAAATTTTCCCTAATAGATGGCGCAGCCACCTTTGAGCTCTGTAAATTCCAAGTTTCACTACCAGAATGGCCAAGTGGCCTCATACCTACTTAGAGGGATAGGTCTTCAAGTAACAATTCCCGATTTTGATGAGACTTAACTGGTGTGTAGAACAAACAAAAATACCAGACACGTATTTTTCTTTTATTTGCTATAAAACCATTTAAGGGGTGAAATCGACCCTCAAAGTTGGGGTAAAAATTTAATGTTATCAAATTATTCTGCAATTAAACTGCCGCAAGTTAATTCTTTGACTCTTTGGGAGCGAGTCCTTGGGAGTGACTCTTTTCGGAGTGACTCTTTTTGGGAGTGACTCTTTTTGGGAGTGACTCTTTTGGGAGTGACTCTTTTGTGAGTGACTCATTTTGGGAGTGACTCATTTTGAGAGTGACTCTTTTTGGGAGTGACTCTTTTTGGGAGTGACTCATTTTGGGAGTGACTCATTTTGGGAGTGACTCTTTTTGGGAGTGACTCTTTGGTGTCTTTTTGATGTATTTTTGGTGTCATTTGGTGTAATTTGGTGTATTTTTGGTGTAATTTGTTGTATTTTTTGGTGTAATTTGTTGTATTTTTTGGTGTATTTTTGGTGTAATTTGGTGTATTTTTTGGTGTAATTTGGTGTACTTTTGATGTATTTTTTGTGTAATTTGGTGTATTTTTGATGTCATTTTGGTGTATCGCCAACGGTGGTGATGAATTGCGGGTAAAGGGTTATATTTACGACCCTATGGGAGGCCTTAAAATAAACTTTTAACATTTTATGAGTTGTAAACTAAACCAATAGTGTAACTTTTCCAGTAGCTGTATACCAAAGTTAATTATTTAATAAAATATTTTAAAATTATGTGAGTGTTATTATTTCTTACATACCACAGTCCTTAAACAATTCGTTAAAAAAGATCGTCGAAGTGATTATTCTTACAACGAACTATCCAATGTATATTTTCAGAGCTATTAAAATAGGTAATGTTTTACTTGCTCCTGAATATAGGCAATTAAATTGCATTGTTGCATTGACGTTCTGACACAATAGAACATATGTACAAACTATGTAATTCTTGCCAATAAGTATTCACCCATATTATTAATGATTTGTTAAAAATAAAGTATCGTCGAACAATAATGATCTAAAACTGCTGTGCAGGAAAGGGTTAATTAATTGAATTCAGCATAATTCCGGAAAATTAAAATAAAATTTCATACTCCAAATTAAAGTTTTCATCCGCTCTTAAAAACGATGACAATTATTTTACTTTCCACCCTGTATACGTATATATTTTTATGGTATAAAATTACATAAAGGAATGCTATGTTTTTATGCATTAGACATAATTTTCAATTCGTTTGCTTAGAAATAATGTTTGTCTTTAACTGATAATTTTTTAGGTGTTTTTACAAAATTAAACTGCGAATAGTTTAAAAACATTTCACTGTCTATAAAAAGCAAAATTTTTATTTAGGCCCCTATTTTTTTCTCTATCATCAATAAGTTAACAAACAAAAAATACTTATTCAATACCTACCTATCTTTCTATAACTATTGTTTATGGTAAAATTATTGGGGGAATATATATAAACATAATAATTATTATTCAAAATTTTACTTTGCACAACACCACTTTTTGAAAATTTTACTTTGTAAAATACCACTTTTTGAAAATTTTTTATGACTTGTTTTGATCAATGGGTTAAGTTTCGTTGGATTCGGTTTCATACATTTTCGGATTTTGATTTTATTTATCTTTTATTTACATAGTAGCCGTATACCCAATGGGATTGCCCATCGACAATATCTCTTTATTAGGTACTCACTTTGTGCTCACTTTTAATGTTTTTCAAAAGCCTAAATCAATATCCACAATGAACTTTCATTTTCTGTTTTAACGCCTTAGGGAATAAATTTCCAGAAAACAACTGACTTTTATTTATAAATAGAAGCCTAAACACCAATTTTCATAAGTCCTGTGCTTAATTTCGTCCCTCTAAACTCAACAGTTGAGGTTGTCCGTTGTCTTTCGGTCAAAGTTAATGATTCATTAAATATTTATTTTAATAGCCATAGTAACATATTTTTAATATCACTAACTTCAAAAATAAAGAATTTACATACAAATTTTCATTCCCTATTAAACCCACTTAGGGGACGAATTTTCAAAAATCCTTTCTTAGTGCTCACCGACGTCACATAGGGAACTCCTATGCAAAATTTCATTCTTTTAAACCCAACGGTTTAGGCTGTGCGTTGTCTGTCAGTCAGTCAATCAGTGTTAGAAATTTATTACGTAGATATATTACCTAAATCACTCAATATATGTAATGTTCTTATTTATCTCTGAATACCCCCGGGAGAGTTTTAAGTTTATTGTTGGGATGCCATGAACCAAATCGTTCATCGTCATTTGTTAGTGTAACCTTATTTTTTAACAATTACTAACGTCTTAAGACTTAAAGTTTTTTCATCACCATTTTTTTGGCAAACTTGTTAATATACACACACCGGCATAATTAGCGGAACATAAAAAAAATATAAAAAAGTATAAAATCCTATTTATTAAACAAAGTTGGCTGTTTTTTTTTTTTTTTCATTTTCACTTAAAATAATATTGAAGTAATGAATCAATTGACTTTTCATAGAATTGTTCCTATTCATTATTGATGCAAATCTTTTTAAGAGGTCTGTCACTTTCGAAATCAAATGCCGTTTTTTCTCAATGTAGTCGAGCTTCAGACTGTCGTAATTAAAGAAGGGGAAAGATTGCCTCAGGAGACTGTAGATAACATCATTCTGAGTATAGTAAGACGAATGGAAGCTTTGATAAGAGCACGGGAGAAACCACGCGGTATTAAAACGCTGTGTTTCATTTTCTATTTGTTAAATAATCTTTAACTTAAATGATTCTTAGACGACATAAGATTCCAAAAAGTTGGCATTTCATATGGTTAATTGCTTTCGCTAACAAAAATAAAGGTATATCAACTTGTGAACATGTAATTTTAAGTGAATAATTAAATATGTTTTTTAACGGTCAGGAACCCGTACTTTTAACAGAGTACTGTATATATGCAAAATATTATATTACTATATATATTTTAAAAAATTCGTTTTTATTTAATTGTTGATGATCAAATATTTTTACATTAAATGAGTAAATTCTTATGTATTTTATAACACGATATCGCGTGATTAGAGATATCATGTAAAGAGTAAAGTAATCATGGGTATTTATAAGGTACATATTTAAAAAAAAATACACACTTAGATATTTATAACGTAAGTATGTAACAATTTTAGCTGATTTAGTTGATTAAAGATTTAGCTGATTAAATAACACCAAAGAATGTGCACACAGATTTAAAAAATGTATAGAGTGATACATTTTTGTAAAATTTACGAGTATATATGGTGTACCATAATTGTAAATGGAATTTTTATATATACATCAAGTTTAAGGTATAATATCAAAAATTAGTTTGATTTCTTTTTAGGGGATCGGTGTAAATCAAAAGATCGGTTTTTTTCTTTAAATTTTTTTTTTTATTAAGTATAGTTTTTAAAAAAAATAGGTACACAATGATCACTTTTTAACTAGTAAAATTTATAATTATTAAAAATTTGTGCATATGCAAGAAAGTGCTCTGTGAGGAATCAAAGATCACCAATTGAATTTATAATTTTTATTAAATATATGTAAAAATTGATACAATATTGAAATTTTTAAAATATATACTTAGTACAATTAAATAATACATTTTGAAGAGAATAAATTACAAAATTCGCCATTCAGCACCCCCAACGATTTCGAGAAAGTCCAGCGTTTTGAATTCCAGTTTATGAGTTAGTCCAATGGGTCCATTATTCATAATACCCAGTTTTGGATTGCTTTGCAACCATGCCAGCATCTGCTCGTTCAAACTGTCAAATCTCGCTGGCAATGATATGTATCCAATTTGTAATTCCAATATTGTCTTCATTTTTGATGAATCGAATTTTGATGGTAGTTGACTGGCTCCCATTATTTTATATACTTTTCCAATTTCCATATCAGAAAGTTTAATCCACCGTTTGATGGAACCAAGATGGTTCAATTCGTCCACAAAATTTCCGGCCATTTTTTGAATTAAGTCTCTGTTTCCAGCAGTAATGGATTCCATTGTTGGCAATAATTAATTGTTAACACAACAATTGAAAAAATTGTTTTACAACAATAAGATTTAATGTTTTCACTAAAGTTTCGAACAAAATTGTAACTGAAGAAATTCTGTCGCAGCCTTTTTATAGCAGAAAAATAGTATGATGACGTCAGCTATCACACTTTATGTAACCATACAGGTTATAAAACCTGCTGCTTCATTTTCGCATATTAGACAGAAATCTTCGCTATTTGATATCAGTTTACCTATAGTGACGTCAGCTGGCAATTTATACAAGTTTAAACTTGTTTTCAGATAAAAATATTATAAAATTATGGAAGCAACACCATCTTTTCACGGAATTTTGAATCTAGGTACAGAGTTCGCGGTAGTTCAGATTAGCAACGCCATCTTTTAATGGCTAGTTTAACTATCAAAAAGGATTTTCAGCACCATCTATTGACAATTTCTCAAACTTACGCACAGGGATTGCTAGTATCCAGACGAGCAGCGACATCTAGTAGTGAATTTACAGGAAGGTGGCTGCGCCATCTGTTACGGAATTTTTTAATTCTTAGGTTAAAAAAATTTTGTTAGGTTAAACCAAATTTTGTTGGGTTCTGTTAGGTGAGATCAAGTTCCATTGGGTTCTGTTAGGTTAGAAAAAATTTCACTAGATATCTTTAGGTTGGAGACCAAATTTTGCTCCACCCACCGCCGGAGGCTTCTAGAGCCGCCTCGGTAGTTTTACCACCTCCCGGGGTCACTCAAAAAATCGGGAGGTGGGGAGGTGGGCTCAGAACTATCATATTCCTACTACTGCCGGAATATTCTCATTTATCATTAATTTTTCAGTTAATCTCTTTATTATATAAAGGTTTTATGAAAAGGCAAAATTATGAAACATTCAACGTTTTTAAACTTTACACTTCTTATCTAGTCTTCATTCTCATCACTCCAATATCCTTCAACATCTACATTCATTAAAATTTTTTTGAAGTCGCATGCGACTCTTCGAGTAGTAGGATCTTGATATCTGTCGTAACTTAAATACCAGATTACGGAGGCAATATGAGCGCAACAACCAACAAGTCTTGTCCTTACTTTGCACTGACAGTACCAAGTTAGTACAGTGGTGAGACTGTATTCTATCCAAAGGGAGTATATTTTGGAAGCTGTGTATCTAGATTGATTTTTATGCTGAAAATATCACTCGATTCTTTATGCAGAAATATTTTATAAGGACCTTGGTCATCTATGTAAAAGTGAAAAATTTCCATCTTAGTTACTCTTGTACGCCGTCAAAACAACGAACTGACATGTTCAATCCGTAGTAGCACTTCAATTTTACGCATTTATATGATGATCAATTTTTTAATTGTAAAATCATTTTATTTGTGTTTACCTATGGGCGCAAAGTGGAAGCAACGTAATTTTTAAATAAATTGTACAGTAACATGAGAACATTAAAATAACATAAAAAAGAAACTGCTTCCTCCATGCGCTCTATATAAAAAAAAAAATTGAGATGTTATTGAAAATGTGGTATTTTGAGCGAAAATCACAGTTAGACCAAAGTTTGGTGTCCCACAGATAATACCAATTGTAGTTTTTTTTCTTTTATATACATATTTTCTTGTCAGACATGTAGTCTACTTTCAAGATATATAAAGAAAACATTAAATCGTAAACATTTTTGTTTTCGTCATTTTGGGGCGGAAATAAGGCCTTATCGATACCTCTCCTTTTTTCAGCTTTTTAATTTGCGCTATATTTGTTGTAACTGATGGACAGTGTGAGCACACGTCCATTTAAGGGGAGGTTTACTTGAGAGTCTTTAAAAATTATGTATTTTTCTAGAATTTTTGTCTCAAGAACGGAAGTAAATATCAATTTCAAATTTTGTACACATATTTATTCAGTATTAAAGTATACAAAAAAATTTTTCAAGGAAAAATATAAAAAATTGTCCATTTTATAGATACTGCAGTGTGACGATCCGAAAATCCAATGCCTTGTTGGCGGACATCCTAGCGCCGGTAATAAACCACCGAAATCCAAAAACAAAAAAGATTTATAAAATATATGAAGAGTACCGGCACCTCTACCTATAATATCAATACACTGCTGAAAGAAAAAGAAATGGCGGATGTTTGAACTTTTGATTACGATTTTTATCTTATTTTTCGTTCTCTAAAGTAAACTTAAAAATAAAAAAAATATTAAAAGTGTATCGAACTTAGGTAGAGGTACCGAAGAATTGAATTATCTTTAAAATAAAAAATTTAAAAAAAGGATCCATCGAATAGTTTTTGAGTTATCGTGTCCGCCAGTTCCCAAAAATGTAGTTTCGAGATATTATAATATATATATATATATATATATATATATATATATATATATATATATATATATATATATATATATATATATATATATATAGAAACGTATTTTCAAAATTTTATATTTAATACTCATTATTGCGTGAACTACGTTTTTTTAATTTTTTTTTTTTTATAGAAAGCTGCATTCGGTTAATGTGCAAGAATCTTGTTTTTATTTTCAGTAAAATCACTTTGGAAACATATTTTATACATAATTTGCTATCAATTTCGGCAAAAAAAATCGATTTTTTTATCAAATCTCAAGTAAACCTTCCCTTAAATTACTTTCAGCAAAATCACTTTGGGAACATATTCTACACATAATTAGCTACCAATTTCTGCAAAAAAAAAAAAATCGATTTTTTTTAACGACTCTCAAGTAAACCTCCCCTTAAATTAGATATTCTGAAATTTTGTACAAAATCGGTTCCTTATGTGCTTCGCTTCACTCGCTCGACAACTCTAAAGTATTATTCATATTTTCATATTTTCAATTCATATTCATATTTTTATAGCATATATTTTCATAAAATTTTATCAAAATCAGTCAAGTTGTTTAATTAGAGTATAGAGTTGTTTAATTCGTTAGCGTTGGAGGATTCATTCCAACTTCACCTTAATTTCAAATCAGATATTCTGAAATTCTTTGCTATAATCGTATTTCAATAGTATGTCTAATTTTCATACCTTGAGATTTTATCGTAGATAGTTAGATATTCATACTGACAATTTTAAGAGCACTGTAATTTGTGAGACATTTTAAGATCCCAGGGCTCTGGAGAATATTTCTGAATTCACATTAATTTATTTCGGAATCTCAATAATATTTAAGAAATATTTGAATAAGATCCGTCTGATCGTTTATTTGATCGTTTTTTGAGTCCGCAAAAGCTTACGGGGGAATTTTAGCCTCATGTCCATTTTTTCAGAATCTCAGTACTATTCGAGAAAAATTTGGTCAAGATCCGTCCAGCCATTTATTTTGGGTTTCTTTGGAGAGCCAAAAATTTGATAACGATGGCTTGTGTGTCTCTGGTGGCTTCACATTTTAAAAGTGTAATAAAAAAAAAAAGATTGACCTTTTTAGAGACCGTAATTAATTTTATGACTTATTTTGGTAAAAATATTTTATCCTTTTAAACTTTTCAGTATTTTTAAATTGTATTAAAAAAAAGTTTTAAGTTCTATATGGGTTGATATCTAACTTAACTAAAAATTAATATCTTAATAATATTATAAATGTGAAAATTTGGATGTTTGTTCTTAATCACACTGAAACGGTTGGACTGATTTTGATAAAATTTTATATACACACTCCTTATACACTAAATTAACACATGGGCTAAATTTTACCCCGGTTGCAAGTTCCTGAGGGATACAAAAACAATTATTCAAACACAAATCTGAGTTAACATATAGGATAATCTTATCCCGATTAAAGGTTCCTGTGGGATGACTGAACCGAATTCGATGAAATATTATATTGAGACACTATTTACTATGAGCACATGTAGCAAGAATTTTAATAACACGTAGAATAGTTTTATCCCGATTAAAAGTTCCCAGGGGATACAAAAGAAATTATTAAATCATGTCCAAATAATTAAACCGAATTTGACTAAATTTGGTTCACAGACATGATTAATCCTGAGTTAACGCATAGACAAATCTTATCCTGATTAAAGGTTCCTGTAGGATGACTGAACCGAATTTGACAAAATTTAATATACAAACATTATTTACTATAAACACATATAGTAATAATTTTTAAATAATTTTAGTCAGGATAGTTTAATCCCGATTGAAGGTTTCCGGGGGAAGAAGGGGAGACACAAGGTGGAAGAAAGGGATTAATGTGGGCGAAGCCGCGAGTCAGAGTTAGTTATATTATAAAAATGTGTTGAAATGGTTATGAAAATTTATAGTGAATGCAATAGCAATAGTAATACATAGGATAGTTTTATCCCGATTAAAGGTTGCCGGTGGAAACAAAATCAACTGCTAAATCACATCCAACTAACTAAACCAAAGTCGATGAAATTTAGTACACAGAGAGATACCTGATCTAACACATGTTGTAATCTTATCCCGATTAAATGTTCCTGTGGGATTCAATATTATTTAATTATAATAACAGCAAAAAAATCATAGATCCTTGATTTTGCTTGCATTAAAGTTGGGAATTTCAAAATGTAAACTAGATTATGAGCTCTATTTTATCGGCTGATCATGAATTGCATCTCACGGTTGAAAAAGATCGACCCGACCCTAAAATTGCAATTCAACACAAAAAGGGAAACACACGAATAGCAAGCATCCCGCGGTCTATATTTTATTGCTTTTAAAACTGTAGTTGGTTACAAATGCATACATGCATACAATTTATTCATTATTTTATATACCTAATATACCGATTACATAATCACGTCCAAATAGCTAAACCGAATGCGATGAAATTTAGTACACAGAGATATAATTTATCTTGAATCAATACATAGGTTAATCTTATCCTAGGTGGAGGGTCCTGTGGGATAGAGAGGCAGTTAGTTAATTACAGCGAAATGACTGAACTAAATTCCAAGAAATTTGATATATCTACGGAAGCTATTTACTACGAATGCATATTATCTGTGAACCAAATTTAATCGAATTTGGTTCAGTCATTTCGATGTGATTATGTAAGTAGTTTTGCATCCCACAGGAAACATCAATCGGGATAAAATAATTCTATGTGTAATTCCGGGGAAATAGTATCTGTGTACCAAATTTTATCGAATTTGGTTTAGTCATTTCGATGTGAGTATGTAACAGGTCAATAAAATAATTCTATGTGTTAATTCGGGGTAAATAGTATCTTATACCAAATTTCATCTAATTCGTTTTCATTATTTGGGAGTAATTGTGCAAATGGTTTTGTAACCCTCAGGAACTTGGAGCCGGAATAACTTTATCCTGTGTGTTAATTCAGTGTATACAGAGTTTGTATATAATATTTTATCCCAATCGGTTCAGCCGTTTTGGCGTGATGGATCAACAAAAATTCAAGCATACAAACTTTCACATTGTACTAACAAGGAAAGGGCAAGAAGTCGAAAATTCAAAAAAATCTGAAACTTTTTCAGTATATAGAGGGTGGCTACCTAAGAACATAAAAAATATCAGTTGCTGCTAAAAAACGTTTTTAAGGGGTGAACCACCCCCTCAAAGTTAGAACACAAAAATTTAAAAATCGATGAAATTTTGTTTATAAGTACGTACCTTAAA
The DNA here is from genome assembly GCA_035578155.1 of Brachynemurus nebulosus. Classification (NCBI taxonomy): domain Eukaryota; kingdom Metazoa; phylum Arthropoda; class Insecta; order Neuroptera; family Myrmeleontidae; genus Brachynemurus; species Brachynemurus nebulosus. The sequence continues at coordinate 86,206,156 of JAPWDM010000001.1, read as the reverse complement.
AAGTTCTAGTAACAAATATAACATTATTTTTTGCATTTACACATTTTTAAGAGCTGAAACCACCCCTTCATATGTGTACTTAAAAATTTAAAAATTGATGATATTTATTTATATGTATATATATATATATATATATATATATATATATATATATATATATATATATATATATATATAAAATATATACTATATGGACCTCTAGTAATAAATACAACATTATTTTTTGCATCTACAAATTTTTAGGGGTTGAAACTACCCCTTCATATGTATACTTAAAAATTTATAAATTTATAATATTTTGTTTATATATACTATACAGAGTTTTAGTAATAAATATAACATTATTTTTTGCATCCACAAATTTTCAAACCACCCCTTCAAGTGCCCATGTGATATACCTATTATGTAAATAAAATCTCGGATTTTTTAAATTTTCAAGTCGACACCTGAAGGGCTGGTTTCACATTCTTAAAAATGTCTAGGTATAAAAAATAATATTGTATTTATTACTAAAATTCTTAATAGTATATATAAATAAAATTTCGTCAATTTTAAATTTTCTAAGTATAGACTTGAAGGGGTGGTTTCACCCCTTAAAAATGTGTGGACGCAAAAAATAATGTTATATTTATTATTAGAATTTCGTATAATGTATAAATGTCATAAATTTATAAATTTTTAAGTACACACATGAAGGGGTGGTTTCAACCCCTAAAGATTTGTAGATGCAAAAAATAATGTTATATTTATACTAGAGCTCTATATAGTATATATAAACAAAATATCATCAATTTTTAAATTTTTAAGTACACAGTTAAGGGGTGGTTTCAACCCCTAAAAATGTGTAAATGCAAAAAAATAATGTTATATTTGTTACTAGAACTTTTTAAGGTACGTATAAACAAAATTTCATCGATTTTTAAATTTTTGAGTTCCAACTTGGAGGGGATGTTTCACCCCTTAAAAACGTTTTTTAGCAGCAACTGATATTTTTTATGTTATTAGGTAGCCACTCTCTATATACTGACAAAGTTTCAGATTTTTTTGAATTTTCGACTTCTTGCCCTTTCCTTGTAAGACCAAGATTTCTATACCAGATTTGATTCAATAAATTGGTACAACTGTTTTGTCATTAGTGACCCCGTGGAAATTCTTCATTAAAATAAAATTGTAAATCGTGTTAATCCAAATCATATATATATATATATATATATATATATATATATATATATATATATATATGATTTGGATTACCCGTAATATATATATATATATATATATATATATATATATATATATATATATATATAATATATATATATATATAATATATATATATATATATATATATATATATATATATATATATATATATATATATATGATTTGGATTAACACGATTTACAATTTTATTTTAATGAAGAATTTCCACGGGGTCACTAATGACAAAACAGTTGTACCAATTTATTGAATCAAATCTGGTATAGAAATCTTGGTCTTACAAGGAAAGGGCAAGAAAATTCAAACATACAAACTTTAGTCTGGATTCTAAGATGTCTAATTTTTTATTAAGCAACTTAAATTCATGAAATATTAATTTTAGTTAAGTTACATATAAATAAATCCATATAGAACTTAAACTTTATTTTAACACATTTTAAATATATTGAAAAATTTGAAAGGAGGAATGAATTTTTACCAAAATAAGTCATAAAATTTATTACGGTCTCGGAAAAGGTGAATTTTTTTTTATTACACTTTTAAAATGTAAAGCCACCAGAGACACGCAAACCATAACGATACGTCCAGTTGTTTACTTTAGGCTTTCTTGGGGGTTCTAAGGGTTTTTTTTACGTAAAAATATTATTGGTGGTATTGGGCTAGGAACTTACCTTTAAAAAGTGCTTAGAAACTGAAAAAGTGACCACGAGCGTTCAAGTGGCTGGTTTTTTTTAATCGATGCAGAATTTAAAATAAAATATAAAATTCAAATACTATTTTTTGATTAAACCACTGCTTTAATGCTAAAAATGGATAAAAATACATAATTTGACAAGTATTCTTATAAAATATTTGATTTTAGTCTACGTATTCATTCTAAAATATTATGTTTGTCAATAGTTTTTGCTGTCTCTAAAAAAATGTTATAATTTTTTTTTCTTATAAATCAATTGTCCTTACAGAATACTACTAATACAAAAGTTATACATATATCTTATGTATTACTTTCATTAATTTTTTCAACTTTTCGCAGTGACGCGGGCATTTGATAAAAAATTAGTATTGGAACTTTTTATTCCTTTTTAAATTTTGAAGCGATTAAAAGAAAAATCAGCCACTAGAACGTGGTCGCTTTTTGTTAAAAATTAGAGTTAAGTTGCTACTCTATATCTTTAGAAATATTTATTAAATACTTACAAAAATTCAAAAATTATTTTTTTCCAAATACTTAGCAACTATTTAAAATTTGTATCATTTTTTTTATAAATCGTCCATAGATTGCTGTATATAGTAATAAAAATAGTTATTTTACGGTTTTTCGTAAATTTCGACGGTTAGACAAAAAATTTCTTAGCGAGCGCCTACGACCCAATAGGCACCTACATGCCAAATTTTAAATTTGTAGGTATTGTAGTTTTAGAGATTTTGTGATAGATGAGTGAGTGTGTAAGTGGTATTTTGCATTTATATAATAGATCAGACAAGTCTACTTTTAGTGACTAAAAATTAAATATGTCAGCTTTTAGCGGCTAAAAATAAATTGCAATTCAGTAATCTGTAACTAAAGATACTGTTTTGATTGATGGATGGATAGGGCTCTTGGCGAACTTACAACCTAAAAAAAAAAGCAGCACGTCATGGAGATACGACCAGGTGGTTTTGAAATTCACTAATCCAACAGCGTTTAAAAAGAATAGTATATTGTTGACAGCTAATGAACTTGACTGTATGAATAAATTATGGAACTTGAAAGAAAACATTTCATAAACTCGGCTAGAAGCATAGATTTCATTCTCGTGTGTTAACCTCTATTACTTTATCATTAAACGAAAATTAATACTAGCGACACGAAGGGGATTTACCATGTGTGTGTCGTAATTCATTCGGTCGAGTAATAATCATTTCATTCGAGTAGATTATTTTTTCTACGACTATCGCTTTGTTGTCTAAATTTTATTTCAATTATTTGATTAAATTTATAACATTTTAAGTAACTTTTACACACTGAACTAGATCCACTTTATATAGAACGTCACTGTACAAAACATTGTATTGTATTATTTACGAACAAAAATTTGATCATATATAGGTATTATTTTACACCCAATAAGTCACAATAAGTGATTTTTCGAATAAAAAATTCAGTTATTTTCTGTTAGTCTAGTCCACAAGTTAAAAAACTTGAAAAATAAAAATAAAGCTCTTAAAAATATGAGCAATAGCTCATTTGATCCGTAATGATCTATAGAAAAATGTATTTTAAGGATTTTACAACACATAAAAAATTGCAATTGTTATTAACAAAATAAGATGGAAAAAAACGAGTTATTCAGTTTTTGGTTAATAACTTAAAAAATATTAATAGTCCAGAAATAAAAAAATAAAAAGATTCTTAAAGAGGAGGAAATTTGTAATAAAAAGTCCCAACTCCCGGAACTCTACCTCCATTATTTCTAATTTTAATTTAATAGCGAAAATCGAGTTCCGCGCACCAGTTTTAGTACAGACGCAGCGACGCTGAAAACAGCATACCACCGGAAATAATTTTTTTTATAGCAGTAAATGTTAATTTAAAAATTTAAAAAAATTATGCTGTATTCAAAACACTTCAAAGAATAACATCCCGTTAGGAAAAATTTTTTATCCTAATTTTTCATAAAGTTATGCAATTTTTAACCAATAAATAATTTACGGTTCTGTGCTTTCACAAATAGTTACATAAAAGTTTGAATAATTGCATTAAAAATTTTTTTCCTCGTGGAGTCCGTCCTTGAGATCTTTACTTGTTAGTAACTTATACTGTACTAAATGTACCAGATTTCCACACATCTTAATTCAGATTAAAAATTATTTCAGTGCGTTACCATTAGAACGCCATCGTGAAACTTTGTATACAACTTACTTAAGAGGTTAGGTATAACATATATTTTTTTCAAAAAAATTAAAAATTCCGATTTCGGGTTTTTTATAAGAATCAGCTTTTCGGATTGTGGACAAAGGGTTAAATTTGAATTGTATTATCTGTCTATATGTCAAATTAAGGCCCTTTTAATTCTGAAGTTAATGGTACCAGTTTCAACTTTCTGGGGCAAATAGTTTTTGAGCTACATGTGTTTAAATATTTCAAGGCGCTCCAAAAATTGCGGTTTTTGGATGTTAAAAATTGTTATAACTAGAAAAATAATGGTAACAAAAAGATAATACCCCTGTCGCAGCATCCTGCATAACATAGCGAATTTCCATTTACAAAAGTACATTTTTCTCGGAAACTAGTTGATATAGAGTAATTGTAAATAAAAAAAACCTTCTTTATGTGATTTTTCCGCCTCATTTCGCCAAATTTTTTTCGTGAAATGAAATTTTTCGTGAAAAAAATTTGGCGGAATGAGGCGGAAAAATCACATAAAGAAGGTTTTTTTACTTACAATTACTCTATATCAACTAGTTTCCGAGAAAAACGTACTTTTGTAAATGGAAATTCGCTATGTTATGCAGGATGCTGCGACAGGGGTATTTTAAATAAATATTGAAGCATCAACACAAAAAGTACTTGGCTCCATTTTTACAGATATCTCCATAACATAATAAATTGACTTTTTTTTCTTATTTCCTCAAAAACTAGCTAACCTAGAATAATAGTTCAAAAACCTTTTTTATGTGAACCTTTTTTCCGTGTTTGCAATGGTGTAAAAAAATGCGGCAAAAACTTTTAAATTATAGAAAATTTTGGCAAAAACTAATTTTTTGCAAGAACAAAAACCATGTTCCTGGCATCCGACGTGTCTGGCTGAAGAACTCATCCAAGATTTTTGGACTTCCAACGTTCTCACCAAATTTCGTAAACCTAGGACATTTCGTTCGAGAGTTATTGTGCTGATACATAAATGCATATATATACATATATATATATATATATATATATATATATATATATATATATATATATATATATATATATAAATTTTAGTGAATATTATTTTCGGTTTCTAGGGACCTCAAAACAAATTTCTGCCATAGTGCCGGGCTCAAGTCGCGTCATGAGACCTACTGTAATAGCTGAATTACCATTCTGGAAATTCGCTAAAAAATTATATTCGTTATCTTCAAAGCAAGTACTACCATATAAAAGAAATATTATAATGATCTGAAGACTTATGGTTTTGAGCATTCGTTGATTTGATGTGGACCAACCCTAAAATACATTTTTCTATAGGTCATTACGAATCGAATGAGCTATTGCTCATTTTTTAAGAGCTTTATTTCTATTTTTCAAGTTTAACTTGTGGACTAGACTATGTATAAATGTTCTAAATAAAGAAATTGGGTAACTTCAAAAATGTAAACTGTACCGCATCGATCCAGCATCATGACCTTTCCTGCGTCTAATACTACATGATGCGATGCTGATGCTCTCTTGAAATTTGATGCACATTAGATGTTTTTGAACGGGATATTGGCATCATTTAACCTCTGATTTGACTATAGATAATATAGCATGATTAGACTATAGGTAATATAGCAATACAGTCGTTGTATATATTATCTTTGAATTTCAACTTGAACTTACTTGAAATTGAAAATTGAAAAAATTTAAATTATTTGAATAAAAAATATTACATATTTTGAGTACAAGATGTATTCAGATAGTTTAAACAATTTTAATGAGAGGTAAATCAATTCATCTTTTTCAACATTTAGTTTTTCGGAATTATTCCTATAACCGTTATGGTCATAAGACCATTGGTATCATCCTTTATTCACATTACCATAGCTACGACAGCCACCTACATTTTAAATGTAAGTAGCTGTGATATTACATTATGCGCATGACACGCATCACCAAATTTCTTGATGCATTGTTTTGATGCATCAAATGCAAAAATGAATTTTTATTTTTCGTTGTGATGCGTCTGATGCGTTTTTGAACTTTTGACTCTGCCTCATGCAAGCAGTGATGCATTTTTGAAGTTAGCCATATACATGCATATTTTGATGTTTTATTACATATTATTAGTTAAAAATTTTCATATTTTATTGTTACTGAAAAATTACTATTAAATAATTTTACTTATTATTAATGTTCATTGAAAAAATTCAACTGATATTTATTATTAAACTGATTTAAAATTTAAATAATTAATCTCCTGTAAGGCTGTATACACAATCAATGAAATTTAAGATTTAAGAAGTATGCCATCTAGTGACGTTGAATGAAACTGTTAACTTAACTGCTCATAAGAAAATGTATTTAGGTATTTTTGTACATCAGAATTCATGAAAAAGTAACGTTCGTGATGACTATTTTGTCACTAAGTGAAAAATATCACGAATTTTGACGTAAAAAAATACCTACATATTTATATCTATGACCAGTTACGTTAAAGTTCCATTCAACGTCACTAGATGGCATACTCCTTAAATCTTAAATCTTATTTCTTAACTCTTAAATCTTATTTCTTAAATCTTAATTCCTTATTTTTAATTGATTGTGTATACAGCCTAACAAACTAACGAACAGATAACAAAATAATACTATTAATATCCTGTTCAATTTTCGACATTTTCAGAATTTCGACACAATTTTCAGTGCTAAAAACAATTTTTTTACAACTAATTTTTGTAACCGGAAGTTCCCTATGTAATGCAGGATCCTGCGACAGAGGTATTTTTTTCAATAGACCCTTATTATACTATAACGATACAATAATATGTACTTAAGTTCTGTAAAATCGTTACTTCAGTGCAATAATGAAATATATTATATGGATAATCCATATGAAATATCTCAGTATTGCGGTGATTGTATACAATGTACGAATAAACGAACTAAAATTTTAAGATATCAAAATTGACTAATTTTTTCTTATTTTCTCAAAAACTAATTAACATATGAATGAATTTATAACTTAAATTGTGATCCAAGCAACCGTGTTCGAATATACTTTGATAAATCGAATAATGAAGGGCCGCTACACACGATCAATTTTAACTGACAGTTTTTACTGTCAGTTAAAACTAACAGTGAAAACCGACGTCGCTGTGCTTACACACATTTGTATTATAAAAACTGAAGACACTGTTACGTGATCTACAATTATTTTGTTTCAATTGAAATAGATAACCTTAATTTTGAAATAAAAAGTTTTTAAAATTCTAAACTGTAAAACTTCTTAAACACCGAGTGGTTTCATATCTTTTAAACACCCAGTGCATTGCAATGTAGTTGTATCTATTATTGCATGAATCTCTTCGTGCATGTTCCGTGCGTAGTAATTATTCACTGACAGGTGTACACATGTTTGTCGAGACGAACCTATAAAAATTTTTATTTGTCATTCAATGTTTCTCTTTTGATTCAACTTTTATGTGTGCAACAGCCTCCGGGTATTTTGGCGTAAAGGTAAGAATTTAAAATTAATTAAACACTAATAATTCTATTGTTGTTAAAATAATTACTTTTTTTGTAAATTCTTTTGTTTTAAATTTATTTTTTGTTTGCTTACTACAAAAAATGTCGTTAATGGACATAGTATTTGAATGGTTTAAAAGAGAAACTCTTAATGTTTCTTTGTTACAATTTTTGTTGTTTGCATGGGTGTTATCTGTTGCGGGATAGGTTTAATAATGTTCGCACGCCATTGTCTTATTTAATACTATATTTATTGGCTCGTCATCATATACTTATATATACATTATAATTAACACGCATTATTTTCCACGTATCATACACATCATAGATTCATCGATCTATCGCCACGCAATTCGCCAATACACACACACACACACACACACACACACACACACACACACACACACAGATATAATACATAATACTAACGTATTACAATATTTGAAAAAAATTAATTCTTACAAATAATAAAAATTCAAATAAAAACAATTAATTTAAATCCAATATAAACTCATACAACTTTTACAAAACACACTTATATATTACTTAAACTTTCTGATAATCTACACAAAAGTATTTCTTTGTTTAGAACAATATCTGTCAGGCGGCTTTCTCGCTCTGACTGGTCTCATTTCGGGTAATGTAGTATTTTCTGATGACGTACTTTGGTCCAGATCATCAGTTACAATTTCTGACATTGATTGTGGTACTGGATGCCATTCATCTGGTAAAGTTGAACGTTTCAATTGATTTACGTGAACTGTCCTAATATTGTTTTTAATATTTATAACGTATACATATTTACTAAGCTGTTTTACAACTTTTGCAGGAACCCATTTAAAATATTCCTTAAAATAATTTCTGTATTATACTTTTTCTCCCCTTTTAAAAAAGATTTGTCGAGGTTGCTTATTTTGATTATTATTATGTTCAAATTTTTTCTTTCTTCTATAAAACTCAGTTTCATCTTTCATTTGAATATGTATAAACTTTATTTAATTTTTGATTAAATCTGACTCTTTTTCCAACATCACTTTGATACATTGGATTTATGGCATTCAGTTCCATTTTCGGTATGAAACATAACAGTAGCCTGTTTGGACATTGGCCAGTGACGGTGCTCGGTGTATTATTGTAGTCCATGAGAAATTTTTGTACCTGATTTTCAACTAACAAGTTACGAAGCTTGTTATCTATGGCGTATTTTCTAAAATATCCTTTTACAATTTGTACTCTACGCTCAGCCAATCCGTTTGATTGCGCATGGTATAGGGGACTATATGTAAGTTCTATATTTTGTTTCTTACAAAAATTTTTAAATTCTAACGATTGAAACGGAGGGCCGTTATCAGAAACAATTTCAGAAAAGTACCCATAATATCTAAATAAAAGTTGTAGGTGATTAGTTACATTCTTAGCGTTACTTTTATTTAATTGATCTGGTATCACTATATTGTTATTGAAATATAGACATCCATCCTCAATGCTTAAATTGTTTCTTAAATTATAATTCCACGACTTACACGGCCACCCATTTTTTACATAATCATAAATTTTATTTAATATAAAATCATTTGCTATTTCATGGCGTACATCCTTAAGTTTTACTTCTAAACTATCTACGTCATTTATATGATTAATATTTCCTATTGCGTCTGAGTCTATTTCCGTAGGATTTTCAATTGGTAACCTGCTCAACGCATCTACGTGTGCCATTTTTCTTGCAAGCCTGTGTTGAAAAACATAATTAAACATTGATAGTGTTACTACCCAACGTTGTAAACGAAAACAAGCTATGGTAGATGTACCCTTTTTTGGATGAAATATTTATTTTAATGTTTGTATATGAATGTTTGTATATATTTCTTTTAATGTATATGTATTGACCGTATATGTATTTATAAAATTGTTTCATTGCAAATGTTATAGATAAACCTTCTCTGTGCAACTGACTAAAATTCTTTTCTGCGGGCGATAATGTACTAGACGCGAAAAGTACTGTTTTGTCGATTCCATCTACTACATGACATAAAATAGCACCTATCCCATAGAGACTCGCATCGGCTACTACTACTATCGATTTATTCGGATCATATTTCTAATAACGCGTTTTGTTGTAGTAGCAATTTACTTTTTTCGAAAGTTTTTTGAGATTCCTGCGTGCATACAAATTTTGTATCCTTACGTAGTAATTTATATAATTCGCGAAGTTCCGACGGTAAATTTGGTACGAATCTTGAATAATAATTTAACAAGCCTAAATACGACGGAAGTTCAGTCAGATTTTCCGGACTTGGAGCATCTACAATGGCTTTTATTTAGTTTCGCTAGATTTTATTCCCTGTTCAATAAGGGTATATCCTAGATAATCAATACTAGTATTAAAAAATTTACACTTTTCTTTATTTATACGAACATTAAAATAGCTTCAATTTTTGTTTACAATTTTTAAAATTTTCAGCTCCGATCAAAATATCTTTTAAATAACAAAATACTTTTGGAATATCCTGTAAAATTTGATCCATTACCGACTAGAAAATCGATGGCGCCGAAGCCACCCCAAAACATAATCTAGTGTACCTAAATAATCCTTTGAAGGTGTTAATCGTGAGGTATTTTTGTGACTGTTCTGATACTGGTAACTCTTGGTATGCTCCAGTTAAATCTAATGTGCAAAATATTTTACAATTAGCTAAACTCACAAATAAATCGTCTATCCTAGGTAGTGGATAATGTTCTGTTCGTAAGTACGGATTAATGGTAACTTTACAATCAATACACAACCGAATACCACCATTTGATTTTTTTACTACCACAATGAGTGATGCCCATTCTGAATGTTGTAAGGGAACAAGGATACCTTGTTTGCATAATTTATCCAATTCGGAACTAACCTGATCCTTAAACTTAAATAGTATTAGATAAGCCTTATGAAAAATAGGTACAATATTGCTATCCAAAATAATTTCTGCTTTAAAATTTTTTATGGTTTGGCCTGACTGAGTCGATAGTACATTTGGATATTCTACTTTTATAGAGTCAATCAAACTTTTATTAGCAATATGACAATTAATTTGTTTTACCATATACAAATTTCGCCAATTTGGGAACATCTCGTCTAACCAATCTCGTCCCATTGCTGATGGTAATGATTTGCTTCCACAAACTACTACTAATTCGAGATATTTTTCCGGACCGCCACTGTTTGTCCTTACACGCACTGCTGACCTTCCAACCGTGCTAACTACTGCGCCTGTCACAGATAACAAAAGTTTAGGTTCTTGATTTAAAGGTAAATTTGGAAATTGTTCGATAAACTTATCTTTTGAGATAATACTAACATAGGAACCGGTGTCACATTCCATAGATATTTACTTATTTTCTACTCATAAATCTATAGTCAATGGACTATGAATCCTCATTATATTAGCAGTGTTCTCTCGACTACAGTCCCTTCGGCTACACTGTTGATTTCCCCGTATTCTTCGCTGTCGACTTCAACTTGATTTACTCTTCGGGATTCGGAAGGTGAACGGAACCGCGTATTTCTACTAATACATGCTTCCGCCATATGACCATATTTTCCGCATTTAAAACATTTTAAACCCCTTGCTGGACAACTGTTAACTGGATGTGGATTCCCACAACGGCTGCAAATTTCTCTGACCTTGGAAGAACTTCTAATGTGTGACAATTGAAACAAACGAAGTCGTCGTATTGACCTTGACCTTGATGCTGGCGTTTCGCTACTTCTTGTACCGTTACGTTTATTTTCCTTTGTAGCTAATTCCCAACTAATGGCCGCTTTCTCTAAAGACAAATTTGTTCCCTTTAATAACGTCATACTTAATTCTTCACTAATTAACCCAAATACAAATCGGTCCCGCAGTGCATCGTTTAAAAATGGTCCGAAATTATAAGTTTGCGCACGTGCTTTCAATTCAACTTCATATCCAGCAATTGATTGGCCCACTTTTTGATCTTCTTTATGGAATTTGTATCGTTCCGCAATGATATTTGTTAAGGGCGTAAAATGTAGCTTTTTTGCTTACTAATTCTAAATATGACTTTTTGGCTGGTACTTCCGGTGCACAAAGTTTTTCCAAAACTGAATATGTTTCCGCGCCAATATAAATAATAAAAAATGACACCTTTCTTGATTCTTCAATGTTGTTTAAATTAAAAAATTGTTCCAGTTCCATATACTCGATAAAATTTTCACCCGGAACGTATTCATTTATATGTCCCATTACATTACTCATATTACTTGTTATACGTATTTCCTTTTCGGTCATTGTTGAAGAATCAAATCTTCTTTTTTCTTAGTAATCTCGATATAAAACTTGTAATATATTTTCCGAACTTCTTTTTTATTCTTTTTCACTTTTAAATTTAAATTTATTTTACCACTATCATTTTTTCATATTTTTTTTTGTTTTTTTTTTTTGTTTTAATTCTCATCGCCAATGTTACGGGATAGGTTTAATAATGTTTGCACGCCATTGTCTTACTTAATACTATATTTATTGACTCGTCATCATAAACTTATATATACATTATAATTAACACGCATACTTCCACGTATCATACACATCATAGATCAATCGATCTTTCGCCACGCAATTCGCACAATACACACACACACACACAGATATAATACATAATACTAATGTATTACAATATTTGTAATAGTAACTGAAATACATAACATTATCTAATTGAATTTTGTTATTATTTTGGCGTAACAATTTTTGATCAGAAACCATATTTTTAAATTTAATTTATTAGTAAATTAATTTAACACTGGCTTCTCTTTTTTATACTGGCATTTTTTAAACTGCCTTTATATTTAACTTATATCTGCTACAAAATACATGTTACATTTTCTCAGAAATTTTACCATTTTCTGTATTTCTTAAAACCGGTCAGTTCTTGTTAACTTTGGACAAACCTACCTAATTTTCTTTTTTTTACTTTTGTTGGTTTTGTTTCTTTCACAAATTTGCTTATGTGCTAACTGTTGTCAAGACTTGACCTGTTATGAACGCAATTAAACTACTTGGGTTTTTTTTATTTTTTGTAATGATTTATTTTGTACGTACATAAAATTAGTTAACCCAGCGTTGTTTATCTTTTTCTAATTTCTTATCTTAATTTCTTTACGTTACGTTTAATGCGGGTTAACTGACTTTGTGTTGCTTTGACGGTTTTTTTAATTTTTTTATACCTTTTCTGATCACGCATCAGAATTGTAAAATTAAAAAAAACATCCAATTTATTGTTAACTGTTCAAAACAATTATATTTATCGCTGTGAACCGACATGAGTTTGTTATTTAATATATGACTTTTAATGTAATCAGTACTAAGTCTGAACTTCGTCATTTCACGGACCCAAAACCCCTGAGATTATAAAGATTTAAATAAAAATTTTATGTTGATGCTCTAAACAACTCAAAAGATTTTATTTTTACCGAATACCTTTTTCTTTTTTCAGATATTTTTATATTTTAGAAAATTTCATTCTATTTAAATTTAAATTCATATTTTAATAGTTTTTTTTTGTAATAACACATCAGTTCTTTACAAGATGACATCGGACGGTGATACTTTAGCCGTACTTGGTTTATTATTAGTCTTGAAAAACAAACGCAAAGTGGTGTAGAATGGTTAAAAAAAAGGAATGTTTATTCTCATGTACACTTATTAACCGAAATGAAAATTTTTCCAAAGGATTGGCACAATTATCTCAGAATGAGTAAAAAAACCTACATCAATCTACTCTCTCTAGTAATCTAGTGTCTCCACTCATTAAAAAAATGATACGGTTATGAGAAATACTATTTCACCACATGAGTTCTGTCAGTTCAGTTCAAAAAATATGTGGCTGAAATATTCCATCAGTTTTAACTGTTCAGTGAAAACTGTTAGTTTTTAGCCTACACACGATCAGTTTTCTCTGTCAGTTTGAATTGTTCAGTTAAAACTGTCAGTTAAAACTGATCGTGTGTAGCGCCCTTAATAAGATTATGTCTGAATTCGCAGTATTAATTCTGCGATAAGAACAAAGTCGCCTTGAACAGAGCGGATGTATGTACCATAGTAACGGGGTCAGTGTGAGAGGAACAGTGTTAGAGTGTAATAGAGCAGTGGAGGAGTGTGTGTAGAGGCGTGTTAGAGAGTAGAGAGTGTAAAGTAAGAAGTATTGTGTGGTATTGTAATTAGAGGGTATTTGTTAACATAGGGGTGTTTAAAAGGTTGAGTGGTGCAGGTGAAAGTGAAGGGTAGTTAAATCAGTAAGCATCTAAAAGCGAAGATTAAGCGAGGTAAGTGCAAAGCATTAAGATCATTCTAAGATTATTGCGGTAATTTAGTGTAGTATTTTTATTATCATATTTTTGAGCGTACAAAGCGAGTAGTTACTTACATTTTTCAATAATTATTAAACTGAATCATTCATAGATTTACTGTTTATATTAATATTATTATTATTATTACTATCCTGTGTATGGTCGACTTTCAATGCTTACGAATATGAATGAATTTATAACTTAAATTGTGATCCAAGCAACTATGTTCGATTCAAGCAATTAAGATTAGTAGATATTTTGCGATTTTATACTTTGTTCATTTATAAATTGAATGTTAATTTTTTTTATATTTCTTTTTATCTTATAATTTTCATAACTATTAAATAAAATTTTATATATGTATTATATAATTGGAGGGTTTTTTTGTCTTTTATTATTACTTCTGGCACGCAGTTTTCTTAAACATCTTTCCTGGGGTTGGCCTATACGGTTACAATCTCAGAGCGACTACTAAGACCGTAGAACCCATCCCCGAATTTTTATTCACCCCTCCACAATAGATTCTCTGAGCAACCGCTCGACCAGGGTTCCGCTAACGTGCATCCCCCAGCAAGGTGCGGCGTTACAGAACACTATTATATTATACTACTAGACAAAGCGCAAAGCCAGTTTGTAGGCATTTTTCTTGAAGCAGGTAACAGGGTGAGACGGGTGAGATTTAAGGAATATAATATAATGTCAGTTTTTGAGCAAATGTGACTATAATTATACGTACGTATATAAGTATACGTACGTATTTTAAAAATAAAGCGAATACCACATTTTTTCTTTCAAAATTTTGCAGTTTCTTCTCAAAAAAGTAACATTTTTTTATCAATATTATATTTTGATAATAATTATTTGAAAACGTTACCACGGATACAATCGGTTATTGCATTGATTACTATATTACGGAATACTATTAGGTCGGAACTTGGTCGTATCTGGCTGCCTCAATTTGGGTGACCAATTTTTTTTCGTGGTGGTAAAAGGGCTCGTATTATTGGTGTTGAATTAAATAAATATCTAAAGAAGTTTCGTTAAAATCCTTTGCAAAAATCGTTCTATCGACCAACTCCCTTAAAGGCATCAATCATCTTCATCATCATTATCATCAGGGAATTTATTGTTATTATAATTTAAAGAGAGATAAACATGTAGTAGTTTTTTTGATCTGTCAAAAATCAATTTGTTAATTTGGAAATTTAAAGCTTTGTAGTCAGAGCCACCAGCAGAAAATCATTTTTGTGTGGACATTTGGTTTACACGTTTTCCCATATGAACTTATAAACAAGTAATAACGGTCAAAATAAATTTTTTGTCAGTAAAATGACAAATGATTTAAGTATTTTACATTTTTTACATAAAAATGTAAAAAACTGGTTTTTTACATCACATGGCACAACTCTGGGCCTTCATAGTTGGGATAGTTACCAACAGTAACTATACCAAGCCACCTTGCGCGGGCATGGATAAAATTTATCATAAATTGTGTAAAAATGGCAAATTTAAAATAGTTTAAAAAATATTGAATTTAGGTATGGGAAATTCTGAATAAAACTAAGATTTATGCGTGTGTCGCCAGATCGCGCTAAGTGGCATAACTTCTGAACTATTTAATTCTTTTTGATGAAATTTTCAGAAATGGTTGGCTTCTAAATGGTATCCTTCGAACTTCATTGCAACTGGAGTTACAGTAGCTATGGCACTACTATGACCTTCTATTAAGTCACCATATTGCGTCAAGTGGCATGACTTCTAAACTACTTTTTTTTTTATGCTATTTTAGAAATTATGCGGTTTGGTTCCTAGATGGGTAGCTACGAATCTTATCGCAGTTGGAGTAATGGTAGCTACGACGCTACCATAAAATTCCTTTAAATGTCGATATCTTACTACCAGTCACACTACGCTTAAATTTTGAAAGTATTTGAGGATTAGTCCATGTATTGTCCTCTAGAAATTTTAGTATAATGAGTAATGATAGTTACTGTTAACGTAAAAACGTAAAAAAGGGCCCTAGGGACCCAAAAACGCCCAAAATAAATGATTGGACGAGTCTTAACCAGATTTTTCTCAGATATAATTGAGACTTCAAAACCTCCTCAGAAATCAGAACTCTTCGTGGGTCTAGAAATGTTCTTTTCAAACGGGACCTCAAAAACAATCGGAAATTAAAGTGTTCCTAAAATTAGGAATATAGGTATCTACGAAAAGGTCTCATGGTATGAAAATTAGATACACTATTAAAATATGGTAATAGCTACTTTAGAGTTGTTTGGCGAGTTGATGCATTATAAGGAAATGATTTTGTATAAAATTTCAGAATATCAAATTTAAATGAAGATGTGGTCAAAATTATCCACCAGTGCGACCAAATAGAGCACAAATTAAAAATCTGAAGAACTTTTGACAAAGTTCTTTTTAAATACTATTGGAATTTCCGAAACAGTAAGATTAAAATGATCTATCAGGGCTTTAGTGCCTCAAGAAGAGCCAAGAATAGAAATGTTTCTAAAATTATTGGTACGGGTATAATAAATATCTTGAATTGCAACAAATTCTTAAGAATTGTACAACGGAAGGTCTATAGCTTAATATTAGTAAATAAACAAACTTTACAAAATACCACTTTTTATTGAATACGAAACTCTTATGACGTGTTTTGCTCAATATGACCATTCTCAAACGTGTAAAGATTACATTCAGATACATGCTTATTTATTCTAAATCTTAATTTACAAATTGTAGCAATGAATCAGTTTGACCAGTGTAAAAACTATCACATTACATTCTTTAGTGGAAATGTTAGTAAATATGCTGCGTACATCTAGGGAAGCCAACTTTTATCAATTTGAGAAGGGGTACTTTTGAGTTTATCTATTAGTTCGAAAAAATTGTTAACACTATGTGTAGAGCTGAACTGAGTTTCTGTTTTAAGAGTGTTCAACCAAAAATCTCCAAAAACAACGTTTACTAGAAACAATTTTGAGGCTTCATTTTAACTTAAAAAATTAAAATAAAAACATAATTCGGTAGAAAAAAGACTGTAATTTTTCGGATGGTCATTGATTTTTAAAAGTTAAATCATTTTAATTACAAAAAATTGCTCTAAACATCACCATTTTTGAAATAGTAGAAACAAAACTGAAACTTTAGTATTTACTTAAAAAATTTGATTCTTTTTTTAAAAATTGCGTAAATACTTTCTCTTTTTCGGATGGTCATTTAAAAACCATTTACATTAAAGCTGACCTTAAAAAAAATTAAAAACCTTAAAAATTGCCAAAATCGATTTGAATATTTCAAATTAAGTTTAGTTTTAACAGATGGCATTGAGTTCGTTATAATAGTTGTAATTTTTACTATAGGGACATATTTACAATTTTTATGAAAAAATGAATTTGTGGTCATTTTTGCTGGGATTCTCAACATAAATATAATTGATTAAAATATATACATAGGTTACTACACGTCCAAGGAAGGTTTTAAAATTATTATTATGTTTGAATTGATTACAAAAACCACAATTATTATTATCAGGTGATGGGGCAGTTGGAAATAACTGAAAGAATTTTGAAAAGATTTTTGTTCATTTGTGCTATACATCACAAACCACAAAAGGTCTCTTATTTGAAATTTGGAAGGATCAAAATTTTTGGAAAAATAAAATGGAAGTAAAACTTATTGAATTTTATGACTCTAAATTACTACCCGAAATATTAGACCCACGACATACACAAAAACTTAAAATTTGTGACTAATTTTTATTATTTATTTTTCTTGTAAGGAAAATTGTATTTTCATATAATAACACCCATTGTA
The DNA here is from genome assembly GCA_035578155.1 of Brachynemurus nebulosus. Taxonomy (NCBI): domain Eukaryota; kingdom Metazoa; phylum Arthropoda; class Insecta; order Neuroptera; family Myrmeleontidae; genus Brachynemurus; species Brachynemurus nebulosus. Next base: position 86,188,352 of record JAPWDM010000001.1, on the reverse strand, counting down.
AAATTTATTCAGTTTTACTGTAAATACTACATATAATATTTTTTATAATATAATAATACTTTATAAAAGAAATGCGGCTCTCTAGACCCAACAGTTGACGCTGAAAACGTTTTGGAGTTATTAATTAAAGTTTAAAGTTAACATTTTGTGTGTAAGTTTCTTTATTATTTCTCATTCTTTATTAAAATTATATAAGAAGGACACAATTAATGAAAATATTTTAGCAAAAGATTCTTCAAAAATCTTTCAGGTCAAGATCAACACTCAGATCAAATTTCTAGTTTCTAGCACTAGCAGAAGTTCTCTAACAAAATAACCATTTATTTGGAAATATAAAATAATATATTTTTTTTTTTTTAAATCAACAAACCTTTTTTGATTCATTTGTGTTACTATAGTATTAACTGGTATTAATAATAATACATACACGCATACATATACAGGCTGGAAACAGATTTATCGAATATAGGGCAAGTATAGTGAGAAATTTTTCTTAGGATCAATGTGATCTCTGACACTTTTTGATCAATAAGTCGATTCTCTCCTCAATGTCAATAATATATATTTCATTTTTAAATCGTGTTACCATGGATCTGCAATATTTTTGTGTTTATCAGATTAAAAATCCAAATTTATTGCGAATTTATCTCTTGCAAGAAAAAGAAGGAAGCTAGAATGACAAATTATGGTTCATTATGCTACCGAAAAAAAATTCAGCTTGTCTCATGATGTTTGGCGGGCAATAGTTATCGTGAAACACGTGAATTATTTAGTGTGTTTTACGAAAATAGACAAGTCCCCAGTATAAGTATACTATAAAACACATTGTAGATCAATTTCGTATCACGAGTTGTGTAAATAGTGCTTATTTAAGACCACAAAATAATCCAAGAAACACTAATGAAGATTTGGAGGTGGATGTTTTAGCTGATTTTGATCTAAATCCCAATACAAGCATCAGAACAGTTGCTAAAGAGAAAAATATTAGCCATACTAATGTACATAGAATTTTGAAAAAAGCAAATTTACTCTGCATCCAAGTATAAACATTTGCATGAAGTTTTCCCTGAAGATTCGGATGTGAGAAACGAATTTCGCAAAATAATGATGAACAAATCAAATCTAGATCCTGATTTTTTGAAATTTTTGTATTTTACCAATGAATGTACACTTACTTTACAACAATATCCCAATTTCCAAAACTGCAGGTATTGGACAACCGAAAACCCACATGTTTATGTAGATTGTCACACGCAGTATCGACAACAGCTGAATGTATGGACAGGAATTTTGGAAGGCAGTATTATAGGATCATCTTTTATGAATGGAGCACTTACGGGCGATAAAGACCTTCAGTTAATAAACGGCATTGATCCAACAATCGAAGCTGTGGTAAATGGTGAAAACAATATAGTCTGGTTTATAAATTCGATGGAGCACTTGGACATTATTATAGATCAGTGCGTGATTTTTTAAATCAGCATTTTCAAAATGCTTAAAGTGGACTTGGGAGCGCAATTAAGTGGCTCCACATTCTCTCGATTTACCGCTAAATAATTTATTTCTTTGAAATCACTTAAAAAGCAAAATTTACACATCAAGGTCCCACCCAAATACGCAGTCACTGCAAGGTATTATTGTAGCAGCCTATTTTAATATTACTACCAACAAAAACACTAAATATTCGCAATGAATTTTACAATAAATTGAGATATTTTTTAGCGGTTAATGGAGAAAAGTTTGAACATTTAATTTAATAAAAGTAATAAAAGTATTTATTTATAACAATTAGTTTATTTACTTTTAATTTTTAATTTTATTTCAATAAACCATAAAAAAATATATCTATGTCATTTTATTCTAATAAACGGCGTAATAGAAGTACACAGTTATAATGTTTTTTAACACTAGCATATTACATTAATGATCCATACAAAATCTTCCATTTTATTTGCCCTATGTTGAATAAATCTGTTTCCACTTTGTATATATTTGCACAAAACATATGCATTTTTATGATATTGCATAAAATGGGTACAAATTATCAAATATTAATCAAAAATTTTTCTAAAGTTCTTTTAGGTCAAAACCTACACTTGTATACTAAATTTTAAATTTCTTTACTAGTAGAAATACCCTAACAATACGATTACATTTGAAATTTGAAATAAGTCCCCATAAACGTTTTCAATGTTAAAAATAATTTTTTATGTAAAATCAAAATTATTGTGTAATTTCTGTTGTTCTTATGGTTTTTGAGAATCCTACCACACATTTGTATGAAAGTTAACAATAAAAATACCTAATAAAAAAAGATGAACATATTACTAACTACTAAATTATATTAAACTACCCTTATTTGAAGTGTTGTTGTTAGGTTTTTTTTGACAGATAATGGGGATATATAAAATAATAAAAAAAGAGGTAAAATACATTTTAAATTGTAAACATATACTTCGACTCTTGTTAGCACATTTGTTTCTTAACTAAATGGTTAAATATTAACAATTTTCAAAATTTTACCTCCGCCTGCTCGCCCCAAAACAAGTTGCCCGGAAACAAATACGCTCGTATAGCCTTAAATAAAATGTCTAAATGTTTTGCTAATTTATGTGACGGACAACCGACACTGGAAACTACAGGCCTTATTGGATTATCAGGTTTGTGTGCCTTTACGAGTCCGTACATTCTAGGATCTCTTGGATTCATTTCCACTAAACAATGTCTATCTCTGTCAGAATAGATGCTTTTATTATCGTTAATTAGTTTTTTAATTTCTTCATTATATTTATTAGTTGGATCGGTTTTTAGGCGTACCATTTTTTAATTTTTAATAAAATCGTTTATTTTATTAGAATAATCTCGCTTATTTAAAATTACAGTTGAATTGCTTTTATCAGCATTGGTTAATATTATTGTCATTAATTTTCTTTTTTAACGAATTTATGGTGGATTCATTATTTGTATGAATTCCCATGTCGTTTTTTAGTATATTTTTTATTGATTCTTTTGCTAAGTTATCATTAGGTACCATGTGATGTAAGAAACTCAGTTCAGCTCTACACATAGTGTTAAAAATTCTTTCGAACTAATAGATAAACTCAAAAATACCCCTTTCTCAAATCGTTACAAATTGGCCTCCCTAGATGTACGCAGCATGTTTACTAATATTTCCACTAAAGAATGTCTAAACTTAATTAGTACAATAATAAATAACAAGATAAAAAATCCTTTAAAACAATCGGAATCAATTTACATTTAATACAGTCTTAAAACAAAATTACTTTGAATTCGACAGTAAGTTTTTACGATTGACAAGTGGTCTTGCTATGGGGTCACCACTGAGCCCTTTATTTGCAGAGATTTATATGTCCAGTTTAGAGGAAATAATAATGAACAACACTCTAACAAAACAACATGTAAAATTTTGGTACAGGTACGTGAATGATATAATTATAGGGTTCGATGGATTAATTCGCCAATTAGAAGGATTCATAGATTCACTAAATTTAATAGATCCAAAAATACAATTTGATTTAGAATTAGAAGAAGATAATATAATCAGTTTCCTGGATTTAACCATAACGAAAATTAACAATAACCTTGATTTCAATATTTATAGAAAACCATCATATTTCGGAAATACAATACCTAACAATTCAATAAGTCCATTTCAACATAAAATCGCAGCCTATAATTCTATGATCCATCGCGCCTTAAATTTTCCATTATCAAAAGAAAATTTTAAAACAGAAAGAAATAACAATAAAACTTGATAAATTAACAGCTAAAAAAGAATTAAACAAATCTTAAAAAAAATTTATCCCTCCGTTAAATCAGACCCCAAATCAAATTTCAAAACTTTAACATATTCTGGTAAAATTTCAGATAAAATACATAAAATTCTAATTAAATAAAATATAACTACTGCATTTAAATCGAGCCTTAATTTAGGAAATTTAATATATAACAATAAAACAAAAATAGATAATAAACAAGAAATCGGGCATCTACAAACTAAATTGTCAAGAATGTGATAGTTTTTACATTGGCCAAACTGACAGAAGTTTGGAAACCCACAGAGCCGAACTCTATATTACGGAATACTATTAGGTCGGATACTACAGAAATTTAATGAACATCCTGTATATACGATCACGCCACTAACTTCCTGTCAATTTAAAAACTCTTAAATAAATAAACAATCATAAATAATTAAATAAAACGCAATCGCCTCTTAGAATGCAACTTTGTTGCAGAATTATCTAATTGAAAACTTTTCTAAAATGTTCCACTGTTGACTAAGGCTTTTTCGGCTCTGAATAGCGGCCATCTTCAGCTATAGCGAAAAGAGACCGGAGGCAGAGATTCTAGTTCCACCCGCCTAAGTAAAAGGTTGATAATTCTTGTCCATCCGTCAGTATTATTACACAACAATTAAACATTATCCAAAAGGGTGTGGTTAAGTTGAAAGTTTCAATTGTTAAATAGTGAAACGTGAAAATTAAGTTAAATAAAAGTGCCGGTTTCCAGCCGTCGAACAATAACATTCTGCAGTTGCTGAATCTAATTAATGTAAGTAAAATTTCAATTATTGGTAATTTAAGACTTGTTTTCTGTTTTTAAGTATAATTTTTGTACTTATAAAAATTCACGATTGTTTTTCGTAAATTGGTTAATTGTTCTCATTAAATTTGGTAAAAACTAAGAGGATTATTTTTGGGATGTTTCAATTGTATAATGGTTTTCTTTCTTTAATTGACTTCAGAGCAAAATTAGTAATTAAACATGTTTTAAATCACTTAACTAAATAAATATAGGTTTGTAAGTTTATCATTTTTGTTTGTTTCAAACCCCAATTCCAAACAAGTTTACTTTCAGAGTAAAGTTAAATTTTTTACAGAAACAAGAAATCTGACTCCGTTTTTGTCAGACATTTAGTCGACACAGGACACATACCGGAGAGAAACGTTATAGTTTTACACGAAGCAAATAAAGGACCCAAACTAAATATTTTAGAAGAAACAGAAATTTATAAACACACTCCTGAATTACTTTTGAATGATTATACCGATATTTACAATTCCAATTTATTTTCTGTTTTATAATTTTTGTACACAACTGTAGTTCCTACTTTATTTGTTTATGTGTCACATGTCTCTAACTCACCTAAACTTGTTTTCCTTGTTTTAAAAAAAACGCCTAAAAACCGATCCAACTAATAAATATAATGAAGAAATTAAAAAAACTAATTAACGATAATAAAAGCTTCTATTCTGACAGAGATAGACATTGTTTAGTGGAAATGAATCCAAGAGATCCTAGAATGTACGGACTCGTAAAGGCACACAAACCTGATAATCGAATAAGGCCTGTAGTTTCCAATGTCGGCTGTCCGTCATATAAATTAGCAAAACATTTAGACATTTTATTTAAAACAGAAACTCAGTTCAGCTCTACACATAGTGTTAACAATTTTTTCGAACTAATAGATAAACTCAAAAGTACCCCTTCTCAAATCGATAAAAGTTGGCCTCCCTAGATGTACGCAGCATGTTTACTAACATTTCCACTAAAGAATGCAATGTGATAGTTTTTACACTGGTCAAACTGACAGAAGTTTTGAAACCCGCAGAGCCGAACACTTCAGATACTACAGAAACAAGAAATCTGACTCCGCTTTTGCCAGACATTTAGTCGACACAGGACACATACCGGAGAGAAACGTTACAGTTTTACACGAAGCAAATAAAGGACCCAGACTAAATATTTTAGAAGCAATAGAAATTTATAAACACACTCCTGAATTACTTTTGAATGATTATACCGATATTTACAATTCCAATTTATTTTCTGTTTTATAATTTTTGTACACGACTGTAGTTCCTACTTTATTTGTTTATGTGTCACATGTCTCTAACTCACCTAAACTTGTTTTTCTTGTTTTTGACTCCGCCCATTACTTGCATCCCTACTAATTTCCCATCATTCATTGCTACAATTTGTCAATTAAGATTTAGAATAAATAAGCATGTATCTGAATGTAATCTTTCATAAGAGTTTTATATTCAATAAAAAGTGGTATTTTGTAAAGTGTTTTTATTTACTAATATCAAATATGGAATACCATAAAGTAACGCTCAAATCTATTAAATTTATAGCTTAATGTCTGGTTTCAAACATCGTTTTAATTTTTCTTTGATAAAGCACGAAATTTAATACAGGATTTTAAGCATGAAATCACTTTAAAGACTGTGTAGAAGTCTGTTACGAGTACGAGGAAGCTGTTAGTTCGAATAATTAAAATGTCAAAATTGTTCAAAGTTAATATTATAATTACTATTATATTTTTTTTTAATTTCGATTTTCGATTTTCTAGAAAACTAAATTTGATAAAAAATTTGATTTAAAATTTGCACAATGATAAAATAACGAGAAGGTGTACAGTAAATAAATTTAAAAAAATCGTAATAAATATATGATTTCGTTTATTGGTGCTTGCTTTCATACATCGTCTCACTCTTACATTATACAATAATAAATAAATAAATAAATAAATAAAAATATCTAAAGTCAACAAGTGATGGCCATAAGATATGCGCTCAAACGCGAAAATTGGGCTGTATGTTGGAAATAGTACGTGTCTCTATTTACATTTAAGAAAATTAACGCAAATTAACGCAGGTATCTTGAAGCCATTCACAAAAGGCTTTACTCTTTAAGGAATTATATTAAGTTACAAATAAATTATCATTATATGTTCATTAAAATTTAACAAATAAAACAAAAATGAAATTATAAAATGATGAATGAAGCTGAGAATACTTTTAACCAATCATAAAAAAAATGATATGAACGATATATTGATTTGATTGGTATATATAATTTTAAACCTTTTTAAAAATAAAAGGTAATGATGATTTTATAATTCTCCATCAGGATGGAGGTCGAATCTAGGTGGAAAGGCTAGTCCGTCCAATTGAGGTCTGGCCACTGGTCGATGAGGCTAAAAAAGAAATTCTAAATTAATACTAAATTTATTATCAACCACATCACTTAACAGAACTACTTAATGACATGCTAGGTTTTTGAAAACACTAGAATATCAACACGAGCACGTTTTTTGGTACTACGTGTCAGGAATAAACTATTTTATAGTTATTAAACTTACAAATGATCAGATTACTCCAGCGCAAGCTGAGGTTTGCGCCCTTGTTTCGGCTATAAGAAAAAGTAGATTTGTAAAATCAATTTACTTACAACCGAACTAATTATACAAATAAATAAAACTTTTCGTAGTTATAGCTTAACTTACCGCTGGGCTGCCACCACGAGCTGCTGATCCGGAACGTCCTTTGGCACGGAATTTAGCAATAGCCTGTTCAGCAAGGTCTGCTCTTTCTTCGGCTTCTTCTAATTCTTGCTGTGCTTTACGGAATTTGGCAAGGTTAAGAGCAGCAATTTCTTCTGCTTCTTCGATCTGTCTCTTGTAAGTCTTAATCTTTTGTTGTAATTTATCTACGAGATCTTGCATGCGTTCGTGATTCTTACGGTCTTCTTCAGACTGGAAGCTTAATTCTTTAATACGACGCTCTGACTTTCTTAAGTTCTTTTGAGCATCAGCATGTCGTCTTTGTTCTCCATCAAGTTCATTTTCTAATTCACGTACACGTTGTTCTAATTTCTGTATTGCTTTCTTACCACCTTTAAGTGCATTAGCTTCTGCTTCATCTAACCTTACTTGTAATTCTTTAATTTGTGTTTCAAGTGCTTTTCTCAATTTCTCTTGTGTTTGGGCATGATCTTGTTCGGCACGAAGTTCATCAGCTAATCTTGCAGCATCTACCATTGCCTTCTTAGCCTTTTCTTCGGAATTCTTGGCTTCGTTTAGAAGTTCGTCAAGATCAGAATGTAGTGTTTGTAATTCAGATTCTAATTTCCTCTTAGCTGCAGATATCGAAGCGTTTTGTGCTGATAATTCGTTAAGTTGGTCATGAGCATCAGCTAATTCTTGTTCAGCTTGACGGCGGCCACGATCAGCTTGTTCTAATAATGTTCTAGATTCTTCAAGTTCATTTTGGAGTGCATTAGCCCGACGTTCTGAAATGCCAAGCTGTTCACGAGCATCATCACGTGCACGTTGTTCTTCTTCGAGGGCAGTCTGAAGATCTTTAAGTTGTTGTTGGTAACGTTTAATATTCTTTTGAGCTTCGGCATTAGCTTTATTAGCATGGTCAAGAGCAATTTCAAGTTCATTAATGTCAGCTTCTAATTTCTTCTTCATGCGAAGAGCTTCAGCTTTGCCTTTGGCTTCAGCTTCAAGTGAGGCTTGCATCGAATCTAAAGCTCGTTGGTGATTCTTACGGGTGTTTTCAAATTCTTCTTCCTTCTCTTGAATACGTCGGTCGATTTCTTGACGAACTTGTGATAATTCAAGTTGAGCACGAAGCACTTTGTTTTCTTCTTGTTCAAGGGCAGCTTCAGCTTCTTCTAAGGCAGCTTGAAGTTCATCCTTTTCAGCTTCAAGACGTTTTCGTGCTTTTTCGATTTCGTGAATGTTGCGGCCTCCTTCACCAATTTGGTCGAGCAAGTCTTTGACTTCATCCGCTAAGTTCTTGTTTTCTCGTCTAACAGCTTCCAATTGTTCTTGGGCTTCTTCGTACGCTCCTTTGAGACGGAATAATTCTGTAGAATAGTTTCGGCATTCTTTCTGGCTAGCGTCCAATTCAGCGGCAAGGTCGTCAACCTTGAGTTTCCATTCACCAATAATTTTATCGAAAGCTTTTTGTTTCTTCTCAGCAGCATTAGCAATAGCAGTAGCACGATCAACTTCTAGAGACAAATCTTCAACTTCAGTTGCAAGGCGCTGTTTAGTCTTTTCAAGTGCTAAGCATTTCTGGTTAAGTGACTCAATTGTTTCTTCAGCCTCAGCCAAGCGAGCTTGCAATTTACGTTTAGCTTCTTCAAGTTCTTCAGCCCGAGCAACTCCTTCAGATTCATATTTAGATCTCCATAATTGAGCTTCAGCATTGGCCTTGCTAAGTTGTCGTTGAAGATCGGCTTTTCCTTCAGCTTCTTCTTCAACTTGTTCACGTAAGTTGTCCAAATCATGTTCTAAGTTACGGAATTTACCTAACAATGTCGCACGCTCACGGCTTTCTTCATCAGCAAGACGTTTAGTATCTTCTAATTGTGTTGTCAATGAAATCTTGATCTTAGAAAGTTGAGATACTTGAGATTCAGCTTCTTCAAGTTGTCGGAGAAGGTCAGAGTTTTCAATTGATAATTTCTTCTTGGCTGCGTCGAAGTCATTGAGGGTACGATTTGTTTCATCTAATTTACCTTGTACGTCATTGAGTTGTTGCTGAAGTTGTTTAGCAATCTTTTCTGCAGCCGCCTGTTAAAATACATAATTAAAGTATTATTAATTAAAACAATTAGATTACAAAGAAGCTTGTAGATTAATTTCTTAGATTGTTAGAGCACATGTAATTTATATATATATATATATATATATATATATATATATATATATATATATATATATATATATATATATATATATAGGCTGGTTACATATAGACTGTAAATTTTGTACCATAATTGATAGAACTACTAGTACGTCAAAATCAATATTACCTTTTTATATACGTTTTTCTTCCAAAACTTAAGTAAAGGGGTGGAATGTAAAAGGGCAAAAGAAAAACCACTTTTTTAAAATATTTTAAATAAAACGCTTTTGAATGACGAATTCATATTTTAGGGATGCTAATGGACGCAGGATTATTATATTTATGTTACCACTTATTCCATTACTCGTATTTATGTGTAAGGGATAATTTTAAATTGGATACTTGTACTCCCTTTATAAGCCCGAGGGAACCAAAAATCATTTAAAAACGAAATTTTAGTATGCTTATAAGTTATTTTTTTGATGAATTTTAAGCATTTTTTTGGTTCGGAAAATCATTGGAAAACATACGGAAAATATTGTGGCAGTAAAGGTGCCACCACCCATACCAAAGCAGGCTTTTTACAAGATTTTTGGTGGAATTTATTATGCCACTACCTTATAAAGAGTTAGATTACTAAAAAACGGTACTATTTATCGAAATGTAACAAGAATATCTTTCTTGTGTGAAATAATTTGTAAAATCTTGTTGTCAAAATTTTTATTTGCATAACTGCATATTAGGAAAAACATGAAAACGTACATGTACCACCCAAACCATCTCTTAATCATAATTTAATAAAATCATGATTTAGTTATCGTAATATTAAATATGCACTCCTAAAATATCAATTCGGTATTAGGCGTCTGAGGAATATTTAGAGAAAAATTATTTTCATTTTACTCCTTTACAGGGTTATGTTTCCGTTATCAGTGAGTTTTGGGAAAAAGTGTATACAAAAATTTATTCTTATTTTTGAACGTACTATCAGCTCTTGTAATAACAGTACAAAACTCTGAACCACTCCGTATTGTTATATTCAATAAACATATTTTAAAAAATAACAACAATCGAACTATCGTACTGGTAATACAACAGTAATTAAATTATCATATTGTATCAGTTTATTAGAATACACAGATTATCAGAATGTAGTATTAGAATTAAAACACTGTTATAATATATAATAAATATTATTGTGTTAAAAATTAGGATTTATGAAATGCATTATTAGTAAATTACTCGTATACTAAACAAAGTAAAATATGTGAAAAAATATTATGAGCAATCAGCGCCTGCGTTTTGATGTAAGCAAAACTTAAGCCAAAGACTCGTATATTAAACAGAGTAAAATATGTAAAAAAAAATATTATGAGCGATCAGCGCCTGCGTTTTGATATAAGCAAAACTTAAGCCAAAGACTCGTATATTAAACAGAGTAAAATATGTAAAAAAATATTATGAGCGATCAGCGCCTGCGTTTTGATATAAGCAAAACTTAAGCTAAAGGCTTAAGTTAAAAGCGAAAGCTTTTAAAACTTTGAACAAATCTTTATTATCATGTGTACCTTCTCGTTGGCAAGATGGTCAACACTAGCTCGGAGATCATTCAATTCACCAAAGTATTGGGCCTTTTCTTTTTCAATTCTAAATACATATAATTTAAAATTTTACTTTTTTCGAAATACAATGATTTTACTATTTATATATATATATGTAATTTTCTCAGGGCTGATAAATTAAATACAATTATCAATCAAATAAAATTATGAAAACATTGAATTGAAAAATATGGTATTAACACTAATCATAAGAGGGTTACATACAGATCGTGCTAGGGGGGGAGTTAAATTTTACCTTTTCACGTGCGACTTGGTCAACAGCAAGACGCGTATTGTTTAGCTCATCATGAACTCGAGCACGATCATTCTCAGCCCTAATTTTTTTATCCATATAATTAATAAAAGTATTTTTTCATTTACTTTTCCGTTATACGGAAATTTTTATAAATTAGAATTAAAGACACTTACCTTGCTTTCATTTTGTTAAGTTGATCAATTTGTTCTCCCATTTCAGCGACAGCATCGTTGTGTTTTTTGCGTAAGTTGGCAATAGTAGCTTCATGTTGAATATTAGCTTCTTCGAGATCACGACGGAGTTTGCTTAATTCAGCTTCACGCTTCTTATTAAGTTCGATTTGTGCAGATGTAGCGCCACCAGCTTCTTCAAGGCGTTCACCAAGTTCCTCTAATTCACGAGCAAGATCAGCACGTTGTTTCTCAGCCTTAGCGCGAGCTTGACGTTCAGCTTCTACTTCCTCTTCTAATTCTTCAATGCGGGCTTGTAATTCTTTGATTTGTTTTTGGAGTTTTCCTACAAGAGACTGTTCATCTTCCAATTTAGCAGATAGAGAAGAAATTTCCTTATCTTTCCTTTGTACTGTTTGTTCAAGTTCTTTCTTATTACGTTCCAAGTCAGCAACAGCTTCCTGTGTAAGTTTAAGGTCTCCTTCAACTTTCCTCTTTGCTTTCTCAACATCACCACGTAATTTCTTTTCTCGTTCAAGTGAATCTTCTAATTCATCTAAGGTTTGTTCAAGTTTAGCCTTTACTTTATTTAAGTGGTTAATTTTATCTTCTGCTGCCTGGAGTTCTTCAGCTGTTTTCTGATTTATTTCACCTTGAGCTTTCTTTTCTTTATTAAGTTTGTTAATGAGTTCATCCTGGTGGGCAATTTCATCATTTAAGTTACGAATTTGATGGTCTTTTGTAGCTTTGTCTTGTTCAGCTTTTTGTACAGCTAATTCAAGATCTTCAAGATCCTTTTTCATTCCCGAAAGTTCTTGCTCCAATTTCTTCTTAGCTTGGAAGAGTTGGTTACGAGCATCCTCTTCTTGTTGCAATCTATCTTGAACATCCTATGAACAAACATGTTTTTGTTTTTAATTTCAAGCTTACTTATAAATTATTTTAGATATATTCTAACCGACTTCCAAACCAACTACACTAGTTTACAAATTTTAACTTTTTTTTATAGACTTGGGATGAAACTCATTTTTCTTTACTCGGTCAAATTCTAACAGTATAAAATAGTAGGTGAAAAATTGTTACGTCTCTAGTGGATTTAAATATATTCGGAAAAAGGACACCTACAATATTGATCGAAACCACTTAGAACGTTATATCTACATTATTTAGGATTTTCAGTTAATATTGACATAGGTAAAGGTTTCTGGAGTGAAAATATTTTAGGAAATTACTTTTAGTCTGCCTTAAGGAAGACTAATCTAGAAAACTACAAAAAAGGCTACAATTAACCATTTTTAATATTTGTCTTGCTAGTTAGGTTATTGCAATAAAATTTTATTTTAAAAATTATTTTCTTAGTCTGACAATTTTTTTAAATTTTTTTTGTCCTGTCAAGCTATAAAAATTTATGCAAAAAAAAACATATTTTATCGGAGGTATATAAATCTTGTAAACTAGTACTATCATTCAATAAATAGAAAATGAAAGCAAATATTTATAAAATATTTAAGTAGATCAATCTGCTCAAAATTTAATGAAAACTTTCTTACTAATTTACAAATAATATGTACATGTTTAATATGGATATACTCATGCACATATAGGTGTGTCTGAGTGCATGTGTGTGTATTTTTTTAAATTAAAATATAGTGAAAATCTAAAATTAGAATCAAAAATATTTGCAGGTGAAAGAGAGCAGATATATGAAAAATAAGCTCATTATGTAAATATTTAATTTATTTCTAAAAATAAAACTAATAAAGTGTGTTTTAATATTTTTCTGAAAATTAATATTTGAATATCATACCACTAAACACATAGTAATTAATAAAAAAAAAATATTTTTTGATTTTACTGATATTAATAATTTTTTTATTCCAGTATTGTAATTTTTAAAATTATGTGAATTATTAAAATTAAATCCAACTTAATTATTAAATTATTAATTTTAATATAAAAATAATATAAATATTCTCTGTATATTTTCCGTACAAAAAACGAGTAGAAAAAATTTGAATTGGTTTTAATTTCAAAATTAGAATTTAAAGGGAAGAACTGGTATTACTTACGTGTAATTGTGATTCCAAATCAGCTTTTTGGGCTTGCAACTTGGCGGTTTTTTCTTGCATTTCACTCAAACTTCCCTTTTCACCAGCAAGGGTAGCCAATAAATTATTCTTCTCTTCCAAAAGCTTAGCATTAAGACTTTCAAGCTCCTTTCGCAACTTCTCTTCCTTTTCGAATGCTTCTTGAGCAGCCTTAGCTTTTTCTTCCAATTTCTGAAAGTCAGGCATTTCGTTATATTCGACGGTTAACTTTGAATCAATATCTAATTTGGTATCAGAATCTGGGTTAGAAGGCATAACCACTGTTTGGTTTTCACTTTCCATTTTAAATATTAACAAAATATTTTAATCACTAAATCTTTTTAAAAGTTTTTAATTATTTAATTATTGGACGAACAATAATAAACACGCTCGTAACTTTCGATTAATTTGTTTTCGATTTCGATTGAATAATTCGTACAGAACTCATCGCATTAAAGAATAACACGGAAAGCTAGAATGCTGGAGTCAAACTAAAGTAAGTCTCGGTATTAATTTGTAAGATAAGCTATTCGTCAGCATTTTCCAGAAAGACAATTTTATGTGGGTGACTTACAGCGTTAACATGATTCGTCCATAAAAATATACCGTAATAACTTCAATGATGTTATTAATTTCCCCTTCTCCATATTCTATTTAATAATCTGAATAAATATATTCGGATGTGGAAAAACTTCTTTGATATGAATCCTATTTGGCTTAGTGCCAATCAGTTAGTTTAGCAATGTATCAATTTGATAGGTAGGTATTTTGAATCATATTTAATATATAACCGAAAGTAAGATTCATCACAGGTATTAATGGACTAAAATAGTTTCATGTTTCATAATTAATTATGAAATACAGATAAAGTGTATGTTCATTTCCTTGATATTTTAATTTTTGGATGATACTGAATTGTGGGTGCCAATGGAATTCATGTAGGTTTTCCATAAAAACTATGATCAGAAAATTTACTTAAATATTATTTTAAAAAAATTAAAATGAATATATGTATATTTTCAACGGAGAAAAGAGAAAAAAATATTTTTAGGTTGAGCTGAATTGCTGAATTTATTAGTATTAAATGTTAAAAAACAAATGACTAATGCAGAGTAATCATTGAAAGTAAATATATGTATTACATATACATATTTATCATTTTAAATATAATTTTAAAAAATTATATTTATCACTAATATGCAATAACTGATATTTAACACTAAAAAAAAAAAAAGATTGAATAAGCCAGCTTTTAGTTTCCCAATCACATTTTTTTCTTTTTTAAGTGTTAAAAATTTAAAAAATTAAAATAGCAAAAGGAAATTATAAATGTGTATAATACATGCATGTGTGTACCTAAATGTAGGTATTTATAAATATTTAATCTTTGAATTTTTTAACTGCCATTTCTTACTAATATTTCACTTTTCTTTTTTTTATTAATGTAGCATTATAAAAAATAATATATGTTCTACTTACAGCAATTTCGTCTTCAATACGGGTGACATTGAGAAGAGGTTTAACCTTCTGCCATAATTTCCACCATGGCCAAGTACGAAGTTTTAAGTATTTGCGTAAATTGCGTTGTACAACTTGGAGGGCAAGACTGCGCAAAAAAATTAAGCAAATAAATTAATAGCAAATTAATTAATAGGAAAATTAAATTAATGCACTTATAATTCGAATATAACATAGTGGTCGATACGATTGTCTAATAAAATACAAATTGTGTTAAAATAGGCAATAAAGAATGCTTATTAAACATTTATTTTTTACAGACAGATTTCCAAATATTTTAGTAAATTTTCCTTTTCAAAATAGCACCGACAACTACTTTATATTGAATTATCAGTGTATATTATTATATTGATGTTTTTAAAAGTACCGTTGTTCTTGCAACTTTTGATATTCTTTTCTTGAAAGGTAACCTCGAATCCATGATTGCAACCAAGTAATGATCTTTCCAAGACGTTCATCACGAAGTTCTTCCATCTGACCTAATACTCCAGCTCGGAAGAAGACCTACATAGTTTTAAGCAATTTAGAAATAAGAGATAAAATAAGGAAATATTGAGCAAATAAAACTTCCAGATAAAGCATAAACACATAAAAGAATTAATAAAATTTAATAGCATTATAAAGCTTTCAACTTCAAAATTAATAAAGCGATTCAGATGTTAAGTATATATATATATATATATATATATATATATATATATATATATATATATATATATATATATATATATATATATATATATATATATATTGAGAATTCAATATATATAATGAAATTAATGTTATCGTCGTTAGTTACAGCTTATCACCTTAGTCTTTCCATAACGATATTGATCAGGATCAATTCCGGTCGAATCTAGGATTATATGCGCTGCTTTTTCTGGAGTGCAATTTTCAGGAATTTGGTTAGCGCACAGAATTTTGTATCTGTGTTAAACGTGAACATTTTCAAATGTTAGTTAAAAAAAATTAAAACTAAAGATAATCTGAAAACATGTACATAATACCTATTTCACATTACTCTCCACAAAAATAACATTTTATTAAAATCATTAAATCAAATCAAGTTAAAAGGGTTCCACAAAATGTCTTCTGCTAGTTGTGTTTGCAGTTTTGACAAATACATGTGCTTTGTTCTGTGAAACACATTGTATTTTTTGACCTAAGGAAAGCTAGTAAAGTGAGTTTCACTCTACATATTTCACACTAATAAAATTTAAAGGAATAAAGGGTCATGCCTTGGTGTGTCCTAAACGGTACATGTCAGGATCTAAACCAGTTGCATCCAAAATAGCTTGAGCAGCTTTCTTGGGATCAGATGTTTTATCTACTTCAGCTGGATTCAAAATCTTGTATCTATAGGGTAACATTTAGTAGGATAAAAATAATTATCAGATTAGTACACCTTATTAAATAAAAAGGATAAATTGAAAATATTTTACTTAAACATTTTCGGTAAAATCTTTCAGGTAAATAATAAATAAGGTTATATAAGTGTTTTATTTTATAATGGAGAGGCTGCATTCACCAACATCAATTTCAGTCTAGCCAAAAGGGAATATTATAAACATTAATTAACTGAAGGTGAAACAATTATTATTAAGGGGGGGGGGGGTAAAGACTAATGAAATTAAAATTTGGGGGTATTGAAATCTTGCCTTTGTGTGACCAATACGATAACTGTCTTTATCTAACTGTATTTCTTCAAGACATCCTTTAGCAGCTAATCTTGCATCTTTTGCAGCAGTCATTGTAGCAGGGGCTAAGATCATGTAACTGAGAATTCAATATAATTTATTATTGAATGACTTAACTAAATTAGGGAGATAATTTGTATAGAAAATTTAGTGTATCATCTAGCATTAAAATTAAACTTGTGATTTTCCTAATATTTGTAGTGTAGTAGTAAAATATACTGAGAATTTTTAATCAACATACCGAAGTTTAAAGTCTGGGTAGACCATTCTGTTGGGAAATCCTTTACGGCAAATACGGATACCTTCAAGTACACCGTTACAGGTCAGCTGATGCATTACAAGATGAGAGTCAATAACACCTGTTGACAAAAAGGTGATGAATGAATAACTGATTAATTATGAAAAAAATAGAATACTAAAATTTTTACAACTAACCTGGCTGTTTCAATTCATTGGGAATGATACAACGTACAAAGTGAGGCTGGGTTGACTTCAAAGTAGTCATCAAGTTGTTCAGTTGTTCCTATAAGCAGTGGGGTATTTTATTAGATATTTGGAGAAAAGTAACACCAAAATTAAAAAAAGAATTGCGTAGATTTATTTTCTTTTTTTCGCTAGTTGCAGCTCAGCTTAAAATATACATTGCATGCTAAACTTAAACATTAGTATATTGAAAAAATTAAAGAAGTAATTACATGTATACATGTATAGTTTTGTCATTTCGCGCGTACTCTGTCTCAACGTCGTATCTGAAAACTCCCAATTTTTGGACACAAAAAAAACATATTTTAAATCCGTGTTTTCATTACTATGAGCTTAAGATTTATGGTAATTACACCCCTTGATGTCGGCCACCCATATATATATATATATATATATATATATATATATATATATATATATATATATATATATATATATATATATATATATATATGTAAGTATATATGTAAATACCGTATTTAATGCTTTTTATGTGTCCTAAAACATGTAGCTTTTGATATACGAGGTAGAGACAGCCAACGCGCGATTTGTTATTTAGTAATTAATTAAACACATATGTTATAGCAATAAAAGTAAAAATCATTTAATAGTTAGATAGATGAATAAACTTATGCAAACATAGTTATATATACATTAAAATATATGAAAATTCAAAAATTGTTACCTAAACAAATTCACTTATTGTTATATCAGAAATTAGGTATGTCTTCTCCAGGCTTATTTCAGTTTCTACCAACTTTTTGAAATATTAAATTCATGCTTAAGTCTTAAGGAGCAATAACATTCTCGCGAAATTGACCGAGGCGAGGTTGGCTGAGGCAGGCCGACGCATATGAATAGCATTATAACACCAACCACGTGGCACAACGAGGCAACCTTCTACACTCTCGTACTCGGTCAACTTCACGAGAATGTAGTTGGTCTATTAAATTTAGTGGAGTACATAATATATTCTTTAAAAAATAAGTAATCATTTGTAGTAACCGAACCACTAATAAAAATATTTTTTACTAGATTTTTGAAACACGAAAAATAATAGTGTTACTTTTAATTTTTTAAGCTTTGAATTAAATAAATATTACAAACCAGATTTTGAATCACAGATAACATATATGTACATAATATTATGAAAGTTGAAAATATATCATTTACGTTAATTCTGAAACTCTTTATAAAATTTGGTAACTAAATATTATATATAATAAATAGCAATTTTAATAACGAAATGAAAGCTGAGATTATTATTTTAAAAAGAATGTAAGTAAACTAATTGTCAGACTTTATAATTTACTGTAAGATTGTAAGGCTAAAGAATTTTTATAAAAAAATATTAAAAAAATTTATTTATTTATTTATTTATTATATATTATATATATTAAGAAAAAACCAGGAAAATACATACCTTTCTTTAGTAGTTTACTAAACTATGTTAGTTAATTCACATAATTTAATTTATGTAACATGTACTTTTGTATAATTAACTAATTGTGCCATGTTATACGCTTAGGTTTGAAATTAAAAAAAAAAAAAATTGATTGATTTATCAACCTTTAAAATTAGTAAGTAGGTAATTTTTTTTTATAAAATATGTATTTTTTTTAAAATAGAATGTAAGAAATAACTAAAAACGCATCTATGAAAAATTATAAAATTCAATTTAATTTCACCTTATAAGCTGATGACACAGTGGCGAAACCACCACCCTTTTTACCACGACCACCTAATAATGAAAAAATTACTCATTTAGATGTATATGTGCTACTTCATAATCACATTACGCACTTGGGGATTAAATCATCACTGAATAATTTATGGCTAATATTTTAAAAACTTGTTCCCCTGGCTTCTTTCCAGATTATCGTAATGTAAATTATATCAGTAAAAAAATTAATTTCGTAAAGTTAATAATCATAATAGCATTATAAATACCGGAACAAAGTACCATCAACAAAGCCAGAAGTTTATTAATAATAATTACCCTATAGAGAGCAGAAACGGTCATAAAACCAGATCCTTTTTGACGTTTTCCACCTACATTAATTAATTGAAAGTGTGTCATTTAAAATATAATCTTTGAATTTATAAGTAGGTATATATATTTAAAATTTACGGAATTTTTAAAGTAAAGATGAAGTATAAAATTTTATTCTTTAACTATAGCTAATTAGTATATACCTTTGCCACCACCACCAGCATCAGCTTGACCAGATTGGCCTGGATGATCAGCAAAGATTTCTCGTAAAAGTTGATTGCTACCCTTCTTGAATAAATCTACAACGGTGTCGTTCAATGGATCCTTGTTCTTCTCAAGCCAACCAGTAATATTGTATGGTACATTGCCAGCGTAATGACCAATGGCGAAGTGGGCAGGAGCTTGACCAGGTTTAGGTGGTTTAGGTTTCAAGAAGTTGGGTGATTTGCCTAAGTGATTGTTGTTCAATTTTTCTTCAAATGTTTTGTCAGTAGCTTTAGGGAACATAGATTCTTCCTCAAGGATTGATAAGATACCCATAGGCTGTTTCATATTAAAGCAATGTTACTTATTTCTAATATTTTAAATATTTGTGTAAACTCGCACAAATATGTACATCAAATATTGGATAGTCTGTATTGGTACTTTTTTTTTATAGATTTCTATATTATTTTCTCCTAATAAATACAATTTTTCTTTTTTATTTATATATGTACATATTCATACGTAAATAAAAAAAATTGATTCATACCAATATTTTCAGTAAATATTTTTATTATTAAAACTTAATAAAATAAAACCACTCATTATTCAGATATGAAATATATATATATATATATATATATATATATATATATATATATATATATATATATATATATATATATATATATATATATATATATAATTAATATATTTAAAATTTAATATTTAGCTATGTTATATATTTCATATCTAAAAAATAACACTTTTTAAAATCACGACTACTTAGAAATACATTATATATATATACCGAGTGTCCCGTTAGGATGTATACATACGGTTTACATGTTAACTGATGACACTTAAATCCCATATGAAAAAAGTTATGTCACAAGAGTGCTTTGAACAAAATAATACCAGTTTAATATTATCACTACTGTTACTATCGCTCTAACAACAATAATGCAGCAAAATAAAGAAATTAGTGTCTCAATTTTCAAGCAATTCACATTTTTACATAATAAATATTTGTGTCATTTTCTGTAAATTCAAAAGGCATTTTTTTATTTTCTTGTAAGTAAATATTAAAATAATAAAAATACCGAAAGAATATCTCTGTCGAAGAAATAATGTAGATAATTTAGTGGAAAAAATTACTTTATAAAAGAAAATTACCAAATATGTTTATTCAAGGCACTCTTGTGACATAACTTTTTTCTTATGGAAATCTAATGTTATCAATTAACGTGTAAATCGTATGTATACATCCGAACGGGACACCGCGTATAAAAATTACTACATTTTATTACAAAGTAAACTTACATATTCAGTGCAATTTGGGCCGAGCATTTAGTGCAGCTGTATAAATTCGAAACACACACTTAGTTTATAATAAATATTATTTATCTACCCTTGTGTTACATATTATACAATATTGTGCGAACTTACCTCACAAAGCATTTGTGATAGAGCTGACCAGAAGCTTAATAAACATACGCATCAATCAAGCCGTTATAGCTAAATTTAAAACTGATATCAGATATAGACGACTGGCTGTAATAGATTCGAAAAGAAAAGCCAATCCATGAAATTTTCAAAGCATCAATAAAAAATAAATTTTGATTGCGAAGCTTAAGTTATAATAATGATTGTTTCGCGAGTATAAGAATTTAACATTCATTCTACCAAATATTAAATTACAAAAATCATTCTTGCTGAAATGGTAAACGTGTTAATTTGATATTTTTCTTCTTTGTTCAAGACAAAGTGTACCTTCTCTATTAAATTAATTGTCGGTTGTAGGTCCATACCGAAATCAATGAAAGTCCATGGAATTCCTTCTCGTTCGTATTCCTCTTGTTCGAGAACAAACATATGATGGTTGAAATATTGTTGAAGTTTTTCGTTCGTAAAATTGATACAAAGTTGATTAAAGCTATTCAGCTGTATAATGTATGTACAGTCCAGTCGCCCATCACCGAAGGAAAACGTGTAAAAGAGAACATTTAAACATAAAAAGCAAGACAAAAATAGACGATAACAAATTTTACATATACTTAATATGACAATTAAACAGGGCAGAAAAGTAATTTATTTAAGAACATGAAGCCGTTCCTGCGAAACAAAAGTTAGGTACAACAAGAAAGGGTAGTTATCATACACAAAAAAACACATTTGTACAGATTTATTCTGCGCTTTGATTTTACAAATTATATATATATATATATATATATATATATATATATATATATATATATATATATATATATATATATATATATATATATATATATATATATATATATATATATATATATATATATATATATATATATATATATAATATACATATATATATATATATATATATAATATACATATATATATATATATATATATATATATATATATATATATATATATATATATATATATATTAGAAGAGATCTTTTAAATAAATCAAAGTGCATATTAAAGACATATATGTACATAAACAGAATATATAGGGTAACCTTGAACTAAAAGGGCCCTATATACCTTTTCTATTAGGTCAATACACTGTTGGAGATCCATGCCAAAATCAATAAAAGTCCATTCAATTCCTTCACGGGTATATTCTTCTTGTTCCAATACAAACATATGGTGATTGAAAAATTGTTGTAGTTTTTCATTGGTAAAATTGATACACAGTTGTTCAAAACTATTAAACTGAATTGAGCATATAAATTATTAAAAAACAGAAATGTAAAAACAACATTTACAAACAGCAATTTATGTCCTAACAACTTGCTGTTTACAATTATGAAAAAATGTGTAAGAAAGAAACAGAAACAAAAAAATTAAAATCACATGAAATTTTTCTAATAACACATTTGTAAAATAACTGACATTTCAGCAATCCAGCAGCAGCACAGAACCAAACCTTTATAAAATTCCTTGTCGTTGATGTCCCATTTGACTAAACTATAAAACCTAACTCACAAAATTACCTTTTCAATTAAATCAATACAAGCCACTAAATCCATTCCAAAATCTATGAAATCCCATTGAATACCCTCTTTTTTGTATTCTTCTTGTTCAAGTACAAACATGTGGTGATTAAAGAATTGTTGCAATTTTTCATTGGTAAAGTTGATGCACAATTGCTCGAAACCGTTGAACTATTTCGAGTTTAAAAATGAATGATGAAATAAAGGAAGTTAAAAAAAACAGTTTTAAATGATTAGGTAGGTATTTGGTGGTAAAAAATTGAAAAATTTTCAACGTCAAAATTGTGAAAATTAAAATAACTTGGTGTGTCCAAAGATAATATTAAAAGTTAACTGCAACGAAAATATGTCTATATAATAAGTGCAGTTTTCATGCAAAAATAGGAAGAACAGTGAACTGGTCCTGTTTTAATAAAATAGGTTTAAAAGTAAAAAATATTTATGAGAATTATTTTTAGCAGTGAAATTCTCTGTAATATATAAGAAGTAGTTATTATAAGGAAAAAAATCAAAAAATAAAAAACATAAACGACTTAATGAACATAATTAAAGCTATATCATGCAAGCTTACCTTATTATACATATTATTTTATAAGCTTATACCATTTAAATCTAGTAAACTAATTGATAAATAAAATTATTTTTTCCCTATATTTTTTAAATAATATCTAACCTTTTCAATTAAATCTATACAAGCAAGCAAGTCCATTCCAAAATCAATAAATGCCCAATCAATTCCTTCCTTTTTATATTCTTCTTGTTCGAGTACGAACATGTGATGATTGAAGAATTGTTGCAATTTTTCATTGGTGAAGTTAATACAAAGTTGCTCAAATCCGTTGTACTATAAATTAGTTAACATATAAAGTTGACGTTCTGTTACTACAAAGTGCTCTGCTATTTACATTGCAGGTGAATTGCAGCATATAATTTACAATAACTGTATTAAGCCTACTAATATTTACATAATCGTTAAAAATACGTTTACACTTTAGATTAATGTTATTAATTTTGCCTTTTATTTTCAATTATATTTGTAGTATTAATAGCTGATTGCTTCCTATTAAAATTTGTTAAAATATATTAATTGCCATATTATTTAGAAAAATAAAACTACTATTAGCACTAAACAAAATGTCCATTTTATAGCAGTAATATATACATATACGCTTCTTTACACCTACATATTACTGAAAAAAGCTTATTTCGCTACAAAAAATTTCACTGCAGGAGATTTCTATAGAAAATATTTAGTATTTTCACTAAGAATATTGAGTAGAATTTCTAAAACCGCTGCTGAATAATGCTGCAAATTTTTTTATTTAAAAATATAAAATTTCTGTAACTGTAATAAAAAATATCATCTACTTTGGTTAATTAATGCAACGATCAGCAAATTGAACTAACAGATAATGAAATAATAGCTAAGATCTTTGTGGGCAGGTTGCTCTTAATTCTAACTTTCAATAAATGAATATAAATTATTAATGAAATATTATCCACTACTTCCTTAGATATGTACCGAAAATGTTTTCTGTTTTATGCATTTATTTTATTATTATTATTTTATAAAAGTGAAAATTATAATATTATCCAAGTTGCCGGTCGTCGAATTAATTAATAGGAAAATAAATTTAACTGAATGGGTAAAATTATCAGTATAAAACTAAAATTCTTGCTCAGCGAGATAATGTTGAAAAATCTAAATATTTTAGTTTCCATTGACAGACTTCCAGACAGATCGTAATATAATATAGTTATATTTAATACTTACGTCGAAAATTTCGAAACCGGCAATATCCAGTACACCAATGAAATATTGTCTTTTTTGTTTCGTATCCAAAGTTTCGTTACATCGCTTGACTAAATATTTGAATATACGATCGAAGATAGCCTTAGCCATGGCACCGACTGAATATGCGACCTGTTCCTTATTACGACCTTGTGTGACGAATTCGTTACCGACTTTAATTCTGGGTTTCAAGAAGGCTTTGTACATTTCATCAACATCAACACCCAAAAGTTGTGCAATTTTTTGACCAGCCTATATTCAATTAAGCATTAATAATATAAATACTTAGACTATATAAATTATTATCACTTACTTCTGTGCCATCAGCTTCAGCTTGTTCTTCACGACCTCTTTGCTTGAATTTCATAGCACCCATATGCATAACAGCGGCAGTAATTTTGTAAATATCATCCTTTTCTTGTTGTGTGAAACCAAGTACATCAAAAGCCAACTAGATAAGAAAATATCAATATATTATCTAAGGTTTTTCTATATTTCCAAATTTTGAAATTGACCATGAAGATTAATATATTTTATTGCTTATATTAGCTGTAATACTTCATACGTAATTCTTTTTAGACGTTGATAAGTAATTAATATTTACCATTAAGTTGATTATTATTTAAGAATTATTTATTATATACATAATACCATTGTGTTATTATTTACAGTAGAAAAAAAATCCAGCTAAATTTAATAACTGCTTTAAAAAAAATAAAATAAAAATAGAAACTTGATTTTACGAGTAAAAAGTAAGTTGTGCCATTCCAAAAAGCTTTTTGAAGGAGTGAGCGACCTTTCATAGCATTTATTTGATTCACTTCTTTAGAGATTAACATGCAAAAGTAAAATCAAATAAATGCAAAAGTTTGGATTGTATTATTGATTTTTGACGACTCGAATCAACTTTTTACTAATTAATCGTTCTAAGTCGCCACGCTTCTTTTATTACAAAATGGAAGTTAAAGAGCAGTAATATAAGTTACTGTAACTTACATCAGTTTTTTCCATTTCTACAGAATCATTTACTCCAGGAATCCGTGTTTTACCTTGACAAATAAAATAATAGCCTCCAATTCTGTTGCTCAAAAAAGTTTTTTCTATAATCAGTGTAAAAATAAAAAAAAAACTACTTTTAGAAAGGCTACTCGCCCCGTAAAAGCGAAATTAAATAAGCTTATGGAAAAGATAAAATAAAGTAACAAATAACAGTAATAGATGGAATTACAATACTACAACAAATAAGTAAACAATTAAAAAATAGCAACACTCAAAACAGCCATGAACAAACTTCGGAGATGATTCATAAGGTCGGGGTTTGCCCGAGCACTTACGTCAGTAACCATCATCTCCTCGGCATCATCAACTCCAGGAATAGAAGTTTTTCCTTGTGCAACGAAGTAATAATCGTTTATATTATCGGATAACAAACATTTTTCTGTGAATTAAAAAATGGTATATGAATGTATTAGTATGTATTCACACAAATCGTTTTATAATATGTTGAGCAGATAATATGTCATGATTTTATTATCTGCATCTGAAAAAATATAAAAGTAAAAGGGTCTGCCCATAATAGAATGCCTCGGTCTGCGGAGCATTGTAAACTCATTCAAAATTCAAAAAAGGAACATTCGTATTGAAACAAAAACATGTGCTTAATCAACACCTATAATATTATGTTCTTCGAGAAGAACTTACATCTGTGGCGACCAATTCTTCACCATCATCTACATTAGGAATAGTAGTTTTGCCTTGTGCTACGAAGTAATAATCCTGAACGTTATCGCTGAGAAGGCACATTTCTAATTTTTAAAAAAGGAAAAAAATACTAATAAAATTTCAATATACAACCTAAGACGTTTCTCGTAATTTGCCAAAAAAACAGTATTGATTTTTAGATGTTATGTAAGACAATAGTTTACCTTTAAGGCCTTTTACAGCTCCTGACATCATTTGATAGAAAATGTGGTATGATCGTTCAAGGGATTGTTGAGAAATTACTCGAGCTTTCTCGAGCAAATCTATAAAGATGATTATGAAAAGTTATTAATCAGTTGATACTAAGAACTCAAAAGATAAACTTACAAGTTTCAATGTCAGCACCAGCTAATTTACCAGATGGACCGAAGTGAATACGGATGAATTTACCCTAGCAGAGAAAGAAAATATATTTTTACGTTAAATTATTGAAATCTTATAACTGGGACAAGTGTAAAATTTGCTTACGAAACGTGAAGAGTTGTCATTACGCACGGTCTTAGCATTACCAAAAGCCTCAAGTACGGGATTTGTTTGGACGACCTGATCTTCCAAGGATCCCTTCTTTTTGTCTGTTTCTTCCTGTTCTTTTTTCTTTGTTGAGGCACCGACAGTGGCAAAGTACGCAATTACCTTTTTCGTATTTTCAGTCTTTCCAGCACCAGATTCACCACTAATTTTAAGAAGAAATAATTATTAGCTATAGAAGTACTGTAATATATAAATGTTTATTATCCAAATACTTACGTAATCAACATAGATTGATTTTCGTGATCTGTAAAAAATCGGTAATTAATTATTATTATTATTAACTTTATTTTAATTTTTCTACTGAAGCTCAATTTACTTACTTGTTAACATGTTTACGTAGGCGCCGTCAGAGATAGCGAAGATATGTGGTGGTACTTCATTACGGCGCTTACCTCTGTACATTTTGGCACAACGATTTGTATATACTGGGAATCTCTTGTATGGATTAATAGCAACACAAAATAGACCTGAATATGTCTGAAATACATTTTAAAAAGTGATAAGATCCGTAATATTTTATATAAAGTCTTATATACTGAAGGTGTAGAATTAGCTTGCTGCTTACTTACCTTTTTACATATACAGTTTTATAATTTTATCAAGATTTGTTACTCAAAAAGATTAATTAAAATATATTATTACAACGCTAATCCATACCTTCAATATACATACATTTTTTTTTTTAATGAAAATTTTAAGTTATTGAATATTTAAGTACTAAAGAAATCAGAGCAGGTTGTATGTTTTTATACAGTTCCTGGTATTAAATATCCTATAGCAGTTCTGATCTGAGGAAGGTGTTTCTGACCCGATATCCTCTTAGATACACATACTAACAGTATAATAAAACAAGGTAAAAGGTAGGAAATTACAGGGTTATACAAACAGTACAACAAACGCTTATTTACAATTGTTTTCTAGTTTATAGGAAACAAAGTTTTTGGGGAAGGCGACTCTTGCCTGGTGACCCCCTATAAAATTACTTACAAAAAAGCATTATATTAAGTATATAGAAAGGTAAAGTTAAAATAAACAAAAAAATAATATATTAAGGCTAGAAGTTAGTATAATATAACCTAATAAAAGTTATATTATAATATTAGTATTGGGTGGAAGTTTAGTTTCAGGTAAAGAATATTTAGTGAAATTTGAAAATAAATAAATAAATGATTATTAAAAGTAATTAATAATTTTGAAATATTTAAGGGTTAATTTCCGGTAAATGAATGAAAAGTTCAAAATCGTTTTTATTGTTGTGGGTGTGGGGTCACTTACGTAGATGAGCTTGGCGTAATATCTTTGTTTAAGATTGTGGAGTACAGAGGCATCATTAAGGTATGTCAAATTTGACATATCTTCGCATTTTTCGTATTTTGGTGGATTTACTTGGCCTACTTGCTCTTTCTTGAATACTTTTTCCTGTATAATAAAAATGGGAATGTTAAAAAACTGTTAAAAGTTACTTACATAGATTAGTTTTGCATAGTATCGTTGTTTCAGATTGTGTAAAACAGAAGCCTCATTCAAAAACGTTAAATCCGCCATATCTTCAACTTTTTCGAATTTCGGTGGATTTACTTGAGAGAGCTGATCTTTCTTAAAAACTTTTTCCTATTGTCACATGACATATATTTATTATCACAAGAAAATTTAATTATACATAAAACATATACAGATAGAGACATTTTAAAATTTCAAGAATGTGGAATGAATATAACAGACAGAGAATGGACAAGAGAATAAGTAAATTAGATGATGCTAGATGTGTCTAGATCTTGTTTGTGGGACATTGATAAATAAATAATTAAAATGTGTTTCATACACTGTCAATGTCGCCTACAGTGTCTTAATATTGTTTTCTTAAATACTTATAGTTTTCTACAAATTCGCTAGTTCAACAAATTGTACATGGGAAATTTTAAAGTTTCTCTAACTGTATAATATATCAACATTATCCAAGTTAATATGCTGTAAGAAAAATATAACAAGTGTATGATGTAAAAAAGTAATATTTAGGGCAGCCAAAAATATGCAAATGCACACATATGTATCAATAGAATTCTCAAAATTTTACGAGCATATCTTTAATTTCATGAGGCATATTTCTACCTTCGAAAAGTATATTTTTATCGTTTAAAAATATTTGTTAGAACTGTAACAATTATTATATTTCTTTTTATTTTAAAAATTTTAAATTTATGTAGACAAAATAAGTAATGCCTACTTATAATACATAGTTTTGATGCCCTTACTTCAAACGTTATTAATTTTACTAACGTGTATTTTAATATCTTAAAACATCAAAGTTATACATAATATTTGTACGTTATTTCGATAATACTGAACACTTTGAGCGGAACCATTTTAAAATGTTTTAATGGTCTTTTAAAGCCCAAGTAAGATCACATATAATATCGATAATTACTTTTCATTACAGATAACTTGCACCATTTGTACAATTGTAGAAGTGGAAGTATCAAAGTAAGTGTATTCTTAGACCACTTCATTACATTAAGTATAATATAGTATACATGTATGTGCAATATCCAAAATTTTGTAATTACATAAAATTTAAGAAAATTAAAAAAAGGCTAAAAAATATTTTTAATTTTGTAAATTTTATAGTAATTTCATCGATGACATGTTTTTTCCGACGTATTATTTCTGACGGAGAGCTAAGATGGTGTAACTTCCGACCATTTTATGTCATTCTAGTATTTTTCATGTACATTTTATCATTCGTTTATTTCGTTTGCCGGAAATAACACCGTCGGAAAGTATACGGAATTATTTTATTAAATATGTATTTCGTCAATTCGAAGGGCTGACCTTAATTTTTTAATATTAATCGTACCTCACCACCTGGAACGAGTACAGTGACTAAGTCACCTTTAGTGGCCTTAATTTCTCCGAGAACAAATCCTTCTTTTTCGTCCGGAACCCAGCATGATTTCTTTGCATCGTATGGCTTTGTTTGATCAATTCGTTTTTGTTCTAAGGATACAAACAAGTATGGGGCTGGATCGGGTTCATCCCCCTCATATTTCTCAATTTTCGGCATGGTGTCGGACGGGCAGAAAGATTAGGGCTAACGAGACACGTAAAACAGCCCAAAAGCCTTCCTGAAAAATGAAAGAGGAAATATTAAATTAAATGACAATATGTAATATTTGCAACAATAAAGCTAATAAGCTGTATATATATATATATATATATATATATATATATATATATATATATATATATATATATATATATATATATATATATATATATAGGTATATTACGTGAACTTTTAATTATTGTGTAAGTATAGATTGAAATATTACAGTCAACAATTTAGAAATATGTATAAAACTTCATAAAATTTTATTGTTCTTAATAGCTATTTAGGTATCATATAGCTATTTACAAAATACGAATGTGATTTCTTAAAAGAAGAGTATTGTGTTAATTAGTAAATATAAATTATTCGCATTACTTTAAATTGCATTTATATTAACAACAGACAATCCGCACCATAAATGGAGACTACTTAATTTCAACAGTTGCAACATGCAATAGTTATATATATATATATATATATATATATATATATATATATATATATATATATATATATATATATATATATATATATATACTGTATGTATTTAGCCACAGTGAGCTCTGAGGTTATTTTTAAATATCTGACTTGCGTGCGTGCGCGTCACATAGGATGTAATGTGTTCGCAACAGTTGAAAATAATTCGGTATCGAAATTTTAAAAATAAGCTAAAGCCAGAATACATTGACGTAAACAGCATCCAATGAAATTTAGTTTTTACTATCTGTTTCTACGATTATTTAATACAAATGTATGCTGTGAACAAATCTGAATTATTGAAATGCTTTTAATTAGTAGCAGTATGTGAACATTTCCTTAATAAATTGTTAAATTTTAGTTGCTTATCCTATCATGATTAAAATTTCGCTTTAGTTGTGTATTAGCAATGCAAATTTTATTGAAGTAATCAGTTATTTTTTAATTTATTAGCAATAAATTTAAAAATTTTTATTGTTGTTAACATATAGTTTCAACGATATCAATTGTTACTGTGATTGTTACCACGTTATTAAAAATAACTATCCATTAAAATAGTAATTCTGTCTTTTTGCAATTGGAATAGAATTGAAAGTTCACTTTTTTATTTAAGCATGATTTGAAATAAATTTCTTTTAATTTAAATGTTACATTAATTATGTTATTAATAAATAATAATTACGAAGTTGTAAAATTGTAATTATATTTTTGTATGCTTTTCCGATATGAGAACTATTTGAAAAAAACAAGAAGCTTATGGAATGGATGGATGATATTTCAGTTAAACACAAGGGCAATTCCATGCATTAAAATTTAGACGGCACATCGATGATGAAGACAAAATTGAATGGTATTTTTAAATGACTGCGACTCTTTTACATTACATTAACTAAACGTTCAATTACAGCTTAGCGTTGCAATTGTCGTTACCGTATGAAATAATAATAATTAGCAGTCATTTAAAAGTAGTTTATTGTTAATCCGAAAATGTTTTCGATGTCACTATTGTTATTTTGCTACACACAAGGCAACAATGAAAATAATAGTGTAGTAAACGTTCACAATTAGTAATTTTTAAATCCACACACGGTAGCACAGAGTTCACTCAAGTGTTACAACTGAATATCACTGATGTAAAAGCTCTTTCAATGCGACACACAATGCTATTCTAAAATGTTTAATTGTTGTAATACACATTGTCTTATCACACTTACGTTCGAAAGCCGTTCTGACCGCCTTCAACGGCTGACCCCTGATTATAAAGTGGGCAACGTGATCCAATTTAGTAACGAGCTTAATCATTGGCCAATATTTTCAACCAATCAAAATAATCGTTACAAACGACTCAATCTACCTTTTTAGGCGGAGGTGCTACAACTAACGGGCAACGAAGTAAGTGCTACGAAAATACATTCAACCACCTCTTTTCAGACATTTCATCTATTTGTCTCAGTCACTAGTCTACAGTAGATTTTGTAGATTTACGTTCGTATATATGTCTTAGTTATCCGTGGCAAGTTGACTGATCATCAGCTGAGAAAAATTTTCGGCCCATCTTTATTTGCTCATTCAATAGGTTTCCGACCTCGCCGACAATATTGCAAAAAATAATTGTTAAGAAACACTGAGTTAAATAATTTTCTATTCAATTAAAAATCCTATGGTGAATTTAATTTATTATTTACTATTTCATATTTTTTATTTTATTTATTTTTTATTACTATTTTAAGGAAAAGTAAAAAAAAAGGACAATATTTATTACACCTACTCTGATGTTTTATTGTATTTAAATACAATTGTTGTGGAAGTTTTTTTATTTCTTTTTTTTTTTAAATTACAATGAATAAGAAGAATTAAAATTTAAATTTGCAACAGATAATAATACTTTAATAATAATAATAATAAAAATAATAGTAAAAAAAAATATTAATAATGTTTATGCAAATAAATAGTAATTAAATTAAACAAAGATTTATCAAAACTAAAAATGAAAAACAATAAATAAATAAAGATGAAAATAAAAAATAAGTTATTATTAGCATTTAGTTAACATAATATGTACTTTCTACACTGCCAGTAAAATTGTGGTTTGGTGACCAATAATTTCAATAATATTAATGTTTACGAATTGTTATTTAATGTACAAACTTAAAAGTTCATTGTTAAGTACTAATGAATTATGTGGTGTGTTTAGTAGCACTACAATTACGCAGAGTGTCTGATGATATTTGTCTCTGATCAGAGGCGTAACTACAATGTAAGTAAGAATTTTGAATATTGAAAAATTTGAAAAACTGGAGATTTTTTTCTTTTGTTGCTCGCCACTCGCATTTTTCGGGAAAAGAAAAAGTGGACTTTTCATAGCGGAGCGCTCGAGTCAAAATCGTTCCAGGGCGCAAAATTTGTAGTTACACCTTTGGCTCTGACAGTATTTTGAAAATGGCTTGGAGAATATACACAAACTGTTCTTTTAGATCTGAATAAAATAAAACATCATTTTTTATTAGCAATGAGATGAATTGGCTGGTTAATTAGGTAAATTTAATGTGTATGTAGGATAACACAGGGCTGCATCGTGCGATTGTCCACCAAACAAAAGTATTTATATGCAAGGAACTTTTTTTTTTCAAGATAAAATAAAGCAATTAGTATTTTTATTGCAATAATATTTGCATAATTTAAAAAAGTACACTACTAAAATATAAGAATAAGAGAATACTAAAGAAGAAATGCTAGAAAGTTGGAAACCAGCGGAAATTAAAATGAACGATTAAAGTGCATATGACGCTCGAAAAAAAGCTTTGAATTCCGGGAAAATATTTAGTTTTAGGGGTTTAAAACTAATGAAAATACAAAGGTTTTGAAATCACTTCTCGTAAGCAGATGGGTATATACCAGAATCTCCTTAAGGGTTATACTGATAAATTTCAAAATTTGTTGGCTTTTTCTATATATTTTAGTAAAATCATGTTTGTAAACAAAAGTTTTTTTTTATAGTTAAAAAAAAAAAAATCATACCAAAAAAAGTTTTTTTTTTTTTTAAATGACCGTTATTTTTGACCCTGGACCAAACGAAGCAAGGTGATAGAGAAGCTCAAGACGCATCGATTTGATCTCTAATATGTAGTTCAACTTTGGTTAATTTAGAAGTTTAACTTTTAGTGTATTTTAAATTTAACTACAATACAAATCTTGTCATTCTACCCAGACTACAGTATTTATTCCCAAATGGAAACCCTTTCTCTCTCTCACTCATATATATAAATACATAAAGAGTAAGTGAGAGAGGTGATTTCCATTTGAGAATAATTACTGTATTAACAGTTAGCAATTGTTAACATTTTTTTTTGTTTAACAAAGATATAAATTCCTGCTAAAAAACAAGAAAAGTCATGTTTCTTTTTTGCATAAATATGGTGGCGGTAACGGTTAAAAGTTGAGACCCCCAAAAGACACACCCTTGATACCCAGTACAATCCGAATACAAAATTTCAGACCTCTAGATTTATTTGTGTGACCCCCTACCCGTACGAGCAGTACAAACTTCGAAAACGTCAAAAAAATATGAAATTGTAGCTTAAAAATGGGTAAATGGGATGGATAAAATACTAAAACGTCCAAAAAGCACACCCTAGGTACGAACTCTATCAACAAACCAAATTTCAACCCTCTACGTTAATTCTGGGGGGGGGGGGCGGTGGGGGTGCCAGCCAAAACACTTTTTTTCCCTTTACTTCCACCAGATCATCCTAAGAAACTGAATTTTGGATATGTTGTAGATAATTGACCGAAACATTATTTCCAGCCGGTTTGGAAAAGTTTTACTGTTTTATTGTTCTCCACCACCGCCTGAAATGTTGAGTCGGATCCAAAATTTGCCCAAAATTTTACCCCACTTTGATAGTATTGTTGTGCATCGGAATGAGCCCCATTTACCAAAGGACCCCTCCGGATAAGATAGGTGAATCTGCCTAAGGCCAACCTTGGTCTGGAGTGCCATGGTAGGGTTCACCCTTGCACATGTATTCCATAGTTGCAATATTAAATCAAGGTAGCTTTACGTTTTCGAGTTGTACCAAAATGTTCAATTTTGGACTTCTCGATTTCCCACTTTCCTTCCCCTCAAGTGCATAAGTATTATATATATGCATGTAGGGTCTAAGAGCTCCATAAGACAGTGCATGCAGTTCTCCAAAACACGGTGTTTAGAAGAAGATATTTGCAAAAATTTCTAAATGAACTATGAAAACACACAAAACGCGACCCTGGACCAAAATGAGACATAGATTTTTGAAATTTACGCCTTTGAATTAGTAAATATATGTCTAAAAATATTTCGCAAAATTGAGCCAAGTAAGGCTAATTTAAGGATCTAAATACAAGGGGCTCTAGTGGCACACGGTGTTACAGTCGCCTTAGTGGGCTTGTTTAGCCATAAAATATGGCGACGCCTTCCAGGCACCCTTAAAAAAAGCAAGCGTGTGCGATTAAGGCTCATTACTAGTGTTTTCATAAGTATGGAAAGGTCTTACAAAATATCATAAATCAAAAAACATGACCGCCGTTACAAAAAGATAAACTGAAAAGTTAAAAACAAGTTATCCTTGAATCACATCTAGTCATTGTCCAGAAGGTAAGGCGAGGACCTAGTGAGCGTGGTTTTTTTTTAATTTTTAATGTTTTGCAAGACCTTTACAGCAGAAAACACTGGTTATGAGATTTTATCGCGCACAGCACACATGCTTTTATTTAAAATGACAGGAAAGCTTTGTGATTTCCTATGGTTGGATAAACCCATTCCAACGACTATAAAGTCACGTGTCTAGAGCTTCTTGCATTTACAGAGCACTTGCCCTGGTATAACTCGAAAACAAAACACAAAGCTAGTTTGCCTTAACATTGCCAGATATTTTTTTATATTTTTTTACTAATTCGAAGCTATATTATGTCACCTGGCCTATGTTAGTAAAGCAAGAATTTTAACAATATCACCCCCATCTACATAAATTGTTTAAGACGCCTTTCCATGGTTTTTAGTGGTAGTGCTTGTCTGTCTACCCCACTGGTTTTTCTACGACGTCAACTAGCCTATATTACTCAGAGTAACGTAAGGATTCTAATGATACAACAGACATTTAAATCGGCTCACATGTAGCTGCTACCATCTATCACCTAGCAGGGGGTCGATTTTGACCAGGATATCACAGTCAGCACAAATGTTGAGTAACTTGTTGTAAACGACTACATCAGTAACAGTTCAAATAAAAACACATTAGTACACTAGTTTAGGGGTTTTTGAAAGTGTGTAGTGTGTGTCATCTTAGTGTAAAGATAAGTTGGAGGTAAGGAACCTTTAGAAGCATGTGTTCTTAACAAAACTCTTCAATAATTGCGATAAAAATTCAAGGATAACTTGTTTTTGATTTTTCAGTTTACCTTTTT
This sequence comes from Brachynemurus nebulosus, assembly GCA_035578155.1. Lineage (NCBI taxonomy): Eukaryota > Metazoa > Arthropoda > Insecta > Neuroptera > Myrmeleontidae > Brachynemurus > Brachynemurus nebulosus. The sequence goes on along the minus strand of JAPWDM010000001.1, from coordinate 86,152,795 downwards.
GTGACGGAGGTACCCCACTCGACCTAGCCCCCCCCCCACCTTTCAGAATTGAAAGAACAAATAGCGCATAATTAGGAGCTATTTACGAGCTTTCGTATTCCGTGAATTAAAAATTTTAAGCTCGACACACTGAGCAAGAATTTAATATTTTCGAACTCGACTCAGCCCCCCCCAGCGCTTAAAAATAAAAATTTCAGGCCAATTTTTGCGGTAGAATTAAGAGCTATTTATGAGCTTTTGAACAAGTATAATTTCGATTTTTGAGCTCACCCCGGTAGTCTCCAAACTACCCTTAATTGATGAAATTTGAGGAAGAAGGTACTTGAAAAATCAAAAATAGATTATGTTTTAAAAATAAAAGGGAGATTATGTCTAAAAATAAAGCTCTAAATTCGCACATTCTAATTATTCAGTCGCAACCCCTTATAAAAACCACCCCGCATCTCCTTGAACTAAAAGAAAGCTATTATAATTAAAGTGAAAAAAAAAAAAACTATATTTATTAAAAGCAATTAAATATTATTTACGATTTATCAGCTCATAAAATACGTAAATTTCCATTATTGAGTTGCAACCCTTTACAAAAAAAATAATTTTGCACATAACAGAGAACTACACTTTGAACCAGGACTTTACAATTAATTTGTTTTTAAAGTCTTTATTCTATAATGTCTATTACCTATAATTTATTATTTTATATGTGAAGGGCTTTGAGTTTGTAAGATTAAAATAATATATTTTTAGTATATTTTAATGAAAACTCATGCTAAAACTCACCCCTCTCGCCCTGGTCGCTCTCATTTTTTAGGATTAACACAAATTATAGCACAAAATTACAAGCAATTTAGGATTTTTCATATTCCACGAATTACAAATTTTGAGCACAACCTTTAAGAACTTAATATTTTTAACAAGTAAGAATTTAATATTTTCAATGGTGGCTACGTTTCGATACTCGAAATTATCTTTTTTGGAAAATTGTTAGTATACCTTGTTTTTTATCAGCACATCTAAATAACACCTAAAATACAGATATTTTCATGTAGTTATTTTCTAGGATTTCAAAAACTTGTTTTTTGGGGATGGCTAGTTTTATGAAGGTGTAATTTTCTCCATTTTAATTTTAGTTCCCGTTTATATCGAGGAAATCGAGAGCAGTGTATAAAGATTTGCAAATCAATAAAAAAATACGTTATTTCAAAGGTTTATGTTAAGTTTTAATTTTTTGTCAATTAACTAATAATTTTTTTTTATTACATTAATTTTTTTTTATTAATTTTTTTTTTTTTTGTTACTTCAGCTAAGGTGGGTACACAATATATATTAAACTCAAATAAATCGGCGCAGTAATTTCGTCAAAAAAAATTTTTTTTGAAAATTTTTGTCTGTTTGTGTATTCATAAACTATTAGTCTCGGAGGGTTGAAATTTGGCAGGAATGTATCTGGGGCTAAGAAGTATTATTTCCTATAAAAACAATCAATTTTGCGTCAAGGGCCGTTTTCCCTATCTTACCCGGCTATGCCCTTTGTGCTACGTCACAATCAATCAAGTAACATATGGGACGTTAAGCAGTTCAACCAACAACAATATCCTGGAACAAATCCTTTATAATACAATTAATATTACTGACATTTCTAAAAACATTAATTTAGATTTGTTGCAGTTAAAACATTTGGAAAACACAGACACCTTACAAATTATGAAAATACAACATTACACGCACATCAGTATCACAGCTATCATCATTCAAATTCTAATAGCAACATGCATAGGATGTATCTCACATATCGAAAATGTAAGAAACAAGAAAACATTCCAGAAATGGTCCAGTATATGATGGCGCCTACAGCACCACCAGTGGAAAATGCAGTCGTTCAATTCCCTTTTAAAATTGAACTCCCATCTTAAGGAGGGAGGAGTCATGAATTCTGGACTAAGCACCTTAATGGAACATCAGCTAATCTTCAAACTACTTCATTAAAAACACCCATAGGATATGTAACCAATGTCATACAAATTTCAAGAGAAAGTTAGCCCAACGTATGAACTAATATCCATTAAATATACCTACAGGATACACAACCAATGTCATTTCAAAAAGTGACAGGAAATTCAGCTGTATATAATTCAAGACAAAATTAGGACAAATAACAGTCGTTCAAGTCAAATCTCGCCAGAGTCAACTACGTATTAACTCGATCACCGCGCGGTGGTAAAGTAAATATTATAATACTTTTAACTTGTATAAAATTTGAAATTGTTTTATTATTTTCAACTTGTAAATTTTTAAAAGAGGTCAAAATAGGACGATTAGACCCAACTTACCTATGTACCAAAATGTATCGTTTACACGTGACAGGAATTCAAAGTTTACTTAAAAAATCATATTTTTGTACGCTGTTCGGAAACCCGTGAATGAATTTTAATGATATTTGGCACCTGTACATTTCAGAGAAAGTCATTTCTTTCAGTAGCCAAAGAAACTCAAACAAAATTGGAGAAGGGCTAAAACCACCCCCACTCCTAGATAAATTTGTTCAGAATTTTCTTACGGATGATGATCTAGTTCTAAGATTTTTTTTAAGGGGAAGTTTTATTCATTATCTTCAGTTTTTGTCTCTTGTATAAACTTCGTATCCCACATAGTTGTGAAGAAAAAAAATGTTTGTTCAAACACTGACAGTCGATAAAACTAGTGCAAGTTTAATTATATGCAAAAGTTAGTTAGTCATAGATACAAACATACATATTAACCTTTTTACAACAAATGCTCAATGTGACCCCCACCTTCATTTATGCAGAGGTCAACACGACGTAAAAAATTGAAGTGCACCCTTCTTAAAACGTCATCGTTTTCTCGTAATACATTTACAGCATTTTGACTGCTGTTCCCCAGACGTAAAAATCACAAGGATTTAAATCTGGAAATCGAGGTGGTCTTGTCCCCTACCAGCCCATCTATCAGCGAATTGTTCGTTCAAATATTCCCTTACTGCACATGCAAAATCAGGTGGTGGATCGTCACACATGAAATACATGTTTTGACACAAATTAAATGGTAAATCTTCTAATGATTCTGGTAAAGTTAAAGAAAGAAGAAGAAAAGGTAACTAGCACCATTTGAACCATATAAATCACCAAGACCTGATTGCATACTACCATGTATGCTGCAAAGTGCATAATGCATGGTTGCTCCAATCCTGTGTACTATCTTTAGAGCAAGTTTGGCTCTTGGACATATACCAAACATATGGAGAAAGGCTAAGGTTTTTTTTTTATACCTAACTCTGGAAAAACTTGTTATGACCAGGCAAAAAGCTTGGGACCCATTAGTCTATCATCTTTCATATTGAAAGTAATGGAAAAGATCATTGACAGGCACATTAGGGATACAATGGGGTATACAAGAACATTACATAAGAACAAATTTGCCTATCAACCAGGAAAATCTACAGAGTTGGCTCTACACCATCTAGTTGGGCGGATAGAAAAAACAATGGAAAACAAGGAAATAGCTTTAGCAGCTTTTCTTCACATTGAAGGAGCTTTCGATAACACCTCATATACATCGATTACCAACGCAGTATTAGAACGGGGAATTAACCCGATAATCTGAAACTGGATAAATACACTTCTTGCGGATAGGGTCATTCAAACCAATTTCCATGAAGAAACAATTGAGGCAAAATCTACAAGAGGTTGTCCGCAAGGCGGGTTACTTTCTCCTCTTCTATGGAACCTTGTAGTGGACGATCTCATTACGGAATTAAATGAACTTTTATCTATCTATGCCCAAGGATATGCTGATGACATAGTCATTCTTATTAGAGGCATGGATATTAACACGATTCTTGATCTTATGCAACAGACCTTTAATAAGGACTTATTAAATAATCTTATGGTAACTGGTGCATGGACAGGAATTTGAGTATAAATCCTCAAAAGACCAATCTTATACCTTTTAGACGCAAAAGATTGGGATTCTATAGGCTTAAAACGCCAACATTATTTAGTGATAATGTCAATATTACGAGGGAGGTTAAATATCTGGGAGTTATACTAGACAGCAAATTAACCTGGAATCAACATATTGACTACAAAAGTAACCAAGCCAAAACTGGTCTATTAAGATGTAAGCGAGTGCTTGGAAAGAAGTGGGGAATGAAACCAAGTATGGCTCATTGGATATATACTACGGCGATCAGACCCATCATAACGTTTGCAGCGGTTGTGTGGTGGAAGAAGACTGAGCAGAAAACTGTAAGGACCAAACTGGAGAGCTGGGAATGCTCAGCATGTCTTGGGATTACAGGGGCAATGTCATCCACACCCACAAAAGCAGTGGAAATCATTCTGTCATTAACTCCTCTGGATATATTTATTCGTGGAGTTGCCAAAATGACAGCCTACAGGCTAGAGAAGACTGGGTAGTGGCTCAAGATTCATTATGGATCTTCACACACCAGTATCTCTCACGAAATATGTAGCAAAAGTCTACAAATGCCATCTGACATTGTAGAAACTAAATACCTCTTTGAAAGGCCATTTGTAGTTAGCATCACACCGCGAACTGAATGGCGAGAGGAAAACATGGAACATAGAAGTGGGGATATAATATGGTACACTGATGGTTCCAAAATCAATGACCGAACAGGAGCAGGAATATTTGATGTTTGTCCAGCAGTTGAAATATCTCAACATTTGGGGCAGTACGCTACAGTGTTCCAAGCAGAAGTGTTCGCAATAATTTGCTGTCTCTATGAAAATATAAGAAGATCTTATCAAAATAAGAATATTTTTATTTTCAGTGATAGTCAAGCAGCACTCAAAGCTATTAACTCGTTTCCGGTTAAGTCAAAACTTATACTGGAATGTAGAGAACTACAAGAAATAGGTAGCAAGAACAGAGTTTCTCTGATATGGGTACCAGGCCACGTGGGAGTTGATGGCAATGAGAAGGCTGACAAACTTGCAAAGCAAGGTGCATTAAAAGATGACTACAGCCCAGAACCCTACTGTAGGATAACGATTAAAACCGCTAAAGGGGAAATTGCTGAAGCCATGACAAACGAAACAACTGCAGTTTGGAGGAATGCTGCAGAGCAAAGACATTATGATTAAAGGACCTTCCATGAAATTATCATCCGAAATTCTACAACTGGATAGAACGAAGATGAAAGCTATAGTGGGTTTTCTTACTGGATACTATCATTTAAGGAAGCATCTGCATCGAATGGGAATATATAGAGAAGAACCAGTATGCAGGAAATGTGGGGTGGAAGATGAAACAGTCCACCACATTCTATTTGAATGCGAGGCATTAGCTCGCATTAGGCACTCAACACTGGGATTGGGTACAGAGCTTGAGACTATTCATCGGGATCCCGTAAGGGCCCTAATTGACTTCATCAAAGAAGCGGGCCTCTTACGCATAACTGATGAATAAATGGGGTTACTGCACAATATTCCAATAGGAATCAGTGCATGGGCTGACAGGACCACCCCCCCCCCCGCCCGTAGGAAGAAGAAGAACTAGCACCATTTAAATCATTAGGCAATCAGAACGATCCAATCAAAAAAATTCAATAATTCCGATCCAAACATTAATTTTAAATTCCCATTGATAATGTCTACCTTTAACAGCATGTGGATTTTCGTCTCCATTAATATGTTCATTGTGTAGATTTGTCATGCCACGTCACATAAAACAAGACTTGTCATCAAACAAGATATTAGTGTGAAATCGAACATTGATTACTCTGCGCTTCGGAATAATTTGTGCAAAAGGGTCTCGCCGGGTAAGCATATGTGATTTCGGCCCAGCGGCTTTTTCGGCTTTTCTTTTTCATGAATGTTGCTTATGGTCAGTAATGTTCGAAAATATAGGTATTAGACCTCTATCTCCTATATTCTCAGAGATATAGATATCACTCAAGGGGTTGGTCTAAAACATGCACCCTCAAAAATTCAATTATTATTTTAATGCAGTAAATGACGTCATACTAATGTAAAAAAATTATATAATACAAAGCTATCGTTGAAAAATATTCCCCGACACTTTTGTAGGTTTCCTTTTTTTTTGTCCTTGTCGTACACTTTTCAACACTACACCAGTGTCCTTAATCAGTGGTTTTTACTAAGTTTTTTAAATATTTGACATAATAATATTTCATCTTCACAAAGTTAAAAAAATGATGTAATACTGTAAAGAAAAGTGAAATATGTCATTTTCAAGTAGAATAAACTATTTTCGTTTGAATATTGAAAAATATTTAAAGTTCGATTACTTTGTCTATTTCACGAATTAAAATTATTTTTATTTTTACTGAACGCGTTTTCAACCTTTCGGTCATCCTCAGAGTAGAAAGATGAAAATAATTAATGGGAATTTATAGGTAAGAAAAATATATAGGAGGGGTGTAATATTATTGAATTGGGAAAACCCATAAAATTTTGTATCGAAGCAACTAACTATACGTGTAGAGAAGAAAGCAATTAAACCAGTTTGTAGGTACCGATATGAAAAAATTTTATTTTTACCTAATAATATGACTGTTCAGATAAATGACCTGTTTATGAAAACTAAAATAGGGGTGTCCAAAATTATTGAAAGACTGAAGTGATTTTCGTTTGATTTTAACTGATTTGAAAATTCTAAGCAGTACATATTGACATCCACTGATTTTTGTTTTTCAAATATTATATTTTTAATAGTATTAAATATTTTGCAGTGAATCCAGTCATTCAGTTATTTTATGTATATGTTTACAGTTAAGTTATAATATATCATTAATGTCATTTGTTTTCGGTTTCTTTAAGAAATATTCTTCTGTAATCAAATTATTATTGAATAAACAGAACTTACATAAAAGTATAAAATAGTGTTATTAACTTATTATTTATTATTATTTCGTAACCTAATGTTCAATTAGTACCCTACCGACTATTTATTTGTTTGACTGGAATTAGAAAAAGACAATTATCCGTTGACCAAGAAACTATCAAAAGTGTCTGGGAACATTTTTCAACTATACTTTATATCAATATTCTCTGTTACTTTCATCTAATTATCTTCAATAGTTTTGAAGAAAAAAAATGTTCAAGTTAAGGGTTGTTACCCCCACATCTCTGACAATATAGGGGAGAGAAGTCTAATACCTATATTTTCGAACATTACTCACCATAAGCAACATTCGTGAAAAAGAATAGCCGAAAAAGCCGCTGGGCCGAAATCACATATGCTTACCCGGCGAGACCCTTTAAACTTGATTCGTGATCAAATGGCAATAAGTCTTGAACTGACCAAATGTGGAAAGAAGGAACTGATCGGCAAGAATTCGATTTACAGTACTTTCTGGAATCCCAGTTTCACGCTGCAATACTCTGGTGCTGGTATTGGAATTGTTATCAACCCTTTCAAGAATAGCTTCTTTCGCAATGAGTATCCGCGCTTGTCGGGGTCTTCCAGTATTAAATCTGACTTGTTGCAAATTTCCTGTTTTTCGAAAGCGAGATTCGATACGATCGAAAGTTTTGCGATTTGGAATTCTTCGATTTGGGTATTTCTCTTGATACACGCATACATTCTCACGGCAGTTACCTTGACAGTATCCCAGAACTAATAGCATGTCTGTCTGCTCATTAAAAGAATTTCATATTTGATAATGTAAAAAATAATAGTAACAAAAACAGTTAATGCAGAAACGATGGTTACAGTAACAAAAACGATACAAAAGTAACAAACAGTGAAAATTTACTGCAAATTGCTGAAAATTTTACTATCAACAATAAACTGAGACGATTATGAATTTGTTTCCTCTTAAAATATACTTCTGTTTTGTTTCTTTCTCCACAGTTAACTAAATTCTGTAATAATATTAAATTATTGCCAACAATGTCGATTATTATCAGTGCTTGAGTAAACATTTTACTCAACAAACTCTAAGAAAAAAGTAAAGGTAATAAAATTTTGAAAAAAATATGATTGGTTAAAAAAGATGACAAGGATAAAAAAGCAGCTTGTACAGTGACGGTTTAATTTACTTATCTCTCTCACACAAAAATATGTCAAACTAAGTCGGATTTACATAGCTAAAAAAAACTTCATAATTCAAAAAGTTAAATGAATGTACCGTAAAACCGTCTAGACACGGACACTTTTTTACATTTTTTGGTATAATTTTATGTTTATACCTGTTTCCTTCATAGATATCACCAATAAAAGTATTACCATTAGAAAGAGCGTATATTATTTGTTATATCCCTGACCCATTTGTTTCATTATAAGTAAAAATAAAAAAAATAAAAAATAATTAGTAAGTGTCCGGGTCTACACCCCAAATCCGTCTTGACCCGGACACTTACTTAAATAATGTAATAACATGCAAACTAACCTCTCCCGTCGGGGTTAGGTCAGTGTTTTATATCGTCTGATGTCTTTGAACCTGTCAAAGGCTTCACAACATTTTTTGGGAAGGGAGAGGGGTCAATACATAGTATGCCTCTCTATGAAGTAAACATGCGATATGACACCAGAAGGAGGCCTAAACCGCGTAATTCTGGCGGCAATATAACGTATGGATGGTGGAAGTTACAGCCAGTGCGAATCTCGGCCATAGTGTAATAAACTGATGTGTCCGGGTCTAAACGAGTAGATAGGCTAGGAGAGATCTGTGACACCGTAAAACTAACCAACTTGAACCCTTTTGCCAATGTTTGAAATCGTGTAACTTTACGGTACTAGACATTCCGAACTGATGAGTCATCAAACTGTATCGATGTGCAAACCTTAACCTTTGACCCGGCACGTACCGAGTACATGTATTTAAAATTTGTTGTTGACATATGACCCCAACACTCGCTCATACTGCTGGCCTTGAAATTCCTAAGAGGTGAGTCATCGCCAGCAACCGAATTAATTTATGTTAACCCATTATGCATCATCACTATTTTCGTCACAATTTAGTTTTGTGTTAACCCATTACCCGCCATAGTTTTTGAATGCAAACCTAACGCATGCGCAGATTGAATTTAAGTACACGACGCATGCGCAGACTGAATTTTAGGTTACAATTTGATAGATGGGGTACACTACCGCGTCAAAAATGTGGGGTTACCCTAACTCGGGGGGTGGCCCCAAACTTTTGACGCCGTACTGTACTTAAATTTTTGGTACACTGCCGTGTCAAAAGTGCGGGCCCCCCTGACCAAAAAGGTATCCTATCACTTTTTGAAGCGTACTGTACGTGCAAACCTTGGCCCCAACACGCGCTTGCCTTAATTGCGTCATCTTAAACGAACTATCACGTCAAAAAATGCGGGGAATACCCTAACTCGGGGTGGCCCCAAACTTTTGACGCCGTACTGTACTTAAATTTTTGGTACACTGCCGTGTCAAAAGTGCGGGCCCCCCTGAGTAAAAAGGTATCCGATCACTTTTTGAAGCGTACTGTACGTGCAAACCTTAACCCCAACACGCGCTTACCTTAATTGCGTCATTTTAAACGAAAGGTACATTACCAAGTCAAAAATGTGGGGAATACCGTAACCCACGGGGAGGCCGCTAAATTTTGTGGGGGCACTGTACCAAGCGCTACCGCAAAACTAATTTCAGACTCCAGGGTCCAGATGTCTGACCGCTACTGTACTGCCGGAAATTTGGGTGTCAACTGTAACTCAGTGGTTTTTTTGTATATTTAACCTTGGAAAATTCCAGGAATTTTTATCAGTTTTAACATAAACAAACAACTAATAATTAAATGTTTATTTTAGCTGAATTATGATCATATGACTCATATAAGGAGTTTTTTTGGTATAAGAAAGATGACGTCATGGAATATTAATGAGTTAAAAAATTGTTTAGTAAAAAATATCACCCATTGTAGGCCTCAAGCAAGAAATTATTTTTATCAGTTTTAATACTTTAACATTTAACCTACAGTGACCAATTTTTTAGTTAACTAACAAAAGTTCTTGAAATTTTAACAAGTTACAAAAAATATTACTTCTTATGGTGCACAACATTTTTGAATTTGACTGTAGCACAAAACTGTTTCTATATCAAACGAAAATTATCTGAAATAATTCAGTATGTACATATGTATAGACTCTGTATATTAAAAATATTTTATGTATACACTCTGTATATTGAGAATAAGAAAGAAAATTTGTATATAATTTTAATTTTTATGAATACTAGTAAACGAATTGTATAGCCATTTATGAATAAGTATTAAATCTAATTATAAAATAATTTATAAATATTGCAAAAAATTTGTTTAATCAGCAAAATCAATGTATATCATTTTAATACTGATACATATTTATATTAGGGTATAATAGTATTGTATTTAACATTTTTAAACAGAATAAAAGTTCAATTTTTGGTTTTAAATTACTATAAACACGTCGCTTAATATAAAAATGATAACAGCATTGAGTTTTACTAAATTTTTAAGTCTGTAAAATCAAAATTTTTTATAGACACATAGAACATTTTGAATTTGCTACTTTATCATTAACATACAAATAATTTCATGTATATATAATGGGTGTATATTTAGTATTTTTAATAAATATTTTAGTATACAGGGTGTATCATGAAATATGCTTTTCAATTAGAATAATAAATTTCATAAGATTTTTGTTAATACTCTTATAGGTTAACGAAAGAAACTTTTTGCTGTAAAAAATTAGGGGAATGCAGGGTAATAATTAAATAAAACGCACATATTTTTTTTTTTAAATTTTATTTATAGAATATGTATACAAAAAATTAAATTGCTTAAATCTATATATTACTTAAAATCTATTTATTTTCCATATAAAAATTTTTTAAAAGAATACAATTTTCTAATGAACAAATTTTATCTGAATGAAGCATACAGCGTCTTGAATAATATTCATCTCGCAGAATGGAAATCTTCGGTACATCAAATATTTCTTCCAAATTTTTTAAAAAACGCCATTTTTTACCGCCACCGTAGAACTGAAATTATTCACACAATCCACAACTTTATATAGAATAATTAAAAGTGGTGGGGGTAGTTAGTTAATTTGTGGAACGTATTCGAAAATGGCTATTAATAGCTATTGCTAGTTTACCATCAAATTACAAACTGTTAATAATATTTAGCACATTTGTGAGTACCAGGTTCTTTTCACTTTAAGACCTAGTGATTTAAGGAATGCTAAATTTTCAGGTGAAATGTGTTGTTGCTCAAAAGTTTTACGTTTAATGATCTTAGGTTTCGAAAGTCCTTTGCTAGGTTCTCTAGCGGTGGACTGCGCTGAATTGTAAATTAACATGGTTCCAAAATGTAATTGTTTTACCACGAAAGTATAATTTTCAACGAAAGAGATGTTAACTCTTTGACAACCACCGGTAAATAGATAATATTTTATGTAAGTTCAACTATTTTATACCCTTCAACCATGATAAGGTGTATAAGCTTGAGTATAACTCAGCAAATTATATAGCGGTGGTGACGTAACACACAAATGCGGTGGTTGTGTTGCGGTTGTGGCGGTGGCGGTGTTTGTGTGGCGGTTGTGTGGTGGTGGCGGTGGTGTTTGTGTGGCGGTGGCGGTGGTGTTTGTGTGGTGGCGGCGGTGGTGTTTGTGTGGCGGTGGTATTTGTATGGTGGTTTCGGTGGTTGTGAGGTGGTTGTGGGGGTGGCGGGGTAGCAGCGGTGTTTGCGGCTGACGTGCACAACTTTATCATTAATTCAATCGAAGCAGCAATTTACTGTAGACAATAAATCGGTGGTGACATCTCGCGGTGTTTGTTGAACGCAATATCTAAATTAATCAATCTGGTGACGTTCCTGTTCCCTGCTCTTATACTGGAAGATTATTAGATATCGATTTTAGATAAAATATTGGAAAATTTCGGTTACAGAATACTATAAATACAACTGAATTATTAACCGGATGTCATTTGTTGGTTAAGTTCCAGAAGGTAAACAACAACAGCAACATGCCGATTTGTGGTATTTGTAAATTTCAACCGTCACAGTGTAAGTGTGCCTTCTACGAGTACTGTGATAGGTGTCGAAATGAAAAACGAATTTGCATGTGTTGTAAACGATGTATGATGCCATTTCCAAACTGTGTTTGCAATTATATAAACTGTACCACATGTAAAAGCCGCTGCAATTGCAAATAATTTAGTAAAATCAATCATCTGATTGCCACATAATACATATTGACCAATTCCACGGTTGCTCAAACCAACGTAAACATTTATTTATAACGCAATGACCAGCGATGTAATGAGGCATAATGGATATTTTGTGTAACAGTGGAATTGATCAATATCGATTAAATATCGATTTTTTATAAAATAGGGGATTATTTGGTTTCAGTCAAAATACTATAAATACAACTGAATTATTAACCGGATGTCATTTGTTGGTTAAGTGCCAGAAAGTAAACAAAAACAACATGCCGATTTGTGGTATTTGTAAATTTCAACCACCACAGTGTAAGTGTTCCTTCCCCGAGTATTGTGATAGGTGTCGAAACGAAAAACGAATTTGCATGTGTTGTAAACGATGTATGATGCCATTTCCAAACTGTGTTTGCAATTATGTAAACTGTCCCACATGTAAAAGCCGCTGCAATTGCGAATAATTTAGTAAAATCAATCACCTGATTGCCACATCATAAGTATTGACCAATTCCACGGTTGTTAAAACAAACATTAGCATTTATTTAGTAATGAGGTATAACGTATATTTTGAGTAACAGTGGAATTGACCAATACCTATTAATCAGTATTAAAGTTTTTGTTGAATACTCAAAATATACATTATACCTCATTACTAAATAAATGTTAATGTTTATTTGATATTTTCCATTGGTTGTGGTGTATAAACACTGATCATATGAAGGTGTGGTTGCTTTAGAGTAACTTAATTTGTAGCTGTGTGGGAATAAACATATCGCTGGGGTAAAATGAGCAACTCAAATTTTGTAGTTGTGTTGGGGTGGTGGTGGTGGTGGTGGTGGATGTGGTGGCGGTGGTGGTGGTGGTGGTGGTGGTGGTTTTTGTGGTGGCAACTCATAATTTATTTAAGCGACGTCCTGTAATAGAAATTGGTAGTGTATTGGCAAAATGTCTGAACAACACGGTTTTGAGTTAAGTATAAGTGATCTGTGGACCACTTTTACTGCCACTGATACAACAATGGATCCGGTTTTGGAGAAGTTGAATAAACTTGGTGCTGGTAAACCATTCAAATCGCTATCTACACTCAAGCCGTATGAAACGTGGAAAATTCTTGATGTACGACGCATGGAAACTCGATATGGGCCAGCGGTTGCGATGGAACTTGCAGATGCTCAAGTGTTCCTTCCAAAACAATTCACGGATTTGGATGAGCAGACCATGCAATGTTTACGTACAGGACAATATTTTATTACATATAAAGGAACTGATTCCAGTGGTTTTTTACATATTGTGGAATTTAGCAAGTAGCTATCACATGTATGATGTTTGGTGTAAGCTTAAGGAAACTGTCAGATGTGAAAATGAATTGATTTACTTTTTAATTTTAATATTGAAACGTATATTTTATTAAAAAATAAATTATTTTACGTATAAATTCTTATATTGTTCTTATTTTACAACACACTAGAACCTCCCAAATTATATCTTGAATTATGATAAGACTCTCAGTAGGTATGGACCCAGTTGGCAACGCAATGTAATTGCCTATATTCAGGAGCAAGTATGTTAATGTTGGTGTTGAGTCACCTGACACTTGCATATAGCTTTTCATTCATTTTTCTAAACTAATTTCCGAATCGAAAGAGCGTAATGGAGGCAAAATGTGTAAGCTGAATGTCAACCGCTACTCCATGGAGTAAAATGAGCAACTCAGATGTGGTGGTTGCGGTGGCGGTGGTGGTGGTGGTGGCGGCGGTGGTGGTGGTGGCGGTGGTGGTGGCGGTGGCGGCGGCGGTGGTGGTGGTGGTGGTGGAGTATATAAGTAATCGCTAACACAATTCTGAATTAATCTTGTAAGACTAGTTGAGCTTTACACATCTATTATAATGTTCGAGTGTACGCGGTGCTATAAAAGCTTCTCGCGGAAAGATTCTCTTTCACGTCATATAAGAAATACACATATGCGGGAATTTTCACCAAAAAGGTTTGAAAATAGTTACTCTCTTGATCCGCTAAAAAGACAAACATTAGACACGGCCGATGACTTATCTAGTTATGATACCGGGAGGAATGATGTTGATGATGAATTTCTAAACAATAAAGTTGAAGAAAGGGTCAATCCACTTGAACAAAGAATTAAAGCTGCATCAAAAGCAATTCAAACTAAATTTAATAATTTAAGAAATCAAGATAATGTTTACACACCCAGCGATGAGTCTAATAACAGGGTTTTAACCACTTCTGATAGTGGAACTGTTATCATTCCCAAGTTAACTACAGCTTTGCAAACCCTTTTGGATATTTTATTAATCAAAGAAACTCAAAATAAAGTTGAGGATTCTAATGAACGAATAGCAATAAAACGTCCAGTCAATTCAACGGACCAAGAGCTACTTGCTAAGCGTATCAAATACAACGACTCGGAAAATGCTAATGGGCAATCGAAAAAAAATAAAATACTGGCATAATCCTAATACTTTAATAGATGAATTACGACGTTTATACGAGACTTCAGAGACTGGTGAAAAAATACTCAATATTATTCGGAGTATAGAGGAAAATAAAAACATATTGTTTAACGTTGACGATAGTGAAGCTTTAATCGAAGAGTTAGATGCTTTAAGAGAAACTACTGTCGGTCAAGAAATATTCTCTATACTTCGTGAACTTCAAAAGGCTGATGTTATTGAGCCACTAGGTGATTATCTGGATGAAACTGATAAAGAAGATGCTAGCGATTATGATGATGATTAATTTAGATATTGCGTTCAACAAACACCGCGAGATGTCACCACCGATTTATTGTCTACAGTAAATTGCTACTTCGATTGAATTAATGATAAAGTTGTGCACGTCAGCCGCAAACACCGCTGCTACCCCGCCACCCCCACAACCACCTCACAACCACCGAAACCACCATACAAATACCACCGCCACACAAACACCACCGCCGCCACCACACAAACACCACCGCCACCGCCACACAAACACCACCGCCACCACCACACAACCGCCACACAAACACCGCCACCGCCACAACCGCAACACAACCACCGCATTTGTGTGTTACGTCACCACCGCTATATAATTTGCTGAGTTATACTCAAGCTTATACACCTTATCATGGTTGAAGGGTATAAAATAGTTGAACTTACATAAAATATTATCTATCTACCGGTGGTTGTCAAAGAGTTAACATCTCTTTCGTTGAAAATTATACTTTCGTGGTAAAACAATTACATTTTGGAACCATGTTAATTTACAATTCAGCGCAGTCCACCGCTAGAGAACCTAGCAAAGGACTTTCGAAACATAAGATCATTAAACGTAAAACTTTTGAGCAACAACACATTTCACCTGAAAATTTAGCATTCCTTAAGTCACTAGGTCTTAAAGTGAGGCTACCAAGGAGCTACCAAGGAATACAAGGCTACCAAGGAGCTAACAACCAATTTTATTTTAAAGAAGTTGGTATTGCTGCAGAAAATTCGGATGATATATTACATCTTATATTCGACGCACCGTTTGATTTCAACGAGTTGCCGAAGAAATATCAACGAGTAGCCAGTTGGCTTTACCGAAATTGGCATGGGATACCTTGGTCGTATGGATTTATTCCATACAAAAAACTTCATACCATATTGAAACCTATATTAAAGAAGTATGATGTTATATACGTCAAGGGTGGTGAAAAGAAGAAATGGATATCAAGTTTGTTTGATGGTACCGAAAACCAGCCGTGGATTTTGAATTTGGAAGAAATATTTGATGTACCGAAGATTTCCATTCTGCGAGATGAATATTATTCAAGACGCTGTATGCTTCATTCAGATAAAATTTGTTCATTAGAAAATTGTATTCTTTTAAAAAATTTTTATATGGAAAATAAATAGATTTTAAGTAATATATAGATTTAAGCAATTTAATTTTTTGTATACATATTCTATAAATAAAATTTAAAAAAAAAAATATGTGCGTTTTATTTAATTATTACCCTGCATTCCCCTAATTTTTTACAGCAAAAAGTTTCTTTCGTTAACCTATAAGAGTATTAACAAAAATCTTATGAAATTTATTATTCTAATTGAAAAGCATATTTCATGATACACCCTGTATACTAAAATATTTATTAAAAATACTAAATATACACCCATTATATATACATGAAATTATTTGTATGTTAATGATAAAGTAGCAAATTCAAAATGTTCTATGTGTCTATAAAAAATTTTGATTTTACAGACTTAAAAATTTAGTAAAACTCAATGCTGTTATCATTTTTATATTAAGCGACGTGTTTATAGTAATTTAAAACCAAAAATTGAACTTTTATTCTGTTTAAAAATGTTAAATACAATACTATTATACCCTAATATAAATATGTATCAGTATTAAAATGATATACATTGATTTTGCTGATTAAACAAATTTTTTGCAATATTTATAAATTATTTTATAATTAGATTTAATACTTATTCATAAATGGCTATACAATTCGTTTACTAGTATTCATAAAAATTAAAATTATATACAAATTTTCTTTCTTATTCTCAATATACAGAGTGTATACATAAAATATTTTTAATATACAGAGTCTATACATATGTACATACTGAATTATTTCAGATAATTTTCGTTTGATATAGAAACAGTTTTGTGCTACAGTCAAATTCAAAAATGTTGTGCACCATAAGAAGTAATATTTTTTGTAACTTGTTAAAATTTCAAGAACTTTTGTTAGTTAACTAAAAAATTGGTCACTGTAGGTTAAATGTTAAAGTATTAAAACTGATAAAAATAATTTCTTGCTTGAGGCCTACAATGGGTGATATTTTTTACTAAACAATTTTTTAACTCATTAATATTCCATGACGTCATCTTTCTTATACCAAAAAAACTCCTTATATGAGTCATATGATCATAATTCAGCTAAAATAAACATTTAATTATTAGTTGTTTGTTTATGTTAAAACTGATAAAAATTCCTGGAATTTTCCAAGGTTAAATATACAAAAAAACCACTGAGTTACAGTTGACACCCAAATTTCCGGCAGTACAGTAGCGGTCAGACATCTGGACCCTGGAGTCTGAAATTAGTTTTGCGGTAGCGCTTGGTACAGTGCCCCCACAAAATTTAGCGGCCTCCCCGTGGGTTACGGTATTCCCCACATTTTTGACTTGGTAATGTACCTTTCGTTTAAAATGACGCAATTAAGGTAAGCGCGTGTTGGGGTTAAGGTTTGCACGTACAGTACGCTTCAAAAAGTGATCGGATACCTTTTTACTCAGGGGGGCCCGCACTTTTGACACGGCAGTGTACCAAAAATTTAAGTACAGTACGGCGTCAAAAGTTTGGGGCCACCCCGAGTTAGGGTATTCCCCGCATTTTTTGACGTGATAGTTCGTTTAAGATGACGCAATTAAGGCAAGCGCGTGTTGGGGCCAAGGTTTGCACGTACAGTACGCTTCAAAAAGTGATAGGATACCTTTTTGGTCAGGGGGGCCCGCACTTTTGACACGGCAGTGTACCAAAAATTTAAGTACAGTACGGCGTCAAAAGTTTGGGGCCACCCCCCGAGTTAGGGTAACCCCACATTTTTGACGCGGTAGTGTACCCCATCTATCAAATTGTAACCTAAAATTCAGTCTGCGCATGCGTCGTGTACTTAAATTCAATCTGCGCATGCGTTAGGTTTGCATTCAAAAACTATGGCGGGTAATGGGTTAACACAAAACTAAATTGTGACGAAAATAGTGATGATGCATAATGGGTTAACATAAATTAATTCGGTTGCTGGCGATGACTCACCTCTTAGGAATTTCAAGGCCAGCAGTATGAGCGAGTGTTGGGGTCATATGTCAACAACAAATTTTAAATACATGTACTCGGTACGTGCCGGGTCAAAGGTTAAGGTTTGCACATCGATACAGTTTGATGACTCATCAGTTCGGAATGTCTAGTACCGTAAAGTTACACGATTTCAAACATTGGCAAAAGGGTTCAAGTTGGTTAGTTTTACGGTGTCACAGATCTCTCCTAGCCTATCTACTTAAACGGATATATGTATATAGCATGTAATTTTTTATATGTACATCGAATATAACTTCAAACATCATTAAATGATACGCGATAAAATTCTGAACACATACATATCAAAATTAAGACAATATAACAATTATGACGAAAATTACATGTCTAAGTTAGACATACATTTTATTTCTTTGAAAAACTGGAGAATAGTAATCCTGTAAAATGAGATAGTATAGCTGTTTAGAGGATGTTTTTCTCTCTCTAATGACGTCAAGAACAAATGTTTATTGTAGCAGGTTAATGTAGAAACTACTTACTTTGAAGATTGGTGCAGTGTCCGGGTCTAGATGGTTTTACGGTATATAAGTTTTAAAACTATTGATTTAGATTATAATGTAACATTTCTAAATCGTATTTTGTGTTGCCATATTCTATTTTAAATTGAAAAGTAATATTTTTATGAATGTTGCTGTAAGATGGCAGTTTCGTAATGAAAATAATTTCATTTTTTGCTATAGTGTAAATCCAACTTGTAAAATTTTATTACCTTTACATTTTTCTTAGAGTTGTAGGATAGTATGTATGTATGTATGTATATGTGTACCAGCACGATAGCTTTTCAGGAAAAACTGCTAGCTTTACGAAATTTGGTGACAACGTTGAAAGTCCAAAAATCTTGGATGAGTTCTTCAGCCAAACACGTCGGATGCCAGGAACATGGTTTTTGTTCTTGCAAAAAATTAATTTTTTGCTAACATTTGCTATAATTTAAAAGTTTTTGTCACATTTTTATACACCAATGCAAAGACGGAAAAAAATCAGATAAAAAAGGTTTTTGAACTATTATTCTAGGTTATTTTTGAGAAAATAAGAAAAAAAGTCAGTAGCAAGGATTGGACAGTTCTGGACCCCCCATCTGCTACTGGGGTGGTTCTAGAAACCTCCGGCGGTGGGTGGAGTAATGTGAATGAAAATTTGAGCGAATTTCCAGAAAGAATTCTGGAAATTCAGCTATTACAGTCTTATCCGTAACACGACTTAAGCCCGGCACTATGGCAGAAATTTGTTTTGAGGCCCCTAAAACCCAAAAATAACATTCACTAAAATTTATATATATATATATATATATATATATATATATATATATATATATATATATATATGTATGTATGTATGTATGTATGTATGTATGTATGTATGTATGTACGTATGTATATATGTATCAGCACGATAGCTCTTCAGGAAAAGCTTCTAGCTTTACGCAATTTGGTGACCACATTGGAAGTCCAAAAATCTTGGATGAATTCTTCAGCCAAACACGTCGGATACCAGGAACATGGTTTTTTGAGCATTTTTCGTGAAAATGAGTTTTTGGTCAAAATTTGCTATAATTTAAAAGTTTTTGCCAGATTTTTTTACACCATTACAAAGTACGGAAAAAATGAAATAAGATAGGCTTTTAAATCATTTTTAAATGTTAGAAGATTTTCGAGAAAAATAACTTAAAAAATAACCAATTCCACTACATGTTATACAGAATGTGATCGTACATACTGTGAATGTTCTATCCTATAAACTATGTATTCTTACTAGGGTTTCGAAGAAAAATCTGTAAACTCATGCGATTTGTACATTCTGCATGGACAGTCTACAGATTGAGATCTCAGTTAATAAATAACAAGGAGAAAAAATTAGTAATTGAAATTACTAATATTTTTTTACACCGCCTTAAGAAGCGGAAAGAATCACATAAGACAGGTTTTTCAACCTTTATCCTATGTAAGCGGGTTTCCGAGAAAAAAATATTTTCATTCTTATGATGAAGTAGGTATTTTTATAAGCTCTCTGTATCTGCATACCGTTTATTTATATATTATTTTATTTATATATTATTATCACATATAGAAATCAATATTTTTAGGATATAATATTTCAAATTTTTTCACACATATTCTTTTAAAAATGGTTGTACATATAGTCTGTATAAATACCGCTGTCGCAGTATCCTGCATAACAGCGAATTTCCTGTAATGAAAATTATATTTTATCGAAAACCCGCATACATAGGATAGTGGTTCAAAAGGTACCTTCTGTGACTTTTTCCGCTCTTGCCATGGTGTAAAAATAATTTCAGAAATCTTTTGCATTAGCTGTAATTTTGTAAAAGTTTAAAAAATATCTAAAATTAATATTTATACCATTTTTAATATTTTTTCAAAAAAAAAAACAGCTTGACCCACTGCGTTTGTTTTCCTTGACTTATTATAAACCTCATTTCGAAGCTCAATATTTCATAAACGTCGCTAAAAAATTAATAAAAATTGTTAAAGGATCTTATATATATATATATATATATATATATATATATATATATATATATATATATATATATATATATATATATATATATATATATATATATATATATATATACATATATATATATATATATATATATATATATATATATATATATATATATATATATATATATATACAAGGTGTAATATAAATAAGTTTCATCCTTTTGAGAGATGGTTTATCTCAGTGTACAATTGCCGAAGACAAAACAATTTTTTCGGAATTCACTATCTGAGAAAATCGCATCCCAGCCAGCTCATCGTTTAATATAAATTTCTCTGAATACGCCTCTGACCAAACTAAAATTATTCGCACTCTGTATAGTAAACATTTTTTTTTAAAATAAATAAAATTCTTTTTTATTTTACGACAATATGTAAACATCTGCTGACTTTTGAATTGATATGTACTGTATAGTACAAAAAAAAACGAACAATTTTTCATAAATTTTGATTAAAATATGTTTGAAATATTCTTGTGGGTTTTTATTTCACAGGAGGTTATGAATATTGCAAGAACCGTAACTCTGGTATTAGTATAAAACATTGTTGCATTTCTTTAATTACAAATATTTAGTTGCATTACTTTAATTACAAGTATTAATTTAATTACAAATTACACTTGAATTTTCAAAAAAACCAAAATAAAAACTTTCCTTTAACTGTCATAAAACATTGTTGTTAATTGTTGGTACATAACACAGATTAAAAAGTAAATTTTTATTCATAACTGAGTAACTTTAGCGGAAAACTGTAACAGGGAATTCCAAACTTCGGCATTAAGTATCATTATTGTAAAATTCTTTTACCAAATTTGTTCTATTATACCAACAAGCTGAAACAAAACACATTTAAATAATAATTTATGTACCTGCGACACACATCAAAATAAGAGTACCAGTAATAATAAAATACTACATAAATACATTTAATAAGAGATACCATATAAACATACATAATAGTCCGTCTATTATAATACATATATATGCATATCCATTATAACTAAAAATTGTATGTATATGTGATATGTGTGTGAAAGCAAATATACAGTAAGGTAAATGTCCGAAATTCCGACACTTTAGGGAAGTAACGAAACATATTTTCCTAGAATAATTTAAAATTCGTTGGAAAGGCACAAAGTCTTTTCTCAACAGCCAGACCAAAATTTTTACTTTAGAGAAATTATCACTTAAGAAAAATAGAAAGATGAAATACAAAAAATAAGAATTTTTGTACTACTGCAATGGCACATAATTTCGACATCTACCATAAACACTTAGCTCGAAATTCAATACCTTTTTGAGCTTATTTTCGTGTTTTTAAATTCAACAGTTGTCCATAATTTTGACTATAAATGTTTTAGCTCAAATAAAAAAGAAAAAAAACGCCGTGAGCAGCGGGGCCCCATCACGGTAGTCGAATTTTCCCCTTCATCTTCGGTATTGAATGTCTACAAGCGAAATCTGATTGAAAGTCTACAACCGAATTGTCATTTTGTTGGTTTCAAAACTGGTGATGAGTGTTCGGCTGATCGAGGCTTTAAAAAAAGGTTTTAAGTATTTAAGGGCTGTATCTCAGTAAATTTCAATTTTGTGCCGAAAACAGGTAGCAGAAAAAAAACCAACATAATTCGTACGAGGACATTCCTGCCCATGTTTATCCGCTAATTGCCTTTATGTTTTAGTTTTAAATATTAAAAAAGGACCTTAAATAGTAAACTGGATGGCCTTTATAAAGATATTTTATCTTTCAAAAAAAAAAAATAAAAATAAAAAAATAAAAAATAAAAAAAATAAAAAATAAAAAATTATTTTATAAATAATAAAAATCCAAAATTCCTACTTAATGGCTGACAAGCACCAACCAGGAGATTTTGTAACTAACTTAGTATTTTACTAAAAGAGTGAAAAATTGACGATTTCAATTACTTTCTATACTAATGTAGTATTTTCAGTTGTGGAGTATTTTACTAAAGAAGTATTGAAAATATTCTCTTGAGAGTAAACAATCGCTGGTGTGCACCACTCTGGAGTATAATACTAAAGTAGTAAGTAAGAGAGTAAACAAAGCCAAAATATACTCCTACCCACTAGCAGGAGTATGTAAAAGAGTATCTTTAAAAAACATTGGTGACGTGCATTTTTGTGTCTTCTTTTCGGTTTATTTTCGTAATTGAACATTTTTTGGGGTTTTTTAATTACATGTGGTAATATGATAATAAAATGATATTAAATATTACAGTCAGTTTCCAATTATTTGGGGGCAAATTAACCAGGCTGAATGTGAAAACCCACGCGCTGCATGCGAACCTATATATTTTTTCTTCTAAATAATTTTTAAACACAATTCAAGTAGAGAAAAAGAAAACTGATTAAAAAGTAAAGCAGTCAGAGGCATCAGATATTTTTATTTAACTTGATACAATTATTACTTATTCATTTTTCTTTTCCTCTATTTCATCTTGTTTCCACCGTTTAGCCTGATTTTTACGCAGTCTGGTTTTTTGATTTTTTTAATTAACTTTTTTATGACTAAATTTTTTTTCAGTTTAATTTTGATTTAACCATGATTTTGATTTGTCCGTCCTTGTTCTCCCATTACTGCACCGAGTAATCGGTGTTGACTGTATTTTGGCAATATGAATGGTGATTTTAATGAAGATAATACGTTTGAGTCTATAGTACGAACTGCTCAAGTTAGAAAAAACAGGCGTGTAAGAAATCAAGCTTTTTATTTGAGAATGGGGGGGGGGGGATGCGCACCATATAGAAAAAATGAAAGAGATAAAATTTTTTTATTAATTTTCAAAATTTTCAGAAAAAAAAGAAACTAAGAAACCAAAAATTTTTTCTCTAAAGATTTTTTGTTTATAGTGGATGCCAGCCAAATCATTATTTCCATCTTTTTCTGATAAAATTTTTATGTTACATCACACATTTCTAATAACTAAAAGAGTATTTGGAGAAAACTAAAGTAGTTGAAACTAAAGAAGTATTCTGTGAATGAACTCTCCAAGCAAAACTAATGTAGTAAAATACTAAAATAGTATAATACTTCTTTAGTTCTAACTAAAGTAGTTTACAAAACTAAAGTAGTAAATTTCTCTGATTTGGTGCTCGTCAGCCTATATGTATGTATACATATAGAATTACCTATATGTAATATAATATGTATGTATGCAACTACCTATATGTATTTGCTTTTGTTAAAAAAGTAAATTCATTTTTTTTTTTTAATTTTTTAAAATTACTATTCGCCTACTATGTGTTAGAATAAAAGTAATTCATTTAAAACATATTTACAATACCACTGAATTCCGATGTAAAAATGGGAGAAGTGGGGGGAGAAGTAATGTTTAATCCCTAAAAGACACTAGCTGGATACTAACTCAATACACGTACAAAATTTCAGCTCTGTATGTTTTCTTAGAAAGCTTCTAGCCGTGTTAGAAAAAAAGCAAAAAAATCAAGGAAATATTGGCGTAAAAATCGTGGGGGTAAGGGTTAAAAGTTGAAACCTCCAAAAAGCAGTGGCTGGCTATTAACTTAACTTGTACACAAAATTTCAGCCCTCTAGGTTTATTTGGGGAGATTTTGACTCGAACGAAACTGTTAAAAAACAAGAAAAATGATGTTCTTTTTGGTATAAAAATGGTGAGGGTAAGGGTTAAAAGTTGAGACCCCCAAAAGGCACCCTCTTGATACTAACTCAATCCCAATGCAAAATTTCAGGCCTCTAGGTTTATTTGGGTGACCTGTGCGAGTGGTACAAACTTCGAAAACGTCAAAAAAGCATGAAATTGTAGCTTAAAAATGAGGGGGGTGGGGGTAAAATATTAAAACCTCCAAAAAGCATAACCTAGGTATGAACTCTATCAGCATACCAAATTTCAATACTCTACGTTAATTCTGGGGGGCTGGGGGCGTGTTAGATCCAGCGAAAATCGTTTTCCCCCTCCCTACTCCCTCCAAATCACTCTAGGAAACTGAATTTTGGATATGTTGTAGATAGTTGATCGAAACATTATTTAAAACCAGTTTGGAAAAGTTTTATTGTTTTGTTACCCACCACCCCCTTAAAGGTCGAGTCAAAAAAAAAATTTGCCCAAAATTTGACCCCACTTTGATAGTATGAGGTGCCTCGAAAATGAGCCCCATTTACCAAATTTCATCTCTTAACTTCCATAGGGAAGTCCTACACAAATTAAAAGGTGGCGGGAATATATATATATATATATATATATATATATATATATATATATATATATATATATATATATATATATATATATATATATATATATATATATATATATATATATATATATATATATATATATATATACATATATATATATATATATATATATATATATATATATATATATATATATATATATATCAGACATTTTTTTTCTACATATTCGTGTTCTACGGGTCCGAAAACGGATAGCGCCCCTACTCTCGCCTCTCGCAGCTCTTATCGTATAGACTGTATAAGTCTAATTTTTCGAAGAAAATTCGACTAAAAAGTTGATAAAGATGCATTTAAGTATAATTTATTGAAAAATTGCTTTATTTATTACACGTACATATTAGTTAATAATGTACTTTTCCAAGTTCTGCTAATATAAAAATCAATACTATTTTGTATATTTCGCAGAATAACTAATTGATCATTAATTTTAGTACAATATTTGTTAAAAATAAATTGAAATATACAAAAGATTTTTTCGATTTATCAAAATATACAAAATATACATTAGGTAATACAAGTATTACCTAATGTTCACAGATATCTCTGATATACAAAACGAACGTTTTAAAAGCAGAATTTTTTTAAATTCTTTAAAATAATATAAACGTCTGATTTTAGGACACTGTCTGATTTTGGGTCATTTACATTATGTATTGATCATTCAAATTCATACACACATAAATATAATACAAAAACTAAGGGAAGTTTTTTTTGTAAGCGATGTAATACTAATAATAATATGTCTTGTGTACAGAATACAGCTGAACTTTTTTTGTACGGTGGATAGAGACCCCATAAAAAAAATCGCAGAAAAAAAAATATATTCAAAAATACCATAAATAGCTATAAAAAGATTAGTTCGGTCCAGATTGTAAAAATCTTTTTTTATGCGGTGGATCGGGACCGCATAAAAAAAGTTTCAAAATAACATCTATTAAAATTGTGAGTTTTTGAGCGTTTTGAGTTATGTATTTTCGATGAAACTTTTTTTATACGATTCCGATCCACCGAATAAAAAAAGTTTCATCGAAAATACATAACTCAAAACGCTCAAAATCTTATTTTGTTTTAACAAAATGCAACAATTTTAATAGATGTCCTTTTTTAAACGAGATAAAGCCTTAATTTACACGTAGGAACATTTTATTTCCTTTTTATATTCTGAAAATTTTGAAAAATACATCTGTAAAAAAATTAAATGTTGCCATAACTTATGTTCTTATGCAATGTATTGATTAAATGTTTAGAAGCCGTTAAAAAGTATTTTTATCAAAGAAAGTTATTATAGTAAATGTTTAAGTTTCTTACTATCTCTTGATTTTGATTCATATTATGTGTTTTAATGGCCATTTTTTTTAGAAACCGCATAAAAAATCGCACAAGCAACAACCGCACAAAAAAACCCGTATAAAAGAAGGTTCAAGTGTACAGAAGTTTCAAGTCGCGCGTACTCTTTCTCAACCTCGTATATCAAAAACTGCATGTTTTAGGACACACAAAAAAACATTAAATATTGTATTTATATATATATATATATATATATATATATATATATATATATATATATATATATATATATATATATATATACAATATTTAATGTTTTTTTGTGTGTCCTAAAACATGCAGTTTTTGATATACGAGGTTGAGAAAGAGTACGCGCGACTTGAAACTTCTGTACACTTGAACCTTCTTTTATACGGGTTTTTTTGTGCGGTTGTTGCTTGTGCGATTTTTTATGCGGTTTGTAAAAAATGGCCATTAAAACACATAATATGAATCAAAATCAAGAGATATATATATATATATATATATATATATATATATATATATATATATATATATATATATATATATATATATATATATATATATATATAATTATCTGTATATATTTATATATGTAGGTAGCCAACATCAAAGGGTGTAATTAGCATAAATTTTAAGTTCATAATGATGAAAACACAGATTTAAATACGTTTCATTTGTGTCTCCAAAAATTGGGACTTTTCAGATACGAGGTTGAGAAAGAGTACGAAGTGTACTAGCATTCTTGTTTCGTTCCCAGTGAGTCAAAACGTTTTTTCTTTAAATAAACAACTACAGACATACTTTGGAATACAATCATGTACACTGCACAGTATCATATGGGTGAATATACGGTATTTGCATTTTTTGTGTCCCTAAAGAAAAAGTAATCTTTTTAATTTAGTATTCATTATTTTACTAATTGGCACTATTTCTGTATTTGTAATGATAAGGGCCAGAAGATATTTTAATTTTTTTAGATTTTATAGGCTCTAATAGTGAACGTTTAAGACTTCTTTAAATGAAATGGGTGTATGTGATGTCGCTTAAGTTGAAGTGACCACAGAAATTGCTACAAAAGCAGCTAAGGCTCTTCATGTACAACTTGTCACACATAGAAATGTTTCCCCGTACTTGGTGTACTTTCAGTGTACCAACAAAAGGTTTGATGTCGGACCTATTATCTTCAATTATCTTTTTCTGTAAATCAATTTCCTCTTCGAGTATCACAAAAATATGAAGCCATATTGGGCAGTGCTTTTCTAATTCCATAGCAAAATCATCGATAGTAGCAATATCGGTTTCTCATGCGACGATTTTGTCTGTGGAGACATGAAAACTGCCAGAGGAGTGATGCCAGAGAAGTGACAAAATCATACATAACCTGTAAAAACAACATCACGCGTTCTTCATACCAAAAATAAACGGAATACATGAAGTCTACACACAATGAACATTGCATTGTACAAATTTACAATTTCATAACGATAAAATATAAAAACATATACTTACCAGTGGAAATACTGCAACTACTGGCACAGACACATTTTCCGAGAGCGCCCCGACCACTGACGCGATATTATTTAAATTATGTTCAATGCAGTTAGGTTGTTGCTAAGTGCAATATATTCAACGCGTGTTGCTCAAGTTCAAAGACACAGGTTTCCAATTTCTAAGTCAAATTTTATTATTTTATTTTCGTCAGGTTAAAAGTGACACTTTTGTTGAATGGTATGAAAATGTGTAATTTTTTTACGTTAATAAATATTTTTACAATGCATTTTGATAAAATATGTTTTAATGCTTATTTAGTTATATGATTACATTTGAAAAAATATTATACCAGTTAAATAAAAAAATATGTGTTGAAAATTGTAGAACAAAATGGTAATGGGCAAGCCAGAGGAGTATACATTTAGCATTATTTTAATTTATTAATGCCTTAAATGAAACAGTTGTCATGAATTGACCAAGTGGGCCAAATAAAAGACGATATTCTTTATTACTTAAGTGTAAAATAATAATAATAAAATTAGTTTTTTATAAAATTTATCAATGGGCCATTAGAATTTAAATAGCATATATTCACCCATATTGTGATATATAGCCCGAGAGCCCGCCGTATGCAAAACCTATGTATAAAATACATGAACGTTTTTTTTCTTTTTTTTTAAGTAGGTAGTATTACCCCAGACCTAAAGCGAGCCTTCTTTAGACTTGCAAAATTTTGCCCACATGAAAAAAATATAACGTCACTTCCGGTTATGGTTTTGTTATGTCATTAAATACGTTGATAATATTTACACCAAAATGAAGGTTTCTAGGTGCAAAATAAAAATATTGAAGGCTGCCAGCGCTTTGTAATTCGCAATACTGAAGCTGCCTTCACTGAAGAAAAAACTTTCAATGAAGGCAGCCACAGTGTTACGAATTATTAAGATCTGGAAGCGCAGGATATTTTTATTTTACACCTCGAAACCTTCATGTTGGTGTAACTATCATCAATGTATTTGATGAATACTACCTACTTAAAAAAAAAGTTCATGTTTTTTATACATAGGTTTTGCATACGGCAGGCTCTTGGACCATTCCTTATTTTTTAAGAAATATAAACATAATATTTTACGACATGTCAGTGTCAACTAGATATATTTATGTGTTCTGGAAACACCAGCAACCTATTTATTTTATATGTATTTGTAGTTGTATGGGTATGATTGTTATTAATATTATGTATTAATAATAAAACAGTACGTTTTGCACTTCGAAAAGAACGATTTTTTTTAACAATAGAGGTATTGGTTTAAGCTCCGACATTTCTGTATATGTGAATTAATAAATGTATCTAGTGTTGTACTAGTGTTGCATGAATTAAATATGTAAAAGAACTACATTAAAATTAAAAGTGTGTGTATGTGCCTGAATAATAACCGATTGTATACTTTAGAAATATTTTAAATTTAATTGTTGTGTCATAATTCGTAAATACTTAAACGTAAGATTCAAATTTTACAAGATTCTAGAATAAAGTATGTTTTTTTCTTTTTTTTTTTTAACTTAAACTAAATTTTATGGTGTAAAAAATACTCTCATGTCACCAATCAAAAACTCAGTTAACCATTAAACACCATCTTGATTTTGAGGGGTGTTTAGTTTTAATTTTGTTCTGAACTTCGCCAATGTTAGAGGTAGCCCTGAATGTGTTAAACGTGTTAAAAAACTGGATTAAAGTTGATGTAAGTCAGTGATGTTTCAATTACTAAAATCGATTGCAGGTGTTTGTTAAATTTCCAAATAATTTAATGACATTTGACGAAATCGATCTATTTGATATATGACGTAAATTGTCTCGTTAAAAATTATGTTCAAATTTCTATGGACACTACTGTATAACTATTTTCAAAAGATTCCGTAAACAAGCAGGTAAAAATATTTTGTTGACAAAAAAATTTACATTCAAAAAAACAAAGAAAAAAATAGATAGGTAATCAGAGCCTGATTAAGGTTTTTTTCTAGGGGCCATTTTTTAACACGATTTTGACAATCGAAAATTTCTGAAATGAAACTTGATCGGTAAAATTTAACTAGCAATACTTAATTAGTAGACTGAAACCTTTCTCTCCTGCAAATTATGAAACTTATTTATTTTATATATAGTTATTGTTGCACCCTGTATATATAGTTATTGTTATTTATTAATTGAGATTCATCCATCTTATAGAATTTACACACAAAATTTAAGGTGAGTTTGGATATTTTTCTTTGGAACCCTCACAAATGTTGTACTTCCATCTTGGTACTAGCACAGTCATTTACAATACACATGTATGTTGTATCTGTGTATACATATACAATATCCATATTAGCGAATTTACAGAATGGAATTCAGCTATTACAGCCACTGTCATGGCGCGATTTGAGCCCGGCACTATGGCAGAAATTTGTTTTGAGGTCCCTAGAAACCAAAAATAATATTCACTAAAATTTATATATATATATATATATATATATATATATATATATATATATATATATATATATATATATATATATATATATATATGTGTGTGTGTGTCCGCACGATAACTCTCGAACGAAACGTCCTAGGTTTACGAAATTTGGTGAAAATGTTGGGAGTCCCAAACCGTTGGACAAGTTCGTTAGCCAGACACGTCTGATGCCAGGAACATGGTTATTGTTCTTGAAAAAAATTAGTTTTTTGTCTAAATTGCCCTTTCTTAAAAAATTTTTGTGACATTTTACACTATTGAAACGAGGAGAAAAAATCACACAAAAAAGGTCTTTAAATCATTTTTTGTGTCAACTAGTTTCCGAGATCCGATGCCTAGAACCTCGAAAAATGAGTTCTTGCCAATGTTTGCCAAAATTCAAAAGCTTTCGAAATTTTTTTACACCATTGAATAGTACGGAAACAATCAAATAAGATAGGCCTTTAAACCATTTTCCTACGTTACCAAATTTTCCAGAAAATTAACTTAAAAATAATCAAATTCACTATATGTTATTAGACTGTGATCGTTGTCTTGTATAAAGTGTGAAGTTAGTCACAGTCTATGTATATATACGACACAATAAGTATGTATATTGTATATACATATATCGTATACCCGTATACATATATATGCATAAGGTCACATATGATACATGTATAAGAGTACATGTATATGTGGGTGTCTGGTGGTGGTAGAACTTAATTTTATGACTAGATGAGCATGGGACAATACTTGTCGTAGTTGTTGATGTAAGACGAAGGACGTATGACCACAGAGTACAGAGGTACAGCAACTACCTCTTTTCTGTAATCACGAGTGGGCATTTCTGCTACTTTAGGCTACTTACTGGTCAATCTCTCAGTAGCAGTGGATGAGTGCAGGTCAATCACAAGACAATGGATTTGATTGTTACTGGCATTGTGGTATCATACATATGTATGATACCACAATGCCAGTAACGTTGTGGTATCATACATATGTATGCGAAGCACGGTCACGTGACGACCACTACCACCAAGGATCACTAACACAAATACACAATATCGCACTAATACAAAGTAAACCCAGTGCACGTATATAACATATTTTCTATCTCTTACTTGTTACACTGGTTCCAGTAGTATAGAGATAGATATGTTGTCTCTACTGCTCTGTGCGTATGACATTAGATGTGCCTTAAATAATATTGTTAATGTAGTCTAGTTTTTTTAAAGAAATCTTAGACAATAAATTCCATTTTAGCGAATTTTCAAATCGAAAAATCAGCTATTGCAGCCACTGTCATGATCCGGGACCCGTTATTGCAGAAATTCGTTTTGAGGTCCCTAGGAACTGAAAATAATATTCACTAAAATTTATATATATATATATATATATATATATATATATATATATATATATATATATATATATATATATATATATATATATATATGTATATATATATATATATATATATATATATATATATATATATATATGTATATATATATATATATATATATATATATATATATATATATATATATATATATATATATATATATATGTCCGCTATATGTATATATGTGTCCGCACGATAACTCTCGAACGAAATGTCCTAGGTTTACGAAATTTGGTGAAAATGTTGGAAGTCCCAAACCGTTGGACAAGTTCGTTAGCCAGACACGTTCGATGCCCGGAACATGGTTTTTGGGGAATTTTTCATAAAAAAAATTAGGTTTTTGCCAAAATTTCCCCTTATTCAAAAATTTTTGTGAAATTGTTTTACACCATTGGAAAGAGGAGTAAAAATCACATAAAAAAGGTCTTTAAACTATTATTCTAAGTCAACTAGTTTCCAAAAAAAACTAATTTTTATAAATGGAAATTCGCTATGTTATGCGGGATGCTGCGACAGGGGTATTAAATTCTTATATCAAGTTTTTTTAACCATAAAGCAAAAACAGTAAAAAATAAAAAAAATTAAGGAAAGATTCTGAAAGTAGAAATTCTAAGCTTTCATTCTATATTAAAATCAACGCTCTCTCATTTGTTTTGCCGAAAATGCAGGGACTTGAAATAAAACACTATTTTCATAAAGACATGTAAAATCGCCAAAATGTTTAGGACCAAAAAACATATGTAGTACTATTAGATATGATCCTAAACTTTCTGACGATTTTACATGTCTTTATAAAAATAGTGTTTTATGTTCAAGTCCCTGCATTTTCGGCAAAACAAATGAGAGAGCGTTGATTTTAATACAGAATGAAAGCTTAGAATTTCTACTTTCAGAATCTTTCCTTAAATTTTTTTTATTTTTTACTGTTTTTGATTTATGGATTTTAATACAGTGATCAAAGATAAGATCCACATAGTGTCTGAGATTTTTGCTGAAATTGTTAACATATCCTTTACAAGTGGAGTATTCCCAAACAGTCTAAAAACAGCAACAATCAAACCGATATATAAAAGAAGTGATAGACAAGGTATTGAAAATTACCGACCTATATCAATATTACCGGTATTCTCAAAAATAATTGAGGGACTTATGTACAGGCGATTAATAAAGTATATTACAAAACATGAAATACTAACAAAATTCCAACATGGTTTTAGACCCAATCGATCAACAGCAACAGCCTGTTACTCGTTTATCGACAATGTACTGAAAGCAGTGGATAATCGTCAAGAAGTTGGTGTTATCTATTTCGATTTAACTGCAGCATTCGATACAATAAATCATAAGTTTTTGATTGAAAAGATGGAAAAAATGTGTATAAGAGGTGTTTCTCTAAGTTGGTTTCAAACTTACCTAGAAAATCACAAAATACGGATAAATGTTAACGAGGTGCATTCAGAACTGTTTGATCTCGGCAAAATTATTGTACCACAAGGCAGTAATTTAGGACCGCTCTTATTATATATAAATGACCTTCCTGACTATATCAAATCTGGTGAATTAATAATTTATGCTGGTGATAGTAATCTAATTATCAAAGCTAATAACTTAAAAGAACTTGAATCTAAAATTAAAGATTGTTTAGTTGAGTTCAGTGAATGGTGCAAATATAAGCATCTGATCGTAAACATAGAAAAAACAAAATATATGGTGTTTAAAAAACAAAAAGTAAATAATGTGAATTTAGAAGTGATACACCCAAACAATATTGTTAGCATGGTGTTTTATTTAGTTATTATTATTATTAATATTATATATATATATATATATATATATATATATATATATATATATATATATATATATATATATATATATATTGTTACATGTTCCAAAATTTCTGTAATAAAATATAGACTAAACTTCTTAATTTTGAAATAAAAAGTTTAAAACAAAAAAAATTTTTTAATCGAAAAACTTTTTGATCTCCCAGTCGTTTCACAATTTTTGATCACTCAGTAAATACATTGCAAAATGTCGTATTTATAATAACATGTAGTAGATTTTCTGTGCGCGCTTATTCCATTGAGTGACTGAGCGAGTTACGATGAAATCTGAGAATATGTAAGATATATAATTAAAGCCGGTCCAGACGCAACGTCTTATCTGAACGACTTGTCTGAATCGACAAGTCGTTCAGATAAAACGTAGCGTGTGGACCGCAAAACGTACGTCTTGCATGACGGAAATGAGGTTGTACGATAAGTTGAAAGTTTGAGCTGCGAGGCATCATTTTATGAAAATTGGAACGACAAGTTGGTGTGTCTGGACAGACCTTCGTTTTATCGAAACGATTTGTAGTATTTTTATACATAATATCGTGGTATTCTGTTGCTTTGTGTCCGTTAATTTAAAAATTTAAAATTTTAAAAAATAAAAATTTAAACATTTTTTGTATTAATTTTGTTTTTTATTTTATAATTTTTATTTTATTTTATAATGTCTGATCTTCGTCAATGCTCCTGTCAATTTTTGTATGAATTTATTGAACTTTATAGAAGTTTTCCTTGCTTGTGCAAGCATATGAAGCCCTGATTGAAAAATACAAAGACATTGATGAAACGGCAAGGAGACAGTAAAAAGAAATTAATTCTTTACGAATCGTTTACAAAAAAGAACGGGCAAATATTTAAATCTACTAAAAGAGTTTAATAAAATTGCGATAAGTTTCAGTGTCCATCTTTAGGTAGTTACGCCAATCATCTGCTTCATTACAAAGTTCACGTAATAGTTTGACATGAGAAAATTCATGTCTTTTTAAGAGCCATTCCCTTGACCACCTTAATCTTCATTTTTTTCTTTTATTTTCTATTAAAATGCAAACACCATAGAGTGCCCAAAGAAGTGTTTCCTCTATGACAAACGTCGTGAAACTGAAATTTGAACGATAAGTTGGAGACGTGTGGACACACTAATTTTTGTACGTTTTGTCGAACGACTTGCATGAACGTTTTATCGTTCAGATAAGACGTTGCGTCTGGACCGGCTTCAATTGTTCATTGGAAAAAATTTAATTCTTTTTTATTTGTAATTTTGACTCACCTCCAGATGCTTTTTACCAGCTAAAAATTTAATTTATTTAAACATTTATTGTTTCTGTTGTCGTTAAACAAAAAATTGATTGTTCTGTAAATTTTTTTGTGTAACTTTATCTTGTGTATTTTTGTAAATTGTTTGGTTACGTTAAGAACCTTTTGTGATTTTATTATATTTTTTATTGAAAATTTGTTTAACAATTTTCAATAAATCTTTTAATATTTTCAAACTAACAATTTTTTTTAGGTTACAACTTTGTTTATGTTCGACTAGGAAAGGGTATAAAAATTTACAAACAAATTACAGAACACAGAATTGGGTAAGCCGCCTTAAACGTAAAAAAAAAAGAGATTAAGTTAAGAAGAATGAAAACTAAGCAATGCAAGGTCAGCCAACTCTATGTTCGCACAGAATAAATCATTATAAAGGTAACTCGAATTAACCAGTTTTAAAAATATAGTAAATGATAAAATTTTTATAAAAACGTGACAAGAATTTAGTAGCAAAAATTAGCCAAATAAACAGGAAGTATAAAAAATTATAACATTATAAAAAATATAACCGGAAGCCAGAAAATCATTATTAAATCAATTTTACAGTAAAAAAATTAGTTATAAATGAAAAAATTTAGGGTTCCTGATCTAAATTAGTCCACTACATAAGTCACACAAAGTTCCACCAAGTTTTAACATGATTAGAACCGGTTCACGCAGGTTGGCACAAAGTTAACTCATGGAAGTTTATCACAGAGAAAATTGACGAAAACAGGAATCACTTATCTGTTAATCGACGAGATCCGATGTATAATGCTGGAACACTAAACCAATTCCAGAATTTTTGACGGGTGTTCCTGGTCAGTTCATGAACGAGACTTGCTTATAACCAGCCAGACAATATCACCAACAGTACGTTTGGAATCGTGAGCAATTTTCCCATAAAAAAACTTCCAAATTGAGTCCAATTTACAACGGCTTCCATAACAACTCACAATCATTGATTTCCATTTTTTCTTTACTTGTCAAAAACATGTTTAGAAAATGTTCAGACTATTCAAACATCTGGTAAAAACTGTTAAACTGGTCAAAAGCATCAAAAAAAGTTCAGTTAGTAACACAAAATAATATAATAAAATCACAAAAGGTTCTTAACGTAACCAAACAATTTACAAAAATACACAAGGTAAAGTTAAACAAAAACATTTACAGAACAATCAATTTTTTCTTTAACGACAATAGAAACAATAAATGTTTAAATAAATTAAATTTTTAGCTGGTAAAAAGCATTCGGAGGCAAGTCAAAATTACAAATGAAAAAGAATTAAATTTTTTTTCCATTGAACTTTATATATCTTACATATTGTCAGACGCTATCATAACTCGCTCAGCCACTCAATGGAATAAGCGCGCACAGAAAATCTATTACATGTAATTATAAATACGACATTTTGCAATTTTTTACTGAGGGATCAAAAACTGTGAAACCACTGGGTGATCAAAAAGCTTTTCGATTCAAAAAAAACTTTTTTTTTAAACTTATTATTTCGAAATTAGGAATTTTAGTCTTATTTTATTACAGAAATTTGGGAACATGTAACAATATATATATATATATATATATATATATATATATATATATATATATATATATATATATATATATATATATAATATATATATATATATATAATATATATATATATATATATATATATATATATATATATATATATATATATATATATATACATATGTATGTATAGATCAGACTTTTTTCCTCAGAATCGTATTCTACAGGTCCGAAAACGGACAGCGCCCCTACTCTCGCCTCGTCCCGGACTTATCGTATAGACTATAATATATGGATGTGGCTATTTATACATACAGTATGTATACGCAATTGGCTATTTATACATACAGTATGTATACGAAATTGGCTATTTATACATATATAGTGTGTACATGAAATTAGCAGTTTATACATAATTATGTGTATACTGAATTGGCTACTTAAACCTACAAATTTAAAAAACTTATTATATTGGATAGACAATTACGGTAGGTATATTATGGCTTGTATTGATAGAAGTAAGTGGAAAATGGACCGGACAACATCATTGAAACCTCATTTTCAGGCGAAGAGTAATTAAATAATTTTGAAGTCATTACACGCCGAGACATATTTGTAAATAATTACCCTTTGCCCAAGAATGAGGTTTCATTGGTGATGTCCCGTTCATTTTTCACTAATTTTTATGAATAAAAACCAAAATATACCATTCAAAAATTATATTTAAAACTGAGTTTATATCGGTAAAAATTGATACTACGTATATGTGTATGTGTATGTGTGTAATATACAATTCATTATCTTATTATAGTAAGTTTTAGAAATACAATACATATTATCTCGAAAACTAAACAGGATATCGAAAAAATTTTTTCTTCCTTTTTTGTTCCATTGATCAAATTCCATAAGAATCTGCCTCTAATTTTTTATTACCATAATAAAGGAAACCTTTTTTTAGTCCTCAGATATGCAACTTCCGGTTCGCGTCGCCAAAAATTCGTTCTTAAGCTAAAAAAATTATACAAAATTCAGTCGGTGGTACTCGAGAATTTCGTTATTATTATAATCAATAAATTTGTTATTATATTTTACTGTCACCAGTGGAAAAGTTCATTTTAATACGCGCACCACGAAATTTTGACGATATTTTTGGTGCTCAATGTGCGCATTATACATTAGAAATTAGGGTAATTCTGAATAAGTAGTCAACTGAGTATACATACTGCATGTTTAAACAAAATATTCCATATACATACTGTATGTATAAATAGCCAATTGCGTATACATACTGTATGTATAAATAGCCAATTGCGTATACATACTGTATGTATAAATAGCCACATCCATAATATATAGTCTACCTGAAGGTGCAAATAACATAGGAAGGGTATGTTTAGACTACGACACTATACACCGTACCACACCGTACACTAGGTGTATACACGGAGTGTCTCTGTGTGCATAAAAGTGTCTCTAATTGCTACATTTACTACGGACACCATAATTAGTGTCGAATTAATGGCTGTGTGAACACGTTGTGTCCAAGTGTTTCTTGGGGCTTATAAGTTTTTGCGTTACATTTGTGTACAAACACTATCCAGACACAAAAAATATGTTAAAGTGTGAATAGTAAAGAAATTTACGTTTGACATTTGTGTCGTAGTCTAAACGTACCCTAACTCCATTTACTGCCACACACTTATTCTTACCGATCAGAATGCACCCGACGTCCGGATCGGGCAAACAGAAACAGAGGAAACACATTAAATAATAGAATAAAACATGTCAGAAACATTAATGCAGTCGTTACAACAATACCGAACTGTCAAATAAAACTGATATATGTTTTTTAAGAATTCAATCAACCGGCACGTATGCGCTAACAGGACCGGTTGACCGGCCCGGTTACAACCGGAATGTATGCGGCTAGCCTAAATCATAAGTCTGAATAAGTAGTTGAGTTTATAGTATTGTTCATTTTATGCGGTTTTAAATTATAGTTAATTTGATAACTAATAGCTAATAGTACTTTTATATTAAAAGAATTTATTTTGCTTTTAGTACTTTATTATTATGTTAATCATAAGTCTGATTATCGGTCAATCCATATCAAGCGATTCAAAGACAATTACCTTACTATTTTATATTAACC
Organism: Brachynemurus nebulosus; assembly: GCA_035578155.1. Lineage (NCBI taxonomy): Eukaryota > Metazoa > Arthropoda > Insecta > Neuroptera > Myrmeleontidae > Brachynemurus > Brachynemurus nebulosus. The sequence goes on along the minus strand of JAPWDM010000001.1, from coordinate 86,114,454 downwards.
TAAGATTTTGTTCTCTGGTTATACTAGGTGAAAGAAGAAAGAAACCAAAAGATTTTGTTTTGATCTCATGTACTTTTTTATTAAACAATTTTTTAAATTGTGAAAAATGTGAAATTTAGGCACACATTGTTTTACGTTTCTAGCTATATCTCGGCTTAGGATAAGGATATACTTTGGAACAAAATACCATTTTTTTTAGAAATTTACAAGCTTTAAAATAATATGCAACAAGCTGTTTTCAAAAAAATTATAACTTAATTTTTCAACTTAAATTTTGAAAATTTTATTCGAAAAAAATAACATGATAAATCTTTTTGAAAAATTTATAGGTAATTACTTAATTATTGATCTACAAGCAAACAAAATTGTAAGTTGCGATCCTATAGGGATCATATTTAAAAAAATGTTTTTCCAATAAAATGTGCCTCCCAAAAATACTCAAAAGTTATTATAATTTCTACTATTCTTTTTCAGTATATTAGATAGTAGATCTTGTGGAAGACAGCTATATTACGAGTTTGTCTAAAACATAAATTTATGTGGATGAGTCATTTTTCCAGTTGTTGTTCTTTTCACTAGAACTCTGGTTCTTTTTCTGAAGCAAGTATTTACGCTGTATACCACTGAAAATTATGACGACCATGACAACAATTTATAAGTGTGACAACAACACTTTAATATATTGGTATCTTTTTATACCCGTGACTCAAAGTTAGTATTCCTTTAAGAAATATATCTTGCCATTTATTAGATAAAGACAAAATATACTATGGGAATTCCAATGACTGTTGCTATTGCTTCCGAGACTATTAAAGTAGCGGAAGCATTGTGACCACTTTTGAAAAATAAAAAATTTATAGCTTCCTAATTTAGAACTTCCTGAACAATTTTGGTTTGGTGTCTGTCCGTCCGTCCGTCTGTCTGTCCGTCTGTGTGTCGCCAGTTTGCACCAAGTGGCATAACTTCTGAACTATCCAATTCTTTTTTATGAAATTGTCAGAAATTATGCGGTCTGGTTCCTAGATTGTCCCCTACAAATTTTATTGCATTCGGAGTAATAGTATCCACAGCGCTACCATGAAATCCCATTAAATGTCAATATCTTATTTACTGCTAGTCCCACTTCGCTCAAATTTTTAAAGTATTTTGGGTGTTAGTTTCTAAAATATTTTTGCTATTATTTTATAATTCAGCCTTTAAGTATTTTGAGTTACAACAATTTTTTTCGAACTTTAAGGCGAAAATATTATAATTCCACGGTATACTTATATTTGGTAGAATACTATATTAAAGTCTATTACGAGTACGAGGAAGCTGTGTGCCACACCCCATTGGTAGCGTATTTTTTCTGTAATGATAATTTAATTTTTTAAGCGACTTTTTGAGTTGTTTTTCTGTACAATTCTGTGGTTGAACACCGAATTGCTGCATCAGATTGAATATAAAGACTGGGGTTACACAACCCGCTTTTAGAAACTAGCAACACTTTCAATAGGGTACTGGGGTTACACAACCCACTTTTAGAAACACTTAACAATTAACTGAACGGCACTGCTCAAGGACTGGCATGAGATCGATTCATATCTAAAGTTCTGCTTGCAAGTTCCTACTTGTCTGTTTCCTGTCACAGCTTGACTGTTTCAGGACAAATAAAATAACGGTATCTTTATCAGAACTTACTGAAGCAGAGGTTCTTCCATAACATACATAAAATTACCATTTACACATATAAACCCTATATCTGTTAATAAACTGAGTTATAATCATCAGAGCACACTAATTTCAAGATTATTTAAATGCTTTTTTTAATGTCTCTTCATAGATATATTTAAAAATATATATGATCCGATGAAGATCCCAACTTGATTTTTTTAAATTTTGTTTATAAATGTTAAGAGAATAATTAGGATTTTTTTCGAAATTTTTGAGAACATTATTTTCTTGGCATCTTTTTTGAAATTTTGAGTTTTTAAGCTACACACTTGTAATATATCAAATTAAAGCTTAAGCAATTCTGAAGAGAATGATGTTTTTTTTTTTTTTTATATTTCTATCACAACCCTAAACGTAGTTACAGTAAAAAACGTATTATGTTACACTGTCAAAATTTACGAATTTTCCGTATTTCAAAATTATTTAAAAGGCAACTATAAGTGACAAAAATCTAAAATTTGAAATTTGTACTAAGTTAAGCTCTTCAAGAAAATCAAAAGAAAAAAGATATTGAGTGAGGTCAGGTAAAAAATTAATTCAAATTTGGATCACTTGATATGGATTGACCCTTATACTTAAAACTTTCTTTTAATAGATTTCATATTTTTTATTTGATAAGTACTATTCCTATCTGTCATATTGTTTTCATAACAATGTCATATATTAATAAAACACGTCTTTTTATTATTCTGTGCAGGGAGGACATTATTCATAAAGCCCGGTCAATTTAATTTCTTCAATAGTTATTATCATATTGACTTCTCATATTGGGCAGTTTTCAAAATCCTCGGGCAGCATTAATCGTCCTATTAATCACTTGGTCCATAACATATATATATATATATATATATATATATATATATATATATATATATATATATATATATATATATATATATATATATATATATATATATATATATATATATATATATATATATATATATATATATATATATATATATATATATATATATATATATATATACCATGTGAGTTTTTTGAGAGTTGCCATTTCTATTATAACCAAATTTTTATGATAGAAATGATACTGGGATGATAAGAAATGATAAGGTTCTTTTCTTGGATGTAATGGAAATGTAACCAAGAAAAACACTATCGGTTGAAGTAGCCTCAGGTACAGATGCATATTTTTACCGCTTAACTGATAAATTAAAGAAAAATTAAAAAATTAAACTTGAGTAAAAAAATTATTTTTGCTCACTTATGTTGTTAATTAATGCATTAGATCAGTTTTATTGAAAAATTAATATATAGTCTCGTTTAAAAATCTATACGTTTGTATCCTAGCTCGAAAACCATAAGAGCTATAAAGCTCCTGACTATAGCAATTGGTTTCCCCCGTCGATATCTACAACTCTTATTTGAACAATTTTTCGATTAAATCAACGGTCTGGCTGTAATAAAAAGGGCTCAGTATATATATATATATATATATATATATATATATATATATATATATATATATATATATATATATATATATATATATATAACTCAGTATATATATATATATATATATATATATATATATATATATATATATATATATATATATATATAGGGTATCATCAATTAGGGAACTTTGAGAAGTCCTAAATCCTTGAATGAGTTCATCATCCAAAGTACGTCCGATTTTTAGAGGTCAAAATTGTGGCCACTTTTCGCCATTTTTAAGGATTTTTTGCAAAAAGATGACCAGAATTTAAAAATTTTTTGAAATTTTTTTTACGCCATTGAAAAGAACATAAAAAAATTACATAAGCTTTTAAAACATTGTGCTAAACCAAATTAAAAAAAAGAAGTTTTTTCACAAAAAACTTTTCATTTATTTTGAAAATACTGATAATACTGATTTCATTTATTTTGGAAATACTTATAAAAATATGTTTAGACGCCTATGTATCTGTCAAACAGTGACTTTTCGGAGTATTTTTTATTTTCCAATGAATTACAATTGAAATTCTATTTCCTTATTGTATTTAGTTGTCCTTTTTATATGATAATTTAATCTATTTAATAATTTTAATTTCCGATGGAAAACGTAATAATCGTTTAATTTTTCGTTACTAAATTGATAAAAATGGCAGCCATATTGAGCTAATATCTTTTTTAAATTACGTAAAATCCTAATCGTTTGCAAGCACTTGGGCACGAAAATTAAAATTATGATTTTTAAAACGTAATTACTTAAAAATATGAGATAAAACAATGAAAATTTAAGTGTTACTGGTAGTTTTGGATCATAAACAAATTTTTTAAAACTTTTAAACATACGTTTTCATTTAAAAAACTATTCATAGCTCGAAAATCGTAAGAGCTATAAAGCTCCTGATTACAGCAATCGGTTGCTCCCGTCGATATCTCCAACTCTTATTTGAACAATTTTAAAGGTGGCAACTATCGAAAAACTCACGGTGCATATATATATATATATATATATATATATATATATATATATATATATATATATATATATATATATATATATATATATATATATATATATATATATAGGGTGGGCCATTTTAATCTATGCATCTAAATATCTCGCCAGAGGCGCCACCTACCAAAAAATGATCTTTACAAAAGTTATTAGGTACGAAGGGGGGCATTAAATGGTGACCTTAAATTTGGCCTGGACCTTCATTCTCAAGGTCATTTTGAGGTCAAATCGTATTTTTCAAATGGAAAAGCCTATTTTTTATTTCAGATTCTGAAAGAGCGTGAAATTTCACGTCGAAAATGCTATAAACGAATTTTTTTTATTGACCCTTAATTTTTTATTTTTTAGTTATGAAATTTATTAGTTATGAAAAATTAATTTTTCGTAACTTTTGTTACGGTTTTGTTTTGATCTAGGAAAGTTATATATATGAAGTACCTGCAGTGTCGCATAAACGACAATACAGTTATTATTTGGACTTTCTATCAGGGGCAGATAGCTTATATCTTCATATACCTCTTCCGATTATTCTTGATTATCTCGAAAACTATAGGAGATAGGAAAAGAAAAAACACTTTATTAGACGCAACACTGTATTTTTAAGGTACTTTCGACTGATGTATATAATTCCAGGGTCGGACCCACTGGAGGAGCGGTTCAGCAAATTTGAAATGAAAAATATTTTTTTTTTATCATGTTGTGCCCCTTGAATTTTGATGAGACTTGATGCAGTAATTAAGTGCATCAGGGCACAGTTACTGAGTTTCTTTTTTTTTTTTTTTTTGAAGCGATCGCTCAGTTGGAACCCTATAAAAATAACATTGGATCGGATATTATCCTTGTTATTATCCTTAATAACGAGGACTGATACGATAATAAATATGTCTAATATTCTAGAGAGTGTTTGCCTTCATGTGGTTTTGGAAAAAAATCCAAGAAAAAAATTTTTGCAATTTTTTAAATTTTTTTAGTTATCCCATAACTACTCAGTTTTGGCCGTCAAAGTTGTAGATATCAATTACTTACTGTCTTACCATACCCCTAATATAGTTATTAAAATAATTGGCTTCCGGGGCCGATTCACCTACACTTATCCGGCTATACCCTTTGTTCAGAATTTTCTTACGGATGATGACCTGGTTCTAAGATTTTGTTAAGGGGAAGGTTTATTTATTATCCTCATTTTTTGACTCTTGTAAAAACTTCGTATCACACATAGTTTTGAAGAAAAAAAATGTTTGCTCAAACACTGACAGTCGATAAAACTAGTACAAGTTTAATTATATGCAAAAGTTAGCTAGCCATGGATACAAACATATTAACTTTTTAAAAACAAATGTTCAATGTGACCCCCACCTGCATTTATGCAGTGGTCAACACAACGTAAAAAAAAGAAGTGCATCCTTCTTAAAACGTCGACGTTTTCTCGGAATACATTTACAGCATTTTGAATTCTGTTCCATAGTTGTTCAGCATTATTAATTTGGACCTCGTACACTTTTGTTTTTAACGCTCCCCAGACGCAAAAATCACAAGGATTTAAATCTGGAGATCGTGATGGTCATTGAATGGGTGCATCTTGTCCGCTACCAACCCATCTATCAGCGAAATGTTCGTTCAAATATTCCCTTACTACACATGTAAAATGAAGTGGTGCACCGTCATGCATGAAATACATGTTTTGACGCAAATTAAGCGGTAAACTTCTAATAATTCTGGCAAAGTCTCTTGGAGAAAACGAAGGCAACTAGCGCCATTTAAATCATTAGGCAATCGGAACGGTCCAGTCAAAAAATTTTCAATAATTCTGATCCAAATATTAATTTTAAATTCCCGTTGATAATGTCTACCTTTAACAGCATACGGATTTTCGTCACCATAAATATGCTCATTGTGTAGATTGGTCATGTCACGTCGCGTAAAACAAGACTAGTCAGTAAACAAGATATTAGCGTGGAATCGATCGTTGATTACTCTGCGCTCCCGAATAATTTGTGCAAAATTTAAACGTGATTCGTGATCAAGTGGCGATAAGTCTTGAACTGGCTGAATGTGAAAAGAACGAATTAACTGATCGGCAAGAATTCGATTTACAGTACTTTTTGGAATCCCAGTTTCACGCTGCAATATTCTGGTACTGATATTGGGATTGTTATCAATCCTTTCAAAAACAGCTTCTTTCGCAATGAGTATCCGCGCTTGTCGAGGTCTTCCAGTATTAAATCTGACTTGTTGCAAATTTCCTGTTTTTCGAAAGCGAGATTCGATACGATTGAAAGTTTTGCGATTTGGAATTCTTCGATTTGGGTATCTCTCTTGATACACGCGTACACTCTCGCAGCAATTACCTTGACAGTATGCCAGAACTAATAGTATGTCGGTCTGCTCATTAAAAGAAAATTTTATAATTGATAATGTAAAAAATAATGGTAACAAAAACAGTTAAGGCAGAAATGATGGCTACAATAACAAAAACGATACAAAAGTAACAAACAGTGAAAATTTACTGCAAATTTCTGAAAATTTTACTATCAATAATCAACTGAGACGATTATGAATTTATTTCCTCTTAACTTCTTCGCTACGAATTTTTAAAAATTTTTAAACGTCAATGAGCATACTTTTGTTCAGCATACTGGACAAAGATTTAAATAAGCGTTTATTTTAATTAAAAATTTTAATCTTACGTCTTTAAACAAGCGTAATTTAGTAATTTTAAATAATATTAAGAAGTTTTTAATTATTTCTCAATTAAAAAATAATGTTAACATAACCTAAATTTGATGTACAATATATTGTACATTGGTAGCGAAGAGGTTAAAATATACCTGTTTTGTTTCTTTCTCCACAGCTAACTAAATTCTATAATAAAATTAAATTATTGCCAACAATGTCGATTATCAGTTCTTGAGTCAACATTTTTTTTCTTCAAAATTATGTGAGATACGAAGTTTTTACAAGAGTCAAAAAATGAAGATAATGAATAAACCTTCCCCCTAAAAAATTTTTGGAACCAGGTCATCATTCGTAAGAAAATTCTGAACAAATTTATCTAGGGGTGGGGGTGGTTTTAGCCCTTCTCCAATTTTGTTTGAGTTTATCTGGCTACTGAAAGAAGTGACATTCTCTGAAGTGTACAGGTGCCAAATTTCATTAAAATTTATTCACGGGTTTCCGAACAGCGTACAGAAATGTGATTTTTTAAGTAAGCTTTGAACTTCTCTCACGTGTAAACGATACATTCTGGTACATAGGTAAGTTGGGTCCAATCGTCCATCTTTTTTCGAAAAACTGATTTTTGCAAAACCTACCCCGTATTTTGCAATTTTTCAAAAACGCACCTATTCCACTTGCTAATGACTACACTTTTATTACGTTTCATAAAAAATATTTGTTTTCCATTTAAGATATAAGTAGTTGAAAAAATTGCGATAATTAACTGATTTGTAACTGTGAGTAACTAATTTGCCTATGCACTAATTTGCATTAAATTGGTCCCATTGATACTAATTTTGGCAATAAATATTTGCTGTAACTTACAAAACAAAACTAGAAGTGAGTTATTACTGGTACCAATTTTATCACTACACGTTACTTATACTAATATTTGCTGGAAAATTGGCATGCGCAATACTGAACACATGAGGAGAGATTAGGCTAGCCACAGCTCTTCCATTGCATATTCCTTCTTACTTACAAGGCGTAATAATGTGCTTGCACACGATTATCTTTTATTGAATGTTCTTGGCGGAGCGACACGCGGTTGTGAAGAGACGGCGCAGCAATAGTATAAATAAGTACTGTGATGGTAGCATACATACTGTTTTGTTCAGTTTTGATTCATTCTGATGGTGGGCGATTATGAATGATACGAATGAAATCATTAGAATTTGAAAATATTTGGATTATGACCACGTTTATTTATTAATTAGCCACTACAGCAAACGACAACAGTACGAAGCTGTAAGTAGACAAAGAGACAAAACGGCACCAATATGTACACAAGTATAAATAGGCATACACAGATTTTTCTCTCTTTTCTGGAAAAAAGTAAAATGACTGCAATGCTGTTTTTGTGACAGTCAAAATACACAATTTTTCTGTTGTCTTCACAAAAGCCCATAAGCTAAAATATACCATATTAGTAATTTTCTATTTAAAAATTAATTAATTAATTACTATGAATGAAATTATTGTTTTTAAATTACATCGAAATGTAATAAATATTGGTATATTTTATTTCAATCCTTATGGCTTTTTATGGGACGACAAGAAACTAAAATGTATGTTACACTCAAGGATCGAAATCGCTCATTGAGCAAAAAAAACGACCACAACGCGTTGTGGTCACTTAAAACCATCCACAACGCGAAATTCGTATCGTGGCACTTGTAAAATACAGCCACAACGCGTTGTGAGATGTAAATAAAAACATTAAAAATTCAAAACTTTTCATTTGTTCTTGCTCAAAAAAAAAAAAAAAAAAAAAAAAAAAAAATGCCCCTAAAAGTAGGTATGAAAAACAGCGCCAGTTACCAGACTACTACCTTAAATATTATTTATTCATTGTGATTTCATGATTTTACATTTGTAAATATAATAAAATTATTTCCCACATATTGAAATGCAAATATGATTTTTTTAAACAATACGTAATCATACGATTAAAATCTGTTTAATTAAGCGCTCGAGGTGTCAGTATTTTTACCCGACTGCACCAGAAGAAGGGTAATGTGTTAGAGGAAGTATAAAGGAAGTATCTATGAATCCGACGATGTCTGTTTCTGTGGTGTAGCCTGCGGATTTTGATAAAGAAGGTGTCGTTGGATTTGTCTTAATCTCGGGAGTGCTATAGGCTACATGAAATGTCAAAATTCATCCTCTAAATAGGGGATGAAAAATTTATATAAAAAACTGTTGGATTTAGAAACGTGAAATTTTGGACAGTAGTATTTTATGTAACGTAGGTGAGAAAGAAATTTTTGGAAATTCAGCCTCTAAAAATATAAAATACAAGTTGTAAATTTATATAGCAAACCTTTAACTCTGGGAACGTGAAATTTTGTACAGGGATCCTTTAGAAACGTAGATGAGAATAAAGAGGGAAAATTTTTGTAAAAATCTATCCACTAAGAGCCTAAAATAGGGGATGAAAATTTATATAAAGAAACCGTTAGGTTCAGAAGCGTGAAATTTTGCACAGGGTTTCTTTTAGTAACTCAAGGAAGCACCGAAAGAGGATTTTTGGAAATTTGTCCTCTAAGAGGTTAAAATAAGGGATGAAAATATATATATAAATATATATATATATATATATATATATATATATATATATATATATATATATATATATGTATATGGATGAAAAATTTTAATAATAATGGTTTAACGTTTGTTCTTCAGACATTCTTGTCTATAATAGACGTCACCCACATCATTATTTTTGCACATTATTTATGCACATCATAATTACATTATAATTATGCGTCTGTAGCCGTCTTCTTAAGGAACTATGCTGATATTCACCTGGAGATGTGAAGGCAAACTGCAGAAAAACTTCACAAGCATAACCGGCCGCAAGATTCGAACTCTTAACCTACCAATCGGCGTGCCAGTGCCTAAGCACGCTCAGCCACTCCGCTGTTTGATGAAAATTGTATAAAAAATTTTCAAGTTTAAGAGCAATTTTTTTAAAATTCATCCCTTAAGGCGGTAAAAAAATGCATGAAAATTTATATGGAAACCAGCTGATTTTCACGAATTCATCTGAGTGGAATTGATAATAACATAGTGTGTAAAACTAGTCAACCTACAACAAGTTCACACGAGGAAAGTCGCGGACAAAAGCTATTTTATGATAAAAAAATTTTTTTAATGTCAAATTCGTGGTAGTTTAGACTGCCAGCCGCTGTAATCTTGTAAGCGTACTTATATATTTTTTCTTCTAAATAATTAAGTAACCCTAAACAGACCCAAATATAAAAGTTAATTCAAAAAATCAAAAACCCTAACTGCGCGAAAAGCAAACTAAAACAACGGAAACAAAATGAAATAGAGAAAAAGAAAAAAGGAACAAAAAAGTAAAACAGCCGAAGACATACCAAGTTAAACAAAAATGTTTGATGCCGCCGACTGCTTTACTTTTTTGTTATTTTTCTTTTTCTCTATTTCATCCTGTTTCCATCGTTTTAGTTTGCTTTTGCTAACTTTTTTATTAAAAACTTAATTAACAAACATTAGGATTATAATTTAAATTTTTAAAATCAAACAGTGAGCGATTCACTGTTTAGTTAAATAATTTTCAGCATAATAACATTCAAAGAAAATGTAAGTAAAAAGTTCTGTTGCTGTTTCAAGCTACTGGGCAGTGTCAATAATTATTTTAAACAATAAAATAAATAAATAAACCCTGTGTTTGTTTGTGTCCGATGTTAATATGTGTTTTTTCAAAAATGTTCAAGGGTTCATCAGCCTTATAAAACTAATGGGTTTTTGAATCACAAATACTATGTCAGATCCATATTCAGTCAATTTTTCAATGTCAATAATTTTTAAGACATTATATCGTTTAAGACGGCGATACTGCTTTGAGAGTCTCTTTTGTTTCTTGAAGTAACGTCTCGAATCATTCGTTACTAATGAAAGCCTGCGATGGGTATTTGTCTTCATAAACTCATTCAATTTATCATAAAATATATTCTTTTTATTGGCCATGATTTGCGCACTGATATTCACACTTGGAAATAACAGTCAACAATGAATACAAATTCAACGGTATTTGGTTGCAATACGCCGGTTGACAAATAACAACCTGTCCGTCGTACCACGATTGCATCAACTAACCGTCCAGAACGCGTTGTGGATTTTTTAAATGACCACGTAGCGTTGTGGACAAATCTTATGAAAGCTACGACGCGAATTTTGCGTTGTGGTCTTTTTGAGTCAGCCACAACGCGCTGTGGCTGTTTTTACAAATGCCATAACACGAATTTCGCGTTGTGGATGATTTTAAGTGACCACAACGCGTTATGGTGGTTTTTTTCGCTCAATGAGAGATTTCGATCTTTGAGCGTAATATGTATACTATAATTATTATATTATAGTATTCCAGTAGTGTCACGTAGTGAATGAGGGGGGATGGCCCTCTCACAAATTTTATGGAGGTGAGATTGTTTTACGGTTGCACGTCTCGATTTGTCCGGTCTTTTTGTGCGTTAGTGTATAATATACAGTTGAACCTTTTATTATACAGTGGATAGAGACCGCATAAAATAACCACACAAAAAAAATTATTCAAAAACTTCAGAAATAGCTATAAAAAATACAGTTCGGTCCAGATTGGGGAAAAAATGTGGAAAAAATTTTCACCGTAATTTTCCAATACAGGAAAGTAGTTCAAGAAGTTAAGGAAAAAAAACTGAATAGATTTAAACGTTACTTTATAGTATTCCATTTCACAAAATCAAAAAACAATTTTTTACTTTCTAGGTATCACTTTATTTACCACCAAATAAAGTGGTATCTGCGAAGTAAAAATTTTGTTATTGTTTTAAAAAAATGTTTTGCTGCGAATTTACTGAACATTTACTGGCAGAATGTACATTCAAAATTTCATGTTCATAAGTCAAAAAAATTTAGTAATTATGATAAGCAAGACACACAGAGGAACAAACATGACGAAATTGTATGAATTTTGAAATGAATTTCTTTGTAATCCTAAAAAGACATATGTTAGAATCTATATGTCAAAATATATAGCGACTTTGAATACATTCGATAGTTTCGATTTTAAAAATTATGAAAATATTATCATGAAAAAAGTCGTTTTTAACCATTCTCAAACAAAGAAATAATTAAAGAAACGAATTTTTCCAATTTGAATGTAAAGTCTAACATCAGCTTTATTTACCGAAGCAAGCTTTTTTGGAAAATAAGGTGTTTTACCCAGTCAGGCTTCATTGTTAAGCGCACAGTGTCTATAATTTTAAGTACACTGGTTTATCCATATGCGGACGAACATACATATAGTTATATAACAGTCAAATTGGGATTTATTAATAGAATAATTATTACCTTTTATTTCAGCTTATTAAGCAATTTTGTAATAATATGATTTTTTCTTTAACTCACAAACAGGAAATACCGATACAATACTTTTTCGATTTTATTAAATAAATTTGTAAAGATCAATGTTCAAATTCCACAAGCAAAGTCAGCATATTGAAAATTATAAAAAGAAGGAAATAGCGTTGCTCGTGGAATTTTACCTATCGAGATTTTGAATTGTGAACTAGTAATTTTGTAGTGATTCGTTTGATTATCATAAATAAATTTTCTTGCGGATTTCGATTGTTGTAAATTTGAAATAAATAAAGTTTTTTTTTAACAATCCTTCAACACTCGAAACCAAAAGTATATACATACATATAACTTAGTTGTCCGCTCAGAGAAATCATTTACATAATATATATATATATATATATATATATATATATATATATATATATATATATATATATATATATATATATATATATATATATGTTAAACCACTTATAACGGGATGTGGCTATTTATACATACTGTATGTATACGCAATTGGCTATTTATACATACTGTATGTATACGCAATTGGCTATTTATAGATATAGTATGTATACGCAATTGGCTATTTATACATACAGTATGTATATGGAATATTTTGTTTAAGCATGCAGTATGTATACGCAGTTGACTACTTATTCAGAATTACCGTAATTTCTGATGTATAATGCCCACATTGAGCACCAAAAATATCGTCAAAATTTCGTGGGGCGCGTATTAAAATGGATTTTTCCACTGGTGACAGTAAAATAACTTATAATAACAAATTTATCGATTCTAATAATAACGAAATTCTCGCGTACCACCGATTGAATTTTGTATAATCTTTTTAACTTAAGAACGGATTTTTGGCGACGCGAACCGGAAGTTACATGTCTGAGAACTAAAAACAGATTTCCTTTGTTATGGTAATAAAAAATTAGAGGCAGATTCTTATAGAATTTGATCAATGGAACAAAAAAGGGAGAACCAATTTTTTCGATATCCTGTTTAGTTTTCGAGATAATATGTGTTGTATTTCTAAAACTCACTATAATGAGATAATGAATTGTATATTACACACATACACATATACGCAGTATCAATTTTTACGGATATAAACCCAGATTTAAATATAATTTTTGAATGGTATATTTTGGTTTTTATTCATAGAAATTAGTGAAAAATGAATGGGACATCACCAATGAAACCTCATTCTTGGGCAAAGGGTAATTATTTACAAATATGTCTCGGCGTGTAATGACTTCAAAATTATTTAATTACCCTTTGCCTGAAAATGAGGTTTCAATGATGTTGTCCGGTCCATTTTCCACTTACTTCTATCAATACAAGCCGTAATATACCTACCATAATTGTATCCAATATAATAAGTTTTTCAAATTTGACACGTAATATCACGAAAACTAAGCAAAATATCGAAAAACTTCATTCTTTCTTTTTTGTGCTACTCACCAGGTTCCATAAGAATCGATCTTTAATTTTTGTTGCTATGGTAACGGAAAACATTTTTTAGTAATCCTTAGGCTTGACATTCGAAGGGTTGAAAAATACACTTCCGGTCCTCGTCGCCAAAAATCCATTTTAGGGGATAACTTCTTAAGCCAAAAATATTATGTAAAAAAATAATTCAGCTCAATCGGAGGTATTCGGTTATTATAATGGTGTAGTTATTAAAAAAATATTAATTGTAATAATAGCGCATTCCATCAGTATGTATAAGTAGCCAACTGCGTATACAGTTTAGCTTTAGGTAGTACATAACTACATACTGTAGGTTTAAATAGCCAATTCAGTATACACATAATTATGTATAAACAGCTAATTTCATATACACACTATATATGTATAAATAGCCAATTTCGTATACATACTGTATGTATAAATAGCCAATTGCGTATACATACTGTATGTATAAATAGCCAATTAGTTATACATACTGTATGTATAAATAGCCACATCCCTTATAACGTACTTGTTAGGAGTATTATTAAACTATTCCGGAGTATTATTTTTTTTTTAGGCATTAGTTAACAAAATTTACCAGACAGACCTTTAATAGATGGGTTATGTCTAAAAGTTTCATTTAAAAAAAAAATTAAAATGTTCTGTGAGGTAAGTTTGCTTAAAATTTTCACTAATTAAAAGAGGTCTGTCAGACATTAATTAAGAAAATATGTCAGACAGATATATTTAGTAAAATATATACGAGTATAATTTGCTATAACATATATGAATTTCAACGAGGTGTTATGTGAGGTAAGTTTGTGGATTCTTTCGGCCATTTAAAAAAGTTCTTAAAAATAGAATTAAACAAAAATGTAAAGCTCTGTCGAACATTTCCTATTGTCGGCATTAGTTACTATTGATTTAGCTTTTTTTAAGATAGTTACCTTGTGACATGCTGGTAAAAAAAATTGCAAACCAAAATTACTTTATGTCATTATTGTCTGTATTAATGGATAGATGTTGATACGTACTACATTTCATACGAACATATATATGCATATTTTCAAACAGCCTGTGTATACCAGGGTTGCCAGATTGGGTCATTTATCACAAATTGGGTGATTTTCGTCATACGGACGCGCCTAAATTTTAACTTAGGTGACAAATCATAAATTAGTCTTTTTTTACTCTTAACCGTTGGCAACAATTTTGAATAATAACAATACGACCGTTTTAATTATTTTTTTCTTCTGCCTCGTAGTTTCGTTGCAACATTTTGATAAATTAGTCATCACAATAATTTATTTAAAATTAAAAAAAATAGTTTTTAATCGGAAATTTTTTATACGTAGTAAGATTGAATTAACTGAAAAGGTACCAAACTTGAAATAAGTAAATAAATAGTCTCAAAATTGATGACAATATTATTGTTATAAAAATCTCAGGAAACTATTTATTTGTTTCAACATTGAGTAAGTAAATAATATTCTGTCTTTTATTTATTAAAGAAAGAATTTTTTTATTGTGTATTTTCAAGGTATTTTGCGACTATTTATCACAGATGGCGCGACTTGAATAAAAATTTTTTGGCAACCCTGGTGTATACACACTTATACCATCAAATTGTTTTATGATAAATGCTTTGGCATCATTGTGATTTACCCAACAAACATATTAAGTGGTATGCATAAGGTTGAGCATTGTAAGACTTTCCTCAAGTAGATATGACTATGTTGTTACCAAGGAGTCAAACTAATATGTCTACCAAACTGTGCTCGTTATAACTAGCGACTGACGTAGACACAGCACACATACAAACAAAACACATGATGCATGGGCACGAATATACGAATGTGTTAGTATGATATGCTGATGCTGATGTATGCAGTAGCATACATATAGTACATACTATGATGGCCACCGTATGTCACAACCAGCCAACAATTTAAAATAAATTTATTTATTTTAAGAAAGATATATCCCTTTATTTTGAGAAATGTTTTATTCAATAGAATTTTTACACTTAAATACACACATTTCGTATTTTTTTTCCGTTTAAATTTCACGAGTTGAGTAAAAAACATGATATTTATTACGACGTGAACACCACGACGGGGAGTAACAGACTAAATCACTAGTGGTATAAATTGCTACTTACCGCAACTTTCGGATCACACTTTTTTATATGTAGGTTTGATCTGTCTCATCTGTAGTTGTTATATACACACACATATACACATCTCGGATACACGCAGTATGTGTATATAACAACATATTCATATTTATTTCAGCAAAGTCTCACAATGCTCAGCCTTATGCATACTACTTATTATTTCTCTATGGTTACACACCACTGTACTGTGTAAAGTTTCAATACATATATAATTTTCAATACGTGATGGTATTCTGTGTGACATATTATGTACTGTATACAAGTAAATACCAATAAACCAGTTATTTTCTGGTTGGGACGTCTGGGACGGTCAGTTGGGACGAATTTAGACGATTTTTTCAGTTTTTTAATTGTTTAGAGTTTATCTAAAAAATTCTAAAAAAATAATTTAAATGCTTTATTATCGAGCATCTAGGGCGGTAATAAAAATATCAAAATTGGTACATTGGTTTTTTTTGGTTATATAGTGTCCAGATTCGCCCCCTATGTGTGGGGCGAATCTGGACAGTGCTTTATTTGCAATATAAATCACATTCAGTCATGCATATGGGTAAAATCGGACATAAAAAGATAAAAATAGCTGAATTTTCAATATGGAAATTCGCTAAGATAAATAACTGCATCAGCGAATGACTTTTGATGGGTGGAATAAAACATTTTGGATTTAAATTAATTTTATTTCGATTTGCCTTTGAGTCTATCATGCAAGGTCGATTTGGGAACATGGAAATATTCAGCAGCTTGTCTGAGCGATTTTCTTTTGTTTTTAATATCGGAAAGCTGGAACGCAACAACTACATATCTACAGGCGGTCCAACAAAAATTTAACTTATCAAATTTTTTGATAACGCAGTTCTCCGATAACAATGAAAAATGTTGTAATAGAATGTCGTCTCCGAATTTGATTTTCAAATAAAAAATATTAGTAAACCACTAAAAATTTTACTTTTTAATATAAATAAAATAAATTGAAGGAAAATTTCCAAGTAATTTTAGGAGGTCCGGACCCCTTGGACCTCCCCGGTTGTTGCGCCTCTGTCGAAAAGAGCCGATTTTATGTTATCTAGACTACAGTTTATGTAGTTTATCCCTACTTTCTTTTTATATTGACGCACCATGGTGTATGAATTCGCCTCACCTATAGACAATTTTTTGTTAATCAATTTATAAGAAAAAAATTAAGCACAATACAAAACGCCAAACATATTTTGTTGCCAGTCCCTACTTTATATGTATATATATACCTCATTTCAGTTAAAATTGATCATGAGCTTTCGTTAAAAAATTAAATAATTCTTATATTCGAAACAAATCGATTTTCTATTCTTTTCTAAAAATAAACTGCAAACTTAAAATTTACATAAATGCAATAATAAAAGAGATAAAGCCAAGAAAACGGAAGTTATTTAAATTCAAAGTCACTAAGCATGGTTAAATTTAACTGAAATGACATATATATGTATATATATATATATATATATATATATATATATATATATATATATATATATATATATATATATATATATAAACTGTTTTTTTTTGTACAGCAGTTTCTTTATAAGATTTCAAAACGCGCGTTATTTTTAAAAATTACAAACAATGCGCCTGTAAAATAACAAAATACAAAGATGTCACGTTCACCGCTTTTTTTTGATGACTAACTCATAACTGACAAAATTCAGTAGCACAAATTAATCTATGTCCTTGTACGGTCATAACACTGACGAAGAAAAGATTATATATAAATATCGAGAGGCAGCTTTGTCTAGATTCGCCCCAACTGATGGTACTATATCTTTTTCAAAAGATTTTATAATATAAGCAAAATTATTTGTATTGTTATAGGTACAGCGTTTCCAGACTGCTTCGGTTCGGCTGCTTGAAATTGGTGTCAATGTTAAGTTCTTATTAAAATACTATAATTTCTCTGATGATATCTTAAATTCAAAACGATCAACAAATATTTCAATTTTTTCTTTACATTCAGGACTTATTAATCTTTCTTTCCCTAGTTTTTTATTGAACTCTGTCGAGTCATTATATTGTTAAATACAAAATAAGGGTACATAGTCAGAATTTTCAGATCTAATACATGGAGTAGATACAAACTTTAACCCTAATTATCTTAACTCAGAAGGGATCAATGTTTCCTAAATTACAAGGACGGTCAGATACAGCATTCTTCTTTATACTATTAAAATTTGAAACTATTCTGTCGAAAAGCTGAATGTCGAGGTATCTGCCTTAATTTGAGATGTTTTATTAGGTATGATTTTGTGCTATGGGAGCTTGGCCGGCCTATTGGCAATTTATTTTGAAAATGGTTGTAAGACTAAAATACCCCTGTCGCAGCATCCTGCATAACATAGCGAATTTCCATTTACAAAAGTACGTTTTTCTCGGAAACTAGTTGATATAGAGTAATTGTAAATAAAAAAAACCTTCTTTATGTGATTTTTCCGCCTCATTCCGCCAAATTTTTTTCACGAAAAATGTCCAAAACCCCGTAAACGTTTTCACGAAATTTCTTAAAAATAAGATGTTTCGTTCTTGAGTTATCGTGCGGACACTTAGTAAACATATATATAAATGTGTCCGCACGATAACTCAAGAACGAAACATCTTATTTTTAAGAAATTTCGTGAAAACGTTTACGGGGTTTTGGACATTTTTCGTGAAAAAAATTTGGCGGAATGAGGCGGAAAAATCACATAAAGAAGGTTTTTTTTATTTACAATTACTCTATATCAACTAGTTTCCGAGAAAAACGTACTTTTGTAAATGGAAATTCGCTATGTTATGCAGGATGCTGCGACAGGGGTATTTTTTATTTACAATTACTCTATATCAACTAGTTTCCGAGAAAAACGTACTTTTGTTAATGGAACTTCGCTATATTATGCAGGATGCTGCGACAGGGGTATTATATGTAATTTTATCTTCTCTTTTAAATGGTGTAAAAAAATTTCGCAAAAATTTTTGAATAAGTGGAAATTTTGGCAAAAAACTAATTTTTTGCTAGAACAAACACCATGTTCCTGGCATCCGACGTGTCTGGCTGACGAACTCATCCAAGGGTTTGGGACTTCCAATGTTCTCACCAAGTTTCGTAAAAATTGGATACTTCGTTCGAGAGTTATCGTGCGGACACACACACATATATATATATATATATATATATATATATATATATATATATATATATATATATATATATATATATATATATATACATTATATATATATATAATATATATATATATATATATATATATATATATATATATACATTATATATATATATGTGTATATATATATATATATATATATATATATATATATATATATATATATATATATATATATATATATAAAGGCTATTGGCGGATAAGCATGAGTAGAAATGCCCCCGTACGAATTGTGTTGGTTTCTTTTCTGCTAACTGCTAACTGCTAACTGCTTTCGATATAAGATTACAATTTACTGAGTTTCAACCCTTAAAAAACTCATCCTTTGGGGGTAAAAAATTATTTTTTGAAAATCACAAAAAATTTATAACTTTTTAGTTGCTTGACGGATTTGGCTGGAATTTTTATATGTTTTAGATACCTCTATAGTTTACTTCAGAAAAACTATCAACTTAAAAAAAAAATTATAACCCCCCCAAAAAAAATTGTTTAATTTTTCAATATTTTTTTTCATCAACTTGTAGCTATGGTACAATCACCAAAATTTTTTTCACCAAAGTGTTTGGTTGCGGAATTTGAAGATTTGTGTCGACCATTTTTTTTTTTGGAAACTAAGCAATCACAAATGTTTTTATGAACAAATGTGTAAACGATTTCCAATCGATTGAGTACCCGGAAGCCTATGCGTATCTCTAAAAAATATTCTCGGACATTCAATTTTTTTAACTATGATGCACCCGGAAAAAAATTCTGGAAAAATTATATGTTCTATTGATCATAGTGAGGAGCCTGTAGAAATATTTTGGTGATTGTACAACGAACATAACTTCGAAAAAAAATCCTTTTGGACATTTTATTTTTTTTAACTATGACGCACCCGGAGAAAAAATCTGAAAAAATTATATGTTATATCGGTCATAGTAGGAAGCCTGCAAAAAAATTTTGGTGATTGTACTGTAGCTACAAGTTGATGAAAAAAAATATTGAAAAATTAAACAATTTTTTTGGGGGAGTTATAATTTTTTTTTGAAGCTGATAATTTTTTCTGAGGTACACTATAGAGGTATCTAAAACATATAAAAATTCCAGCCAAATCCGTCAAGCCACTAAAAAGTTATAAATTTTTTGTGATTTTCAAAAAATAATTTTTTACCCCCAAAGGGTGAGTTTTTAAGGGTTGAAACTCAGTAAATTGTAATCTTATATCGAAAGCAGTTAGCAGAAAAAAAACCAACACAATTCGTGCGGGGGTATTTCTACCCATGCTTATCTGCCAATAGCCTTTGAGTGAATATTATTTTCGGTTCCTAGGGACCTCAAAACAAACTGCCATGGTCCCGGGCTTAAGTCGCGTCATGACAGTGGCTGTAATAGCTGAATTCCATTCTTGGACGACTTTCAAGTTTTCAAAAATTTTTGAATACACCACAAATCCAATGGTACGTAGTGGTCGGTGCAAATTTAAGAGAAAGTACGTAAAATCGGAAGATCAGGAGCGTCAGTAAACTTTTATTTGAGGGGTTGGTAAATATTATTTATTATATAAACAAGTACATAAATAAGTACAGTACGCTTCAAAAAGTGATCGAACACTCTCGCTCAGGGGGGAGGGTGCCAACACTTTTGACACCGCACTGTATTTAATGTTGTGGTAAACTGCCGTGTCAAAAGTGTGGGCACCCCCCTCGGGGTTAAGGTGTTCGATCACTTTTTGAAGCGTACTGTACTTATTTAAGCGCGCGTGTGTTGGAGTCAAATGTCAAGATTTGTAACGGGGGGGTGCCCACACTTTTGACACGGCAGTAACATTAAGTACAGTGCGGCGTCAAAAGTGTGGGCACCCCCCTGATTTAGAGTGTTCGATCACTTTTTGACGCGTACTGTACTTATTTATATATAATATGTACTTGTTTATATAATAAATAATATTTACCAACCCCTCAAATAAAAGTTTAGCGACGCTCCTGATCTTCCGATTTTACGTACTTTCCCTTAAATTTGCACCGACCGCTACGTACCATTGGATTTGTGGTGTACAGCACCTGCGAACTCTAGTGTCAGATAGTTGTATCTTGGTCAAGTACGAGGGTATATTGATAAAAATGTTACTTATTTCAAAAAATAATTTTACACAAACTCGTATACCATATACCAGGTTTTGTCAGAAAACTATCAGAAAAAATGTAGTTTCGAGAAAAACGCGTTTAAAATTTAAGTTACTGGTTATACTATCGGAATATGCAAAAAAAAAATCGATTTATTTCGCAAACTCGTATATTGAAAAAAAACGCCGTGAGCAGCGGGGCCCCATCACGGTAGTCGAATTTCCCCCTTCATCTTCGGTATTGAATGTTTACAAGCGAAATGTGATTAAAAGTCTACAACCGAATTGTCATTTTGTTGATTTCAAAACTGGTGATGAGTGTTTGGCTGATCGAGGCTTTAAAAAAAGGTTTTAAGTATTTAAGGGTTGTATCTCAGTAAATTTCAATTTTGTGCCGAAAACAGGTAGCAGAAAAAAAACCAACACAATTCGTGCGAGGGCATTCCTGCCCATGTTTATCCGCTAATTGCCTTTATGTTTTAGTTTTAAATATTAAAAAAGGACCTTAAATAGTAAACTGGAAGGCCTTTATAAAGATATTTTTTCATTCAAAAAAAAAAAAAAAAAAAAAATAAAAAATAAAAAATAAAAAAAATAAAAAAAAAAATTATTTCTTCGGTATTGAGTGTCTACAAGCGAAATATAATTGAAACTCCACAAGCGATTTGTAATTTTGGTGGTTTCAAAACTGATAATGGTGTCCGGTTGATCGGGGCTTTATAAAAAGATTTTAAGTTTTTAAGGGCTGAATCTCAGTAAATTTCAATTTTGTGCCGATAGAAGTTAACAGGGAAAAAGCCAAAACAATTCGTACGAGGGCATTTCTATCCATGCTTATCCGCCAATTGCCTTTGTGTTTTACTTTTAAATATTAAAAAAGGAACTTAAATAGTAAACTGGAAGGCTTTTATGAAGATATTTTTTCTTTCCAAAAAAATCCAAAATTTCTATTTTATAAATAATAAAAATCCAAAATTCCTAAATAATAATTAAATAAATAAATAAACAGTGACTTTAATAACATTTGCAAATTACTTAATATGTATGTATTTCATTTGTTAAAAAATTGTATTCACTTTTTTTTAAATTTTTTAAAATTACTATTCGCCTACTTGTATTTAGAATAAACATAATGCTTTTAAAACACATTTAACAATAGCATTCAATTCCGATGTAAAAATGGGAGAAGTGGGGGGAAAAGTGATGTGGACTCCCTACAAGGTACTAGCTGGATACTAACTGAACACACGTACAAAATTTCAGCCCTCTAGGTTTCCTTATGGAGTCTCTAGACGTGTTAGAAAACAAGCAAAAAAATTAAGGAAATATTGGCGTAAAAATCGTGGGGGTAAGGGTTAAAAGTTGAAACCTCCAAAAAACAGTGTCTGGCTATTAGCTTAACCTGTACACCAAATTTCAGCCCTCTAGGTTTATTTGGGGAGATTTTGACCCGAACGAAACTGTTAAAAAACAAGAAAAATCATGTTCTTTTGGGTATAAAAATGGTGGGGGTAGGGGTTAAAAATCGAGACCCCCAAAAGGCACCCCCTTGATACTAACTCAATCCGAATACAAAATTTCAGCCCTCTAGGTTTATTCGGGTGACCTGTGCGAGTGGTACAAACTTCGAAAACGTCGAAAATGCATGAAATTGTAGCTTAAAAATGAGGGGGGTGGGGGTAAAATATTAAAACCTCCAAAAAGCACAACCTAGGTACGAACTTTATCAACACACCAAATTTCAACCCTCTACGTTAATTCTGGGGGGCTGGGGGCCTGTTAGATCCAGCGAAAATCGTTTTTCCCCCCTCTACTCCCACCATATCATCCTAGGAAGCTGAATTTTGGATATGTTGTAGATAATTGACCGAAACATTATTTAAAACCGATTTGGAAAAGTTTTATTGCTTTTCCGCCCCCCACCACCCCCTTAAAGGTCGGGTCCGAAAAAAAATTTGCCCAAAATTTGACCCCACTTTGATAGTATTGTTGTGCATCCGAATAAGCCCCACTTACCAAATTTCATCTCTTAACTTCCATAGGGGGGCCCTACACATATTAAAAGGTTGCGGGAAAATATATATATATATATATATATATATATATATATATATATATATATATATATATATATATATATATATATCAGACATCTTTTTTTTTTACATAATCGTGTTCTACGGGTCCGAAAACGGATAGCGCCCCTGGTCTCGCCTCTCGCAGCTCTTATCGTATAGACTGTATAAGTCTAATTTTTCGGAGAAAATTCGACTAAAAAAAGTGGGCAGCAAACTCGTATTTACTAAAAACATCGATAGCTTGTAATTTAAAACATTTAAATATCTGCTTCATGTCTACATAGGTAGCAAACATCAAAAAGTGTAACATACATAAATGTTAAATTCATAGTGATGAAAATACAGTATTTAATATGTTTTTTGTGTTTCCTGAGAACTGTGATTTTTGATATACGAGTTAGAGACAGAAAAGGCGCGATATATGAGCTAAACACGCTTCTTCCATAATAATAACAATTCCAAAATTTTATTAATTTAAAAATTTCGAAAAATTAAATTTGACAGTTTGTTTTAAAATACTGAAGAAAATAATGATAGTGTACGGTATCATAAAAATACTGAAGTAATAAAAATAATGATTCATTATTTTTATCAGTAAATACTGACAGTATTACTGATCGTGTAAAGGCAGCCTTAGGATGTCACACCGTATGTCTTAATGTTTGAACGATCCCGAGAATTACAAACACAACATAACCTCTTTTTTTCATTACCAGTTTTATATTTCTACGTAATTGTCGTTTTTGTATTTAAAATCCTAATAACCTAGAATTAATAATATAATACAATGGGAGCATTCGAAACGCACCTAGCCAAAGTGTCTTGATCTTACTTTTAAGAACATTACACTTGTTTTGAAGTGTTTCTGTCTTACTTTGGAGATATTTGTATATTCCTGTCTCACTTTCCATGTTCTTGAGAGAAGGGTGAAGGTATTTATACGATGATTCTAGCATACACCACAAATCCAATTTTACGTAGTGGTCGGTGCAAATTTAAGGGGAAGTACGTAAAATCGGAAGATCAGGGGCGTCGGTAAACTTTTGTTTTGGGGGTTGGTAAATATTATTTACCTGAATTTATCTAAAACAATATGTATTATCTTAAGAGACAATTTACATCTAAAATTCCGTTGTGTCGATAAAGGAAATCGAATGTTATACTAATGAATATGAGTGACGACTTTTAGAAAACTGTCGAATAATTAACTTCACTATCGCATTCATCAGCGTAAAAGACCCAAATAGCGGAAGCTAACAAAAATTCTAGAATATTCTACTCGTGAACTAGTGAAGATACCAAAAAACAAACTTCACTATTGAATTGGGCACTAAAAATTAGATTAAGCAGCGCATTTTGACAAAAATTCTAGACTGTTTTTCTAGAATTTCTAAAGTTTGTCTAGTTTTTCTAGAAATTCTAAAATTTTGATTAATGTTCTAGAATATTCGTTAAATAGCAAAAATTGTTTGTCAAAATCGGACATTTGGTTTACATTAGTTTAATTTCGGTTGGACAATTAAGTAGTGGAGTAGATTTTCCAATATCTTTGTTAGTTGACAAATAGAATATTCTAGAACATTTCTCAAAATGTGTTATTTGGTCTCTTATTTGGTAGCCAATTCAATGGTGACGTCTGTTTTTGAATATCTTTGCTAGTTGACGAATAGAATATTCCAGAACATTTGTCAAAATGTGTCATTTGACCTCTTTTTCGATGGACACTTAAATGGTACAATTGATTTTTAAATATCTTTGCTAGTTGGCAAATAGAACATTCTAGAATTTTTGTCGAATTATACTGTTTAATCTCATTTTTAATGACCAACTCAACGGTGAAGTCTGTTTTTTGATATCTCTGCTAGTTGACGATTAGAATATTCTAGAATTTTACGTTACTCATTTTGCATTTACATTTTGCATATTACGTATACAGAATAGGTGCATGTATATCTACAGTGAAATTTTAAAATTTTTAAAGGCTACGAGACCCTCAGACAATATTACCTACGGCCCTGACTCTAGCTTGGTACATAAATTTTCACTAACACAGACAAACAACAACATATCTGTGAGAGGAGAACCCCACTAAATCGCTGACGTCACTACGTAAAATCGGAGTACGTACCATTGGATGGCCACTGTAAGTGGAAATTTTGGCAAAAAACTAATTTTTTTCAAGAACAAGACCAATGTTCCTGGCATCCGACGTGTCTGGCTGACAAACTCACCCAAGGGTTTGGGACTTCCAATGTTTTCACCAAGTTTCGTAAAAATTGGATACTTCGTTCGAGAGTTATCGCGCGGACACACACACACACACATATATATATATATATATATATATATATATATATATATATATATATATATATATATATATATATATATATATATATACAAATAAATTTTAGTGACTATTATTTTCGGTTTCTAGGGAGCTCAAAACAAATTTCTGCCATAATCCCGGGCTCAGGTCATGCCCCCCGCGTCATGACAGTGGCTGTAATAGCTGAATTCCATTCTGGAAATTTTATCATATATTTATGTTAACTTTCAAAATAATCGCCTGTATATGTTAAATAATAGCTGAATTCCATTCTGAAAATTCGCTAAAATTAAAGACTTGTTTACATAAAAATCTTTGTTTACTTTAAAAATTTTCTCACCTAGACTGTATATGTATATACAACACACACAAACCGTACGCATAGTGGTAGTACGGATAATGAAATGGTCTTGTACCCTTATACACAAAATATCCATATACTACCCCTTATACACAAAATATCCATATTGTGTCGAATATGTACTTAGGATGTGATTAAATTCACACTTTATACGATAAAATAATCACATTCTAAACAACATCGTTTTTCTCGGAAACTAGTTGACATAGAAAAAAAGTTTAAAGACCTTTTTTATGTAATTTTTTCTTCTCTTTTAAATGGTGTAAAAAAATTTCGCAAAAATTTTTGAATAAGTGGAAATTTTGGCAAAAAACTAATTTTTTGCAAGAACAAAAACCATGTTCCTGGCATCCGATGTGTCTGGCTGAAGAACTCATCCAAGATTTTTCGACTTCCAACGTTCTCACCAAATTTCGTAAACCTAGGACATTTCGTTCGAGAGTTATCGTGCGGACACATATATATATATATATATATATATATATATATATATATATATATATATATATATATATATATATATAATATATATATATATATATATATATATAAATACATATATATATATACATATATATATATATATATATATATATATATATATATATATATATATATATATATATATATATATATATATATATATATATATATATATATATATATATAAATTTTAGTGAATATTATTTTCGGTTCCTAGGGACCTCAAAACAAATTTCTGCCATGGTCCCGAGTTCAGGTCGCGTCATGACAGTGGCTGTAATAGCTGAATTCCATTCTGGAAATTCGCTAAAACGCATTATTGTAAAATTATTTTAACAGTGAAATTAGATAAAGTGATTATAACTTGAAGTATTATTTGAATATCTACTTTTAGATTTATTTATTTAAAAAAATGTTGCTACTGCACAGTACTGTTTAGATACTGTATAAAATGTATCTAGATACAAATACAGATACTCAAAATAAATTTGTATCTAGATACAATGCATCTAGGTACAGACACTTTTTTTTTTAGATATTTTTTAAAAGTAACTATAGTATATTCCTTCGTTAATGCCGCTAAATACACCAAATAGGTTCAGTTGTATTTTTCAAAATATGGAATATGAAAAGATAAAAAAACGCGTATTTTTTAATTAACTATATTTTTTTTAAAAATTATTCTGTTTATTTTGTAACATTAATTACACATAAGAATCACACATATAGGTATTAAAAATTTAATTGATTGTACTGTATAATATATATACAGAAAAAACATGTATATTAACGCAGTAAATCGCAGTCTCAAAAACTTCACATAGTATTTGATAGTACTTTTAAATTATGAAGGAAACTTTATTAATTAAAATATTAATATACATTTAAATTATTTTCAGTAAGCCCTGGAATTTTATTCAGAGTCAGGGAGAAGTCAGGGAATTTTGAAATTGGTTTTCAAACGCCACCCTATTTAGTATAGGCGTATACTATAGCAATATATGTAGAGTATAGACGATATTGACTAACAAGGAGATGCACCCAGAGTGAAATTCGGGATTTTGATGAAACTTCGCTGGTGTGTAGAGTAGGCAAGAATAAGGGACCCGTATTTTTTTTTATTGGCACTCTTCCACGTTTACGGGGTGAAACCAGCCCCTAAAGTTGGGGGTTCAAATCGTATTTCTAAAGATATCTCGAAAACTGTAAGAGCTAGAGGAAAACCTTAAATTGACGAAATGTTACTCTTTGAAAGACCCATTCACTTGTATAGGTTAAACTAGGACCGGGTTCATAAGAGGGGTTGGGGGGTGAAAATGGGGGTAAATTTTCTTGCCCAGCCTGAATGGTTCAATGTATCAAATTTTTACCATAACAAATAGAAAGAGGGCCAAAAATTAGGGGATACATGTTTTTGCGTTTTTTTAAAATATGTGTGGTATCCAAGCCATATAAAGAAGGGTATATATACTTTATTTTTTATATTAAGTTCTATATTTTTTTGTTTTCATGTTTATTTTCATCATGACAATGTAAATTTTTACTTTCCGATAATGATTCATGTATTTTTCAGTACCTACTTAATTGGTAATTTAGCCATGTGTATATTTGGTTACTCATATTCGATATTTTTTATACCTATTTCTACCAAAGTTCTCTGGTCTGCAAGCGTTAATGAATGTTCAACAAGAAGCAATAATTTTCCCTTCAACAACTGCCTTTATCTTTTTACAAATTCATTTTTAACCAAATAGACGCGGCTTATTTCCTTCTAAACATTCAAACTATTTTTCTTATCCTTTTTGTATGTTTTATAGGTGTCAACCCCATTTCCCAAATCGCAAAATTTATTACAAAGCACCTGAACAGTGAGCGAAAGTGATTATTGCTTCTTTTCAAGCATTTATTAACACAAGCACACCACATAACTTTAACTTTCAGAGAAATAGGTATAAAAAAAAAATCGAAAATGAGTAACCAAATGTACACATGGCGGAATTACCAATTAAGTTAGTACTGAAAAATATATGAATCATTACCGTCAAGTGAGATTACTTTCGCCAAAAATATAACATTTTCAAAATTTACTTGAGATATATTTTATACCAATGGCAACATATTATTTTAAAAAATTTTAAAACAATATTTCTATAATGGGGAATTTGACTAATTTTGGGAAATTATTTTAAAACATACATATTTATGTATTATGCATGTAAGGTAACGGGCCTAGTTTCTGACCTTTTAAGAGTGACGGCTGAGGTTAAACGACAGTAATAAATATAAGTTTAAACTTAAGAGACAATTAATAATTTTATCAACTAGTTTATGGCTTTCAAAATAAAGTCATACAAGTAAAATAATTATTTGAATTGAATTAATAATTTAAATTAATGTTTTAAAAATTGACAAAAAGGACCCAGTTTCTGATCTTCAAAATTTCTCATGTGACAGTTTTTGACCCTGACAGTGGCCTAGTTTCTGATCCTTAAATTTAAAAATACAGTTTTTTAAAATTTAATTTATAAATAATTTTTTATTTAAAAAATAAATGTTTAATGTTATATATGTTATGAAAAATAACAAAAACTAATCGAAGATAACTATAAATAACAAAATAATTAAAAAAAACTGGTTAGAATTTAATTGGGCCATACCACTTTAGAAGTGAGCCTAGTAATTGACCCTCATATTTCAATAATAAAAATCATTCTAAGGTATTTTATAAATATTTTAAAATAAATTTTAAACAAATATTAACCTGCTCATGTATTTTTAATTAAGTTTTCATACTTACATGATGAATATTGCACAGATCAAAATGAGTACTTTGTAACATAAACTGTTAGGAAACTACCAAAAAAATAGTTTTTACACACATTTTAAACTTAATTTTTTTTTTATTTAGTTAATATATTCTAAACTTTTTAAATTGCTGTTCATTAGACACAGAATAGATTACTTTAAATTAAGAATTTATTTTTTTTTTCTTATTTAAAATATAGTTTTTTTATTAATTTATAACAAAGTTGAAAAGTTCCGAAACTGGGCCAGGGTCAATTACCGGGTCTTTTACCTTATACGTTTTTAATTTTTAAAAATAATGCCGAAAATTGTTAGAAAAAATTATTTTAGTATTTGTTCTCAAAATTTGCGCGAAACGTTTACTAGCTGTCAGTTACGTCACATTCTCTAGATAGCAACAGGTGTCCTGTAATTAAGAAAAAAAATGTTTATTTTTCCTGTCACAAAATTAATTAAATTTTGATTAATTTCCATAGTTATGTTTGCTAACCGGAAATTAAGTAGCGACACTAGTGGTGATAATGTTGAAATATAAGAGAAAACAACGTCACAGCCCGTTTCTGCTTACGTGGATTTTAGCTAAAAAATTACGTTTTTAATTAAATTTTTTTAAATCAAATAATGATAGTAAAGATGAATTAGTATAAAAAATTGCTGTCTTTTATTATAAATTTTCATTAAAATTTGTTTTAATTGCTTTTCTTTGATACTGTCAAATACCCCATTCTGGTGCTGTAGCTACCATTTTTTTTAATTTTGGAAGTATGCATATATTTTTTTTTTATATTTTTAAAAATTTGGCCAAAGTTGCCCAGGGGTTAGGGTTACTTTAGCCAGTTGTAACTGTTCCCGTACTATAAAAAATTATAAAACATCTAATGCACTATAAAAATAAAAATTAGGAATCGTTCCCCTAAATTTTTAATCTTTTCTGACTATATTCAAATTTTAATTATATAATTGATGGTGGATTAATATAGCAATTTTCAGTGACGTAATACAATTATAAGAAGTCATGAACAGACCCATTTATCCTGCTGAAATGCTTTTACTTATAGATACTATTCACTCATGCAAATCCATCCCTACGTAAAGATTTCGAAGCTTAATTGTTTAAATTTGTTAATTAAATTCATAATTCTCATTGTTGAATATTACTAAAATAACCATAATTTTATATTAAAAATTGGTAAATAAGGTTATAAAATGTATCTGTATCTAAAGTTTATAAAAAAGATACAAGTTACAGATCAAATATATCTAGATACTAGATACAGATACTTAAATGTATCTAGATACAGATACAAGATACGTAAATGCGTATCTAGATACTCGTATCTAGGTATACAGCACTGCCACTGCATAATGAGAAATGAACTATGTATACGGTTAGATAGAGAATTGAAATCATTTGTATAACTATATGTATGCAGAATTATTGTACATATCACCTGATTCTACCTGATAATTCTATCTGATTTTAATCTTACTTTATGATAATCCATAACTGAAATCTCTGATCATGAAGATTTACTTAATTGGTACTTAACTGTGATTGCTAACAAGTAGCAAAAATTGTTTTAATTCTATTACATTTATTAAAGTATTATGACACAAAAAATAGACGTGAAATTTTTAAAATACCAGACTATATTTTTAGTTTATGTATAAGTACTATAAATATTTTATTTAAAAATAAATTAGGAATAAAGCACTTTACTGATCCTCTGTAATATAATATATAGGAAAAAAATTTTATTGTAACACATATGATGCACATATGTATGGTACCCACATTACATATATAGGTACAATAAATAATGTACGTAAAATAATACATAAATACTGCTAGGAGATTACACTCTCTGTAGCAGTGCACAGATTTAACTTCAGTAACGTTATAGAAGCTATAGAACATGTGAATGACTTTAGTATAACATTTCTATAGTATAGCGAATAGAACAAAGCGACACACACACATAATATTATTTTTGATTTTAACTATTCAAAACTAAATTTGTTCTTATTACGTTAGTCATCTCTCTAGTTCTGTATTTAAAAATAAACTACTTGAATAATTCGACCTTAAACTAAATTAAATTCAAAACTAAATTTATTTGTTAAATTTCAAAAACACATTTTTTCTGAAAACACTGGGTCAGTCACTGTTTCTGCTTCTTTTTTTTCAACACTACCATGCATTAGAAGGGCGTTCATTCAAAAACGGACACCTTATTTTTTTTCGACACCATAAATTGACTTTTATGACTTATGACCCTTCTTTATATGGCATAAAAGTCAATTATAAGATAATTAAATCTTTACGTTCTGTTACCACCATTAAAAGGCTAATAGATGACTTTATATTTCTTTCTTGTGACAACTCTATACTATAAGTTAAACAAACAAATTAATACAATTTACAATTAAAAATGTCTGTCACTTACAGGTGACACTGGGAATTGCCGAATTAAAAATTTATACGGCGTTATATGGATTTCATTTCCGCGTCATATGGAGATTCAGAATTGATACAAATCAAGTGAAACGAACTGCGTTATATGATATCTCAGAAATAAAATAATAAATTATACCTAAATTAGACCTATATAAAGACTGTATTTGTCAAAGTATCAAATTAGGATTGAAGAGCTTATTCCAAAAACAGCACTTGTCAAAAATTCAACATTTTCAGTATAAAGAAATTATTGCAAGATCTATAAATGACAAATGTTTTTTTTTTGTAGAACTAACAATGTCTATGTTTAATAGAACGCAACAGGTGCAAAACGGTTTATGATTTTCTGCTGAATGGTATTTTTTTCTTTTTCGTTGAGTTGCAACATGTTTACTCCGCGGTTACCATGTTTTCCATCATATTTAAAGTGCGCTGCAAAGAAGCGGAATGTGTTATCGGAAATAGTACACACTGATCGGCTGATTGCTTGTCACACGTTAACTGTCATCGTCCTTGTATAAAAAACGTTCACCAGAATAAAAAAAAAAAAAAAAAAAAAAAAAAAAAACGCAATTTTATAGAACTGACAATATTTTGTTTACATATATCTCATGAGAAATAGTATTTTTGTTGAAACCGCTTAAACTACAAAATAGATAATTAGAAAATCTATAGGGTTGCGTCATTATTAGAATTTTTTTTAAAATTGACGTGTTGTTTTTGGAATAAGCTCTTCGATTGATACGGTTTTAATTAATTAAATTTTATAACAGAAATGATAACGAATATGTCGAATTTTACATATTTAAACTTTAAAAATATCGTTCGTTTTGATATCGAGAATTTTCGATAAAGAAAAATAAATTTTAATAGTCCCAGTATGTTTGGAATGCCCACAATTTGCTTCGCTTAAGCTTTTAAAAACTTGTATTATTTTTGCGTTATGACAAACGGTTGAGGGGATTTTTACGATCAAAGTTTACAATAATGAAAAATATGATTTATAAACAAATATATTAATAAAACAAGTACATTTTATGATAGACCGAATTCAGAAGCATTTTGAAAACTTAACGCTTCGAACAAATACTACTATAGATAATTTTTTTCAAATCATTTGCGTTATACGGAATTGATGTTATAACGATACAGCGTTATTGGAGATTTGACGATACCTACTCATATTTTTGTTGCTATTAAATGATTTAGGTTCGTTTTGTACATTCTCGTTTCGTCCCCTGCTTCAAAAATTATCATTTCGTCCCTTGCCCTTTTTCTCTTGCCCGATTCTCTTTTCGTACCCTGCAATCGTAGTAGTAATAATCAAAATATGAACTATCAACATCGTACTAATTATGAAAAAGTTTACCTCCCTTCACACTTTATCCAGGCTTAGGACTGGCAATGCATAAAATGACAACGCAATACATTGGCGTGTTTAAAGATTGTCCTCCAGTAATGGGATCATCATTTTTTTATTTATATAAATTCATAACATTAGAAGCTTTATTTTACAACATATCCAACTTATCCAACTATTTTACAACACTTTATTTTACGTATATGCCAAATTCGTCATTTTTTATTTAAGAATCATAAACATACCAGCTTTTTATTCACATTTTACAATATATGTCAAACGTTTCAAGGTCTCTGATAGGTTTATTCGTTGACTAAGAAAATCGTTAATAATGTTTTGAATTCTTTTATCCAATTTAATATATCTTCTTGCTCGTTTTGACGCGTTCATTATTATATGCTCTTGTTGGATTATTATCTTATAATGCATCGATCGTCGTAAAGAATCTTTATCAATTCATATATATTTGGGTGACTTTTTCCGATTATCCTATTTCATCGTGTATGCCAACCTTCAGTTGAATTTGTCGTACGGTGACGGCTGTTAAAACATGACCAATATCTTGGTGATTCCAACCATTCGTCAACGAAGTAATCATTGAATTTTGTGATTTTCTCTATGTCTGGCACATTTTCCATTATTTGTAACCATCCTTCATCAATAGCTTCTGTAAGTATATGAACTAGAGCAGCGCACATTCTCAAATGTTGTTTTACATCATCTCTTTCCCTATACTCTACCACGAGACCAAGCTCTTAAGTTTTTCTCCACAGCACTTGCTTAAAGTGAAAATTACAACCTTTGATTTCGGCGTTTGGAAATACCTTCAGAAATGCATTAATAGCAGCTTTTTCAAAATCTACGTGAAATTCACTGAAGTCTGGGACTGAAGTCTGGGACCTTTTCCTTTAAAATCCTAAACAGTTTTATGTACGTGTCTTCAGTTTTATTCGGCAATAATGCGTAAATGGCAGGAACAATGAAGGTTTTTTCATTGGTACTTCCCATATCGATGTGAATGGTGTATATTTGTCGATAAATTGACGGACAGCATTTAAAAGTTCCATCACCAAAAATCACGTTGCCTTGCCTCAATGAATATTCTCCTTCATTCACAAAAAGTAACAGCCTGTTTTCTGTCATACTGTCATAGAAAACAAATTCTTTAAATTTTTCTGGTACTATGATCTCCCTCCTATGCTTTGGTAGACTTTGTTCTCCCAAAGAACTGTGTCGGGCAGTATAAAGTTGTTTTTTGATGGAATGGAATCTTGGAACGAAAGTCACGAAATCAAGTCCTTTCTCTATGACATTTTGTCTAATCTCTTCTTCATAAATTTGTGGAACGGGACTACATTCTTCTCGTATCCTTTTCTTGGTATTTGAAAGACAAAGAAATACTTCATTTTTAGCAACATCAGGTGCACGTATTGAGTGTTCTTTCTGTAATATAACTGTTGTGATGTTACTGTCTGTTTTGATATTTCCTGTGCAGCTTCTGTTAGCACATGCCCATAGGATATCGGTACTCTGATATATCTTCTTTTGGTTATATTTGTAACCCAAATATAAAATAACAGGTTTTCCTCTTTTGGATTGAATGATCTCCATCGTTAGATTGTGACCAATTAATGGTGTAGATGAAAGCAAAGCGGAACCAACTAAAAGTACTAACAAAGTATTTTTGTAACATGCCTGGTTTGGTTTCACCACCTGACAACTAACTAACTGTACTCATTACTCCAAGTGTTTTGTTATTTACTTATATAAAATATTTTACCTGGAATATCCAGTTAACGATTCTTTTCATAAGTAAAGTTGCACATAAACAATATTTAAGCCAATATTAAGCCTACACGTATGTAAGTAAGTATTATGAATAACAATTATAAACGGTAGGCGGCAGGGGACGAAACGATAACAAAAAGGGCTGAAACAGGTAAAATTTGACTAGGGGACGAAAGGAGAATGTACGAAAAGAGAATACACGTATTAAATCATTAGACTTATGAGGCTGATCAATCACTGATCACAACTGATTTTGCAGTACCTAATTGATCAATTTGATCATATACTGCAAAATCACACATTCTTATTTTCAGTAATTAATCACCCCGTATTAACTCAAAAGACACCAATTTTACGTTAAATCTAATCACGAATTATGAATGAGTACATTTTAAGCATAAAATTAGACGTGTATTTTATTACTCTACTTTAAAAACTACGGAAAAATAAAAACTTATCTGATAATTTAACTCATGTGTAATCAAGTCCCATAAGAATATTGTAGTTTTTTCACTTTTACCATGGAAAAAAGTTAGGACAAATTTTTACAGCGAAAAAAATAGTACAAAACATTTAATTGGTCATTTCACTGTAGGTAAACACGATAAAAAGGGAATAAAAATTCGTACTGGTAAATTTAACTGATTTCAGAACCATGGTAACAATGTATTAAATAATAATAGGAATTATACTAATTTATTTTATTCGTTATATTATCTTATCGTATTACACTTGAGTTTTATATTTTTTTGAATCAATTTGTGTTTTCTACAACTCAAATTTCTTGCCTAAAAGCAATTTTCGTTAGACAAACCCAAATTTATTCGAAAAAATACAAACCTCTCGTGTAATAGTAAGTGACAAATGAAGGAGGCTAATAGTAGTGACAAAATATTGACGGAATACTATAACAAAAAAAAAAAAATCTGGCTAACTCAAAATAAAGATCTAGAAAGGCCAGCTGCTGAAATATGGCAATAGTACTAGCCAGCAAATATTCCTGTGATGAAAAAACTCTCTTAGTACTAATGCAGACCT
Source organism: Brachynemurus nebulosus (assembly GCA_035578155.1). Lineage (NCBI taxonomy): Eukaryota > Metazoa > Arthropoda > Insecta > Neuroptera > Myrmeleontidae > Brachynemurus > Brachynemurus nebulosus. The sequence goes on along the minus strand of JAPWDM010000001.1, from coordinate 86,078,557 downwards.
TATTATGACATACAACAGGTCGGATTGATCAATTACTAGATGCTGAGCAGTAGAGAGCGGAATTTGCATATTTTGCATATCGATAAGTTCTCGTCAAATATCAATAAAACTTCGGATGTGTCCGAATCTCCACTTTTCGAATTGATTGAGACTATTTAAAATTTACATATTTTGCATATTTGACAAAATTTTGCATATTTTCGAGTTTTTTGCATAAATATACATATTTTCACCAAACTTAACACTTTTTAGAAAATATAAATTACAGGTTTACAAATTTTATTAGACGTAATTTCAAGAACTTCAAAAGTACATTGTTGCATTTTTAAGAATTTTAAAATATGTACCTCTATAACGGACTATTTGAAACTAAACAAAGATTAAAATACAAAAATTCTATACGCAAAACATAATACCTACAAAGAAAAGATAACTAGGTAATTGCTTAACTCTTAGAAATACGTAGTTTTAGAAAAGTTATGTTCATAAAAAAGATACAAATTTACTTAACAAAACATAGAATTATGCTTTTCTATTTTACAGTGAAATCAGCAGAATAATTCTTAAAAATTGAATATTTAGTACTCCTAAAGTTTTGACGAGCAAAAAAGAAATACAGCAATTTTATATTTAAAAATTTCTCATTTAACACTTTCATTGCCAATCACGCTATATCGCGTGACATAGTTACTTTACAATATGGCCAATCATGCGATATCGCGTGACAAATATAAGGACCTACTTATTTAAGATAAAATATTTGGCCATCTCACAAAGTCTATATTTTTAACTTGGCAATGAACGTGTTATTGCCAAAAACATTTGAAAATAAAAAAAATTGGAAACAGAAGCGTTAATATTGCTTTCGTTCGTGAAGAAAATTTTGTTACAAAACGTTTTGTAACGGAGCTTACAGTGTTACGGGGTATGATTCAAAATAATTAATACGCGTTGGACTAAGGGTTTCTAACTTAGTGACTGTTTGTTTTCTATTCCATAATATGCGAATGTGAATGTATAATACCTCAGAAATTAAGAATTTATGCCGTGAAAAACCAGAGAAAAGCCATGAAAAAATATTTAACATGCGTTAATTTTGTTGAATCAGAACCTTCTGCTTCGTAATGGTGAAAGCTCCGTTACAAAACGTTTTGTAGCAGATTTTTAGCAATAAGAAAGAAGTAGGTTATTCATTCTTGGTTTTTTATATGTACCTACTTTTTATCATCTACTTTGTTAATGGATTATTTTTTAATCTATATCCAAATGAATAATGTACAAAGTTTTCAATTTCTTTATCTCCTGGCTAACTTGAAATTCTGTTTGTTCCTGCAAAAAATTTATTCAAAATCCCAAAAATAAAGATGTTTATTAATTCAGTCTTGGATAAAATATATCCCAGCACTTCAATAACATAACTTCTGTAAAGTTTGTGGAAAACTTGTAAGCAGAGCCGGATTACCCACTAGGCGTATCCAAGCCTTCGTTTTTTCTTTTTTTGTTCGTCAGTTATTTTTCGAAAAAATGTAGGAAAAGTTACGATTTTTTTTCTTTTTAAGAAAAAGGCAGGGGCCGCATTTTTCACGGTGCCTAGGGCGGCACTTAGAGTTAATCTGGCCCTGCTTGTAAGTAACTTATGCTCTTATTTCTGTTTTAGATTTTAGAAAAAAATTCTGTTTTTGTTATTTTACATCAAAATTATTGAACCCTATTTTTAAATTTATTAGGTACTGCATATTTGTGCATATTTTGAAAAAATTGGTGCATATTTTACCATAAAATCGTGCATATTATATTGCATATTTTTCAATATTTTTGTGCATATAATTCCGCTCTCTACTGATCAGTTACTACCACAGACCAATGAACATATGTATTATATATCGCATGGTTACTTTTGGCGCATCCTACGTATATATATATATATATATATATATATATATATATATATATATATATATATATATATATATATATAGGCCCCCTCATCAAGTGCGCCCCGGGCCCCGAACTATGTCGGTACGCCACTGATTGGGCATTGACGTCATTAATTTTGTTGTAAAATCCGGACTGATTTGGCTCTATTCATCAATTAATGCTTTAGTTAAATCCTGATTATTAGAAATATTACGTTTCCTTATTTGAACATCTAGATATTGGCTATAGATGTTCGATAGGGTTTATATCTAGTGATTCTGGGAGTGTATGAAGTAAATGAGGTTCTTTATACAAGAAATACTGCTTCACTACAATGCCGAATGTTTACGGTCATTGTCCTGTTGAAACACTGGTTGTAGAAAAGCTTTCCGATAAATTTAATTTTCTAGCGCTTGCACGTAAGTTGTATTTTAGAATATTCCGATAAACATATTTATCCATACTTCGATCCAAAACCCGTAAATTTCCAACAATATTACACCCCAGCCACATGATAAACTCACCACCATGTTTGATAGTAGTCAGCCAAATTTGTTTTCGAATGGCTTTATAAATATTTTTTAGTCGAATTTTTCACAAAAAATTAGACTATATACATTGTTATAAAATCAATGAGAAGTATATATAAGTGTAATAATTATACAGAACTTGCATATAACAATAATTTTTGCATAGTGTATGGACATGTTTAAATATTTTCCCAAGGGAAGAAGACATTTTCGCAGAGTAAAAGGTATCTTAGATGTTGACCCAGGTAATAAGTTATCACCACACCAAATTTCATAAAAATCGGTTCAATAGTTTTGGCGTAATGCGTGCACATGCTCAAAATGGTTTTTCTATTTTCCCGTGGGAATGATACATTTTATTGGAGTAAAAGATATCTTAGATATTGGCCCAGATAATAAGTTATCATCACACCAAATTTCATTAAAATCCGTCCAGTATTTTTTGCGTGATGCGTGAACAGACAGACAAAAATTTTTAAAAATAGCTGTTTTGGTATCTGCGGCGATAACTATTTACAGTAGCAGTACAATTTCCAAAAATTATTCTATGTACAGAAATTGAATTTGAAGGGATAGAAGGAAAAAAAAGTGTTTTGGTTTGACTTAACACGCCCACAGCCCCCTAGAATTAACGTAGAGGGTTGAAATTTGGTGTGTTGATAGAGTTCATACCTAGGGTGTGCTTTTTAGAGTTTTTAATATTTTACCCCCACCTCCACCATTTTTAAGCTACAATTTCATGCTTTTTCGACGTTTTCGAAGTTTATACCACGCGTACAGGTCACCCAAGTAAACCTAGAGAAGTGACATTTTGTATTCGGATTGAGTTAGTATCAAGGGTGTGTATCAACTTTTAATCCTTACCCCCACCATTTTTATACCAAACAAAGAACATGATTTTTCTTGTTTTTTTTTAGCAGTTTTGTCAAGGTCAAAATCTCACCAAATAAACCTAGAAGATTGAAATTTCGTACAGAAGTTGGTTTAATAGACAGTCACTGCTTTTTGGAGGTATCAACGTTTAACCCTTACCTCCACGATCTTACGCCAATATTTCGTCGATTTGCTTTTTTTCTAACATGCCTAGAGAAAAGCCATGAAAAGCCCTCTAGATTTACTCAGAGAGTATCCTCTGAGTAAATCTAGAGGACTGAAATTTTGTACATGTATTGAGTTAGTATCCAGTTCGTGCCTTTTAGGGATTCCACATTACCTCCCCCCCCCGCCCACTTCTCCCATTTTGACATCGGAATTCAATGGTATTGTTATACCTGTTTAAAATGATTTATTTTCACACTAATACCAGGAGGCATAGTAAATTTAAGAAAAAAGTGAATTAACTGTTATAATAAATGTAATAAATATTGTAATTTAAAAAATATTATTAATGTTAATTTTTATTTATAAAATAGGAATTTTGAATCTTTTGGAAAGAAAAAATATCTTCATAAAGGCCACTATTTAAGATCCTTTTTTAATATTTAAAAATAAAACACAATGGCAGTTGGCGGACAAGCATGGGTAGGAATGCCCTCGTATGAACTGTCTTGGCTTTCTTCCTGCTAATTGCTATCGACATAAAATTGAAATTTACTGAGATTCAGCCCTTAAAAAATTAAACCCTTTATTTTATGCCCCGATCAGCCGGACACTTATCATCAGATTTGAAAACACCAAAATGATAATCCGCCAGTACCCTTTCAACCACATGTGGATATCTTGAAAATACCGAAAATGTAGCGAAAAATTCGAATTCCGTGATGGGGCTCCGTTGCTCACGGCGTATTTTAGTTGAATTTTTAAACTGAAAAAATTTGACTTATACAGCCTATACGATAAGAACGGCAAGAGGCCTATCCGTTTTCGGACACGTAGAAAAATTTCTGATATATATATATATATATATATATATATATATATATATATATATATATATATATATCCCTATATATATATATATATATATATATATATATATATATATATATATATAGGGTAAAGGTGTCGACAGTGGCTCAGATAGTCCGTGTACGAAAGAAACAGTTATATCGATGCGTATTTTGCACACTAGTGCGTCACCGGCATACGATCTCAACTGATGTCAGTTATATATACATGGAGTACCATAATTACGTGTTATTAAAATTTTTTAAATTTTGTGTGGCAGAAGTTGTTTATCAAGGTAAGTTTTAATGTTTTCTAAATAACTCTAGTTATAATACTATTGAATGGAATATTTTTCATAGAAAATGTTAAGTATTTAAGTTTGTATTTAGTGCACAAACATAACCAAACATCAAATATTTTTTTCAAATATTGACTTTCGTTGAGTACACAATGGATTGCCAGCCACTGTGTACTTTGTGTACTAAAAGATTGTTATGTTTTTATCATTATTACATATTATATTATTTCTTTGTTTTATATGACAGAATGGCGTGTCCAAAGGCTCGGCAGCGAAAAATAGGAAATGTTACCGAGGAGCAAATGCGAAAAGCTTTAATAAAAGTAGTTAATGGTCAATCTATACGAAAAGTGGCTGAAAGCGACAAAATTCCTTTCACGACATTAAGAAGATATTATCTTAAATTGAGAAATAACAGACTAGAAAACATATCTTTGAATCCCAATTATGATGTTAACAGAGTGCTTAATTCAGAGCAAGAAAATATTCTTAAAGAATATTTACTTTATTGTGCCTCAATGTTTTACGGACTTTCTTCAAAAGAAACCCGTGTCGTAGCTTACGAAATGGCAGTTAAAAATAATTTGAAAATGCCTGAATCTTGGAAGCAAAGACGTATCGCAGACAAAGGCTGGTTGAAGTTATTCAGAAGTAGAAATCCAACATTGTCAGTGAGGCGGCCAGAACCATGTAGCTTAGCTCGGGCGACCGCCTTCAACAAAGCGAATGTAAATACTTTTTTTGACAACTTAGAGGAACTTTTGGCTAGAAACAGTTTATTTGCAACGGGGACAAGAATTTATAACTTGGACGAGACGTCAACAACCACCGTCCAGAAGCCTCAAAAAGTTATTACTGAGAAAGGACGTAAAGGAGTAGGAAAAGTAGCAAGCGGTGAAAAAGGAACTCTTATCACAACTTGCTGTATTGTCAGTGGGGGTGGAACGGCTCTTCCTCCCGTTATAGTCTTTCCCCGTAAAAATTTCAAAAATCATATGATCAAGAATACGCCACCTGGTACGCTAGGCTTAACTACGCCTACGGAATGGATGAACTCCGAAATATTTCCTGAAGTGATACGGCCTTTTATATTCCATACAAATTGTTAACCAGAAAATCCTGCCATTTTGATCATGGATAATCATGAGTCTCATTTATCCATAGAAGCCTTGAATTTAGCTAAGAAATCTGGAGTGCACGTGCTTACTTTATACCCTCACACATCCGGGAAATTGCAGCCGCTGGACGTTGGCATTTATGGTCCATTTAAAACTTATTATAATGCAGCAATAGATTCATGGATGCTCCAGCATCCTGGAAAGCCAGTGACGATTTACGATGTCGGTGAGATAATTGGGACAGCATTCCTTAAATCAATGACGCCTGTCAACATTTTGAATGCCTTCAAGAAATGCGGCATTGTTCCATTTGATAGAAATGTTTTTTACGGACAAGTCAGTACAAAGTTCTTCATTTTTTTCACCAGCCGCCTGCATGGAAAATGATCGCCCTGCAGCAGTAAAACAACCACTAGTTCCAAAGATATCTAATACCTTACGTCAAGACATGTCGAATGAAAGCTTACCAAAAAATTATTCGCTTATATTATCTGAAACTGAGATGGTATCTACCGAGTCTTCAGCAAAGGAAATCGAAACTGCCAAAAATAATTTGTCACTAATTCTTCAACATAGTAATACAAGTGCTCTTGTACCAGATCAGCGTCTTTTAACACCCTCTGCAGGACCATTAGTTTCTTTAGATAATCTCCAAAACAAATAACACCTGTTTATATCACCATTTCAATTTAGAGATCCTATTAGAGCAGGTCCAAGAGCAAACAAAAGGAAACTTCGTAGAAGTCTGATAGCTACAGACACACCCGATAAAAAAGAAATAGAAAAAACAAAACTTCAAAAGAATAGAAAACGATCGGCTAAGGAAAAAAAAGTAACAAAAAAAATTCTGCAAAGCGATTCAGATGATGAAAATGATGAAATAGATCTTCAAAAGGACGATGATTCTGAATTTAGTGATGAATCTGAAAATGAAATCACAGTCATTACAGAAGAAGACATTGATATTCCATTACAGAGACAACCCAAGGCAAGAAGACTACACCCTAGTAGAGTTTGCTACAAAAAAAGCAAGATATACTACGTCGGTAAAATCATCGAAAATAGAAATGAAGATTTGGAGTATTATGTAAGTTTCTTAAGAAAAATCTAAATAAGTTTTATGTGCCCAGCGTTCCTGATCTTTCTTCGATTAGAGAAGACGATATAAAATTAATCTTACCAAAGCCAATACTGCATGGAAGTACATCAAGACAACAATCTTACTACTATTTTTCTGTTGATTTATCCAGTTTAAATATTTACTGAAGAAACTTGCTTTATTTTTTAATTTATTTGAATGTATTATTAATTGCTTCTGAGACAACAATTTTCTACTGTGAATTAAGCCAAAGTAGACATACAAAGTATTATTTTGTTTCATTTAAACGAATTATTTAATCCTTTATTTTAGAATTCATAGCGTAAATAATTTTTTTTTAATGATTGTTATTGCCAAAATGAAGTTTTATTTACTGAAGTTTTTACTAGTCAAAAGAGTTGTTTTTTATAATTTGTTAGTTAAAAAAAAGGCAAATTTATGTTTATGTTCTTTTAAAATTTCTAACCATGTGTTATAATTATCTATGGAATAAGTTATTGATTGTTCCTGTTACTATATAACTTTGAAGAATAATTCGTATAATAAAGACTGATTACATTAACAAATGTATTTTTTTTAGTAATTTGTTATGGTTATCCACTGTTTACTTAGCTGATTCACTGTTGATTTCGATTCGATTCACTGTATCCGACCTTCAGTATACCGTGGATAATTTCCCATTTTTTAAAAAAATTGTGATACCTCCTTCATGTTGAAAGATTGCTTAAAAATAGTAATGTACTATTAAACTTAGATAAATATCTTATCCTGGTACCAAATTTCAGTATCCTGTCTCCTTTTATTAGAGAAATATGGGCGTTCAAAAAAAGGGTGAACCACTGTCGGCCCCTTTCCCCTATATATAAAATATATTCTCGCTACCTTTTAATATGTGTAGGGCCCCCCTATGGAAGTTAAGAGCTGAAATTTGGTAAGTGGTGCTCATTTTCGAGGCACCTCATACTATCAAAGTGGGCTCAAATTTTGGGCAAATTTTGGATTGGACCCAACTTTTAGGGGGGTGGTGGGGGCAACAAATCAATAAAACTTTTCCAAATCGGTTGGAAATTATGTTTCGGTCAATTATCTACAACATATCCAAAATTCAGCTTCCTAGAATGATTTGGAGGGAGTAAAGGGGGAAAAAAGTATTTTGGCTGGATCTAACACGCCCACAGCTCCCCAGAATTAACGCAGAGGGTTGAAATTTGGCGTGTTGATAAAGTTCGTACCTAGGTTGTGCTTTTTGGAGGTCTTAATATTTTACCCCCACCCCCCTCATTTTTAAGCTACAATTTCATGCTTTTTTGACGTTTTCGAAGTTTGTACCACTCGCACAGGTCACCCAAATAAACCTAGAGGGCTGAAACTTTGTATTCGAATGGAGTTAGTACCAAGGGGGTTCCTTTTGGGGGTCTCAACTTTTAATCTTTACCCTCACTATCTTTATACCAAAAAGAACATGATTTTTCTTGTTTTTTAACAGTTTCGTTCGGTTCAAAATCTCCCCAAATAAACCTAGAGGGCTGAAATTTTGTGTACAGGTTAAGTTAATAGTCAGGCACTGCTTTTTATAGGTTTCAACTTTTAACCCTTACTCCCACGATTTTTATGCCAATATTTCCTTGATTTTTTTGCCGTTTTTCTAGTATTAGTTTTGGATTTTTATTATTTATAAAATAGAAATTTTGGATTTTTTTTGGAAAGAAAAAATATCTTCATAAAAGCCTTCCAGTTTACTATTTAAGTTCTTTTTTTAATATTTAAAAATAAAACACAAAGGCAAGTGGCGGATAAGCATGGGTAGGAATGCCCTCGTACGAATTGTGTTGGCTTTTTTCCTGCTACTGCTATCGGCACCAAACTGAAATTTACTGAGATTCAGCCCTTAAAAACTTAAAACCTTTTTTTAAAGCCCCGATCAGCCGGACACTCATCATCAGTTTTGAAACCACCAAAATGACAAATCGCTTGTAGACTTTCAAACACATTTCGCTTGTAGAGATTCAATACCGAAGGTGAAGGGAAAAATTCGACTTCCGTGATGGGGCCCGCTGCTCACGGCGTTTTTTTAAATGTAATTAACTTATTTTGTAGTACACATATTAGAGAATATATTCATATAACTATACATCATAAGTATTTTCTGTTTTTTTTTTTTTACGTGAGAAGTTTTCTAAAAATTATATTTTAAAAAATGTTCTGTTCTTCATTTATCTAAACACTTTTGTAAGATATTGTATTTAAAAATGGGCTAAAAAGTAAATTTAAAACTAACTCTTGGGAGAAGTTGTTTGAGGCGACGCAACGTGTAACCTAATTTATAAGGAAAGCTTAGGATGTTTGACTTAGTAACTACTGAAAAATAATAAAAATAATGGAGCTTGACGTCCGTTATCAGACAACAGTCTATAACAGACACCACTCACATCTTTATTTTTTCTCATTTTATTTATTCAATATCATATTACAATTTTATTTCATTAAAATGTGGTTGGAGGACAAGAGAAATAGTGTGAAGGCTAGGATTTGATAGGTATGTGTCTGCGGCCATCTCCTAACGAACTATGCCGATATGAACTATGTGAAGGGAAACAAAACTGTAGAAAGCTATATTGAAATGTTTAAAATTTCAAGTTTGCCACTCCTTGTTTATTTAATTACATAGTATATTAATTTTAACAAGGCCGGTAGTAACGATAATAGATTTCTTAAAAATATCTCGTCTTCTATTGTGATGATCGGAGGTCAATTGTAGTTGTTAGGAAAGTTATAGATTAGATTTTTCTCTGTAAAAAATGGTTCTATTCATTTTCTAGATACAAGTTACTCGTTTAATATTTTCAAGAATTTTTGGAATCTGAATATAATAAAATGATATTTGATCAACAGTACTGCTAAACACATATCGTCACACTGCATATAAACATATATGTAAGTATTTCGTACAATTTGGCTCATGATTACCGAAAAACTGTATACGAACTTTTGCTTAAATTTATGTTTGTTACCTGTTTCTTAGCCGTTGTGACCTATTTAATAGACAATAAAATTGTGTAGTAGCCACAGATCAACAGATTGAGTCCAGATACAAAATTGTGTAGTTCGTACTAAGCAATTCTGAACACTGTCACAGCTTGGATGATCACTCGTTCACGGGCGGTGAACCAGTGCACATCAATTGTTGGTGATTGTTACATGATTGTTTTCATAATAGATTTGTGATCCGTCGACAGTGTGTACAACTTGTTTATGAGACAATGATCTCTGACGCCGTCGTTGCCCTCATTATGATCTGTCTCTTTTTAGCATAATATGTATTCTGTCTGTCTCTTTTTCGCATAACAGTTTGTATCAATTCTCCTCTTCCCTTCGTCCTGCTATTAGAGATTGTCGTCTCATAGACAAATAGTATGTATGTATCTATGTTGTACGTATTTATAAGCAATGACACACAAACATACACATATCAATGTATATACATAACATATAGGTGGGGATTGTATGTCATCCACACGTCATCAGTTTCGCTAGTATAGGGATAGGAATGTACGTTCTGTATTCTGTGGTAGTAGCCTAAAATAAAAGCTAAGCTTTTTCCCGAAATTTTCACCTAAACATAAATATTTAATAGATATAATTGTTTTTATTACAACAAAAATTGAAAAACTGGCTCATGATCCTCTCACATAGCTTCAGTAAATTAGTAAATATATTTTTATGACCCTTTTTCATTGTTTTTCCAGTACCAGCCAGTACCTACCAAAATGTTTCCTATTTAAAATTACAAATAAACTCACACACTACGTTGTAGGACGTCAACAATTCCATATAAAGTGTATTAGCTGTCAAAATAGTGTACCAGTTGAACGTTTTGTCTTTATATATTATGATTGTCAAGGTGTTAGTAGTCTATTAATGATTTATTTAAGGGGAGATTCGCTAAAAAACAAAAAATAAATCAATTTTTCTTTTTCTTCATAATTACGTTCTTTAAGATGTTCTCCTAAAATTTTATTTAAAAAAAAAAAAAATCAAAAAGTTATGGGCATTTTAGTGCAAGCACTTTACTATAACTCAATTTAAATATACCAAACTTTTAATTGCTTTTTTCTCGAAAGTACGCTTTTCGATAAAATTCCTCATGTATCTCCGCATTTGAGATATCGAAATAAATCAAAGTGCATATTATTCCTCAATACCGTCATTTTGGCAGGAACTAGGATCTTTTGGTTCCGTAATATATTTGGTGGCTGCTTGTAGTCGAGAAAAAGCGGTGATTTTTGAAACCTTATTTTCAAAATGCGATTTCTCGCTGTTTTTTTATTTGCTGTCTTAGATCCTAGTTAGTACCATAACTGTATATGTACATTTTCAGAAAAATCTTGTTTTTTTGATTTTGGTTCACTGGGGATTTCAGAACGCGAAGAACCATCAAGGTGGAAAAATCTCGTAGTGTTGACTTCAAAGTCATTTATACTCAACTAATTTTAGAATTTAAAAAAAAAATTGTAATGTCAAGACATGTAGAAATAATGTTGTATATTTAGTTTTTTTAAAATATTTATTTGTACCCAAAAAAAATAATAAAAAAAGATAGATTTTTTTTTTTTTTTTTTTGGCGAATCTACCCTTAAAATGGTTGTAATATTCTTTTGTTCTGGGGAAAAAAAATTATTACTAATGTTACTGAAATTAGAAAAAGTAGTTTCAAGATCTAAAATAAACAGTTCTAATTGTAAGTAAGAGGAACTAAAGGAAAGACAGACAGAAACTTACCAATTCAGCACCCTTCTAGTGACAGTAGGCTCTGGGAGACAACCTCACTTTCATCTTTGTCCGGGATCTCCATAGTATTTGAGCAAAATTTTGTCAAGATTTCTTCAACTTTTTAACTGATGACACTGACGGATAATTCTGATCTCACGCTACTATTAAAAAGGTGGGTAAAGATCGGTCTTTTTTGCCCATGAAAGTCATGAAAATTCAAAGTGTTGATTAAAGCCATTGTAATATATTTATATGATGTTCAGGTGTTTACTTTTATATTTACACTAAATTGGCGAGAGAAAGAAAAATTACAAGTACAATAAAGAATTCTCCAAACCTGGCATGTTTATAAAATTTTTGCCATTTTAAATATTTTTCCGATCTTTCATTTTAGAAAAATCTATTAGGCGCTTCTTGCACCACAATATTCTGTTGTTTTTCCAGTAGTAGAATTTATAAGCCTATAAATCAGCATTCATTTGTTTTGGTACATTAAGCACATCTATGTGATACGAAATAAAATAGTTGGTCCGCGAGTCAGTTAGACTAATATGTCACGTGCGTGTTCGGAAGTTTTACACCTCACATGTGCGATGCAATTTTATTTTAAATATTTCTTCTCTTTCTTGGGATATATCAACTTAAGCAGAGTCTATCTTACACTTAGGGACCATCCATAAAGTACGTCACACGTTAAGAGGAGGGGGTCGACGAAGTGTGATATTGTGTGACAAAAGGTGGGAGGAATCTTATGTTTCGTGACGTGACATTTCAAAATCTTAAACATCTAAGTGTTAAAATGCCAAATTTGAACTAAGTATTACCGAAAAACTTAATATTTCCAACTCTGTCTGTAAGGGCATAAGGTTTCAATTGTTTTGTTGGCGAGTTCACACTCGCTCTACTAATGTCACATGCCGGCCGCCTGAGCTCGTTAACAAATGTCATCACACGCGCCGCGCTTCGCCGTGATTTCACTAGGTATGTTCCAACAAACACTCGAATTAATTAAATGTTCGGTTTGATGTTGATGATATTAAAATATAACTTAAATGAAAATAAAACTAATTTCGGAACTGCTATTTTAATTTAATGATTTCTAGATGTAAAATTTCAAAATACGTGACGGGAAAGGGGTCATAAAATCACGAAATTAGTATGACGTACTTTATGAATGACCCCTTATAAACGCCTTAATAAAACGGAGATGTACTACTTTTTCGTATATCGAGAGGATGTCTCAATTGTTCAACTCCAGTTGAGATCACGACAGACAAGCACAAAGGTATATAACATATGGATAAGAACAGGTATTTCAAGTCATAATCCAAAGATTGAACGATTTTATTTGTGCAAAGTTGGTGCCAGAGTTGTCGGCTGCTGTACGGAGCTCGCGTCTGTACTATGTTACTTGGTAATACTGGTGCCATAATCGAACTTAGACAAAAATTCTTGTTTCTAAACAAGTCTTGGATATGTTTATATACTTCAAGATGTTCTTACTGAATGGCGCAATAACGATTCAGCTAATGAAACCGACAAGGAAATATAATTAAAGACATTAATTGTTGCAAATATTTTAATAAACTTAATAATTTTATTTTTTAGTGTTTTCTTTACGTAATAAGATTTTCCCAAAAGAACTTAATATTTTTATTTTACTGGGGGTATACCTAAGTACTAAAAAAAAAATAATGTATTATGAATTGGCCGAGGGGCGAAAAATGACGGATCTTTACCCAACTCCTTTAATATTTTGAAATTTTGTACAAACTCATTTCCTTATAGTGCTTCGCTCCACTTGCACAACGACTGTAAAGTAATTATTTTCATATTTAAATAGCATACCTAATTTCAAAAAAAAATTGTCAGGATTCGTCCAGCTGTTTAACTGAGTCTTGTTCAATGGCCCTGGAGGACAGTTTTGTGCTTAATTTATTTTTAAATCAGATAGTATTATTTTTTTCAAAGTTTGAATCATATTAAAATCCGTCTAGCAATTTATTTCAAGCCCTTTTGAAGGTCTCAGAGTTCTAGGGGCAATGTTGACTTTATATACATTTTTCCAGATCTCAATAATATTTAAGCGAAAGGAAATTTGAAGATCGTAATGCAGTCGATTATCTTATGATCAATAATTGTGACCAGGTATCTGATTATGTCAAAAAAATGTGATAAGTTAATCGAATTATATTATTATTGGGTGATAGAAAAGATCGTAAAGAGTGAGAAGAACACTTCGTATAACACTGTTTTTGACATGTAAAAAGCTCAGGATTAATTATAAGATTGATATTAATATAAATATCGAATTTGGCCTACTGCAGAGACTGTTTAGAAGACTCTTTGTCAACCAGTTTGCTGACGGCACCTCCTTCACCAGTATTAAATATATTCGTGTGTATGCAGATTATTTATACATGGAATATATGTTTGGCTGTCAGGCTAACACGTATGTATAGATAGATATGATATTGATAAGAATACTGAAAAACCATTATGAACAATGAAATTTAACAATATAAATTAAAAATACCAAGTTGGCAACAATATTCAGCAAAACCTTGTTTCATTGAAAATTAAAAAAGATGCAGAGAAGAAGGAAAATAGAAAATTGGCAAGGCAGTATTATTTAAATATTTTTATACAGATCAAAATATTCTACTAATTTTTTATACAGTATGTTTCTAAACCTAATAATATATACTAAGCACTTAGTTGTTGACTTAAAGGTGAGCGGCAGATAAGTTTTGCATGGACGAGGATATTAATAATACATTTTTAAATTTCTAGTAGTGGATAAGAGTCATCTACATTCTGCTGAACTGTGTCATTTTTAATTGAATCAACCTGTACGAGACAACTAATAATTGTTCTACAAAATTAATTATGAATTTAAAAACAGTTGAATGATTAGAAGTTTGTATCATTAAATAAAAATGCAACTTTTTGATGATTATGATTACCTTTCGTCAGTAATCCCTTAGGTACACGGTATCATAAGAATAGCTATCCTTTTCTTTTTCATCAATTTACTAAAAAATAACAATACTCCTATCATAGTATCCTGCAAAATATAAAGACTTTTCAAAGAAATATTTTTCAGAATACAATGGAGAAGTCAATCATTTTTTTTATAGGTGAAAATGAAAATGAAAACAAAATCAAACAAAAGGGTAAAAGAAAAATTAAGATATCTCAACAACTAACAAAGTTATGGAACTTTAAAGTTGCAATTTGCACAGATAGTTCTGTTTTATCTGATAAAGATGCGTGACGTCATCTTTGTGACGGCATTGTAGAGGGAAGAGTCTGTTTTATTGAATTTTTATAGTTATCATTACGTTAATTACTACGGATACAATTTTGAAATTTTTATCTTTTACAAATTCAATATTTTGACGTTTCAAAATGTCTTTTTTTGGACTTTTGAAATGGAAGAAGGAAAGGTACAGATGTGCCGTGACTATTTGGACCCGATTTCGTCGGGTGAGTGACGAAAGAGAGGAGGTAAAGCAGCCATACCATAATATAGAAAATAATGTCTTACAGAATTGCTTGTACACTTGCACATAAACTTAATGTATTTTCCAATTACGTTTATAAAATATAACTTTAATTACAAAAGAAAAAGGCTAAAAATCAATTTTATTTAACTGATGGGTTTAGTACAGGGGTGTCAAACTCAATTTTGCAGAGGGCCATATATTAGATTTAGAATGTGTAGGCGGGCCAGGTTAAAATAAAAAAATTAAAACTTACTGAAAACAGACTTCAACTCGAGTGTGCGGGGGAGGGGAGCAGTGTGCGCTACGTGCTCAGACGAAAAAGAAGCCGTCTTCGCACGCGCGACAGAGATAAAAGCATAACTAACACTCTCTCGCTCGTCTAGGCACGCGCTACTCTTGAAATTGCTTATAATTAAGGCGCGCACATTTTTGAACTTCCGTATAGGCATCGAGTTTCGTTTTTATCACAGGCATTCTTTCTGTGATAGAAAGTGATCGCGGGCCGTATTGATATGGTCCGAGGGCCGGATGCGGCCCGCGGGCCGTATCTTTGACATGACTGGTTTAGTATGTCTTACGAAAAGTATTTTTCTAACCGAAATTAAGCCTTTTTAATTGCTTTGCAATCTTATATAGCTATACAGAGCGTTTATGGTTGTTACTATAGTTATAAAATTATGAACAGTTTGAATCGTGAATACAAATATGAATAACCCCCTACAACGTACACCAAACATTGTATCTGTGATTACCAATCGGTGGGCCAGCTGTACATATTATCAATAACACATCGCGAGCTTAGTGTAATGCCGCTGCTACACGATGCTACGAACACCTTCCAACATTCGACGTTGGATGGTTCATAGCATCGTGTAGCCGTTGTTCGAACCTACGAGTGTCCAATGTCGAGCGTCAAACATTCGCATTTGGTCGTGTCCCGTTCGATGTCGGTATTCTTGCACCGAGTCAAAGGGATGCTTCGAACGTTTGAAGGTCAATGTTGGTTGTGTTCGTTGGTTGCGCACGACTCGTTCATGTGAAGAGAGACAACATCAGTGTATAACATTAGAGATAACATCAGACAGATAACATCTTCGTCACGTTTGTCCCAACACATTATACAAGAGAGACAACATCAGTGTATAACATTAGAGATAACATCAGACAGATAACAGCGTTGTCGACTGAGTACCAACACATTATCATTCGTATTGGATCAAACATTCGACTCACCGTGTAGCAGATACATTCGTCGCACCAACTATCGAACTTAATTGCCTCAAACGTTCGATCGAATGTTGGAAGGAACGTTCGTAGCATCGTGTAGAACCCGCTTAACACTGTTCCATGTTGATTTTTGAAAATGAGTGAAGTTTTGACATATTTTAAAATGTAATTTATATAATATGAATTAATTTTAATTCCCAAAGAAGCAGGTGTAGACAAATTACATTATATCAAAATACTATGTGCAACAATAACAAATTGAACGAAAAAATAATTTAGAACATCCAAATTCTTTGTGAATCATAGAAATTTTAATAAAATTATTTATACTTTTAAGAAATGGAATTTTGATGTTTTTGTTGATTTCTACCGTTCTATAAGGAATTTTGATTAAATTTAAATATATATAGATAGACAATGAAATGGAGAACTCAAATATGTAAAAAAGTGCAAATCTCAAAAAAGGTACATAGAACAGTGTAACACTAAGCTCGCGATATATATTATCAATAATAAGCTGAAATACTGATTTTGAAGTTAAATCAAATTCTTTTTTATTAATTTTTTATCAAATAATATTACACTGATTTCTCGTTGTTAGTAACTTGAAATAGAATCATATATCTTACTCTTTTTAGATAATAAAATTCGCATATACATAAAAAGAGTAAGGCATATGATTCTATTTCAGTTTTGATGTGGCTTACAACGAGAAACCAGTGTATTTTTATGAAATGTTCTTGTCTTTCTCATTTTCGTTTTTAGAATATTTGAACAAAGATTATATTTAACACGTTTATCATAAGTTTTTTCAACTTTTGTTAAATATCTTCAAAAACGGGATAATAAATTGTTTTATTACCCAACCACTTTATACAATTTATTTCTGGGCTTTTTTGAAAAATTTCATTACATAGTTTATTGATAACATGATGATAACTGTGTTGGCAAGTGTGTGTCCAACGTATGAAGATTATGAAGAAGAAACAGAAATTTTTTTTTTACTTTTTTAACTTGAAGATATTTTTGTGGTTTTTGTTTATTTTGTAAATATGATTTTGATGTGCAAATATTTATTTTAATTCGTTTTCAAACCAAACTTTTTTTAATATTTAATGGATATTAACGTTACTTTATGAAATTGAGTTTATAAAATAATACTTAATATTTTACTATACTGTGTTTTATTAAAGTAAGAATATAAGGAACAGTAAATTAACAAATAAGAGTAATCTATTTTTTTTTTTTTTTTTAAATTTCTATTCACAACTGTTTGGTGGTCACTGGAATCTAACTGTGGCAACTATATAAATATAAAAAAAGACAAACTGCAAAAAAAGAATAGACCAAAGTATAGAGATAAGGAGCGATATTCTAAAGGTTGCTCATGCTCATGCTCATGCTCATGCTCATGCTCATGCTCATGCTCATGCTCATACTCATACTCATACTCATACTCATACTCTACTTGCTCATACTTACTTTGCTTCATTTGCTTACAATAATTTTCGTATACCTTTTCCAACAATTTTTGAGATGACTTTTCGAGAGGGTGTTATTAGTGACCATAAACTTTCAAGATGTTAAATTATTTTATTGCTTACAACAAATACCACCCTATGTTCACTCCAATTGTATTTAAATTTGTTACCTGTTTCACAAGCAACGGTTTCTTTTTGCATTCATACAGATAAGTAGGTAACATGCTGCGAACAATACTGTTGATTATTGCCGTACTTGAAAAGTCATCTCATTTAAATATTGAAAACCTATACTTACGTACATAAATTATATACCTACATTTTTTCAAGGTCTGCGTTGAAATGTATTCACAATTATTGTCAATAATTTTATGAAGGGTCATCTTTTCTTATATTTTTTACAACTTGGACTAGTGAAGGTACATATTTGTACAGATTAATTTCTTTTATTTAATAAAAACAGGTGAATTTTTAAGAAATTGTTCTAAATAGAAATTTATGATAATTGTTATTTTCTTATTTTTAATATGAATTTATATAAATATAAAATCCTTATATAGAGTCTATGTCAGACTAAACTTTTTTAATTAGTTAGACTAAAGTTATATAATATTATGATAATAATTATTCATTCAATCATTTGTTGAAAGGTCTATCATTATGTGTGTGGAAATATTTGGATAACTAGTAACTTTTCCCATAAATTAAAATATATCAAAGAACGGACAGATTTTTATTTTATCTGTATTAATTATTTTGAGTTTAAGAAATATTACCCTAATTTTTAAAGTTTTATTTTTGTAAAATATTGCATTAATTTGGACATAGAAATTTGTATGTTTGACTGTATTGCATATTTGTATAAAAAATATGTTACTTTGCTAAATATTTTATTCAAAAATTAATATAATAATTATTTGTAATATTTTCCAAAATTTATATTTTCAAAAATATTTTTTCAAAAATCAAGTATTCTCTATGTTCAAGATTTCTCTGAGCGATACTTTTGACGCTAAGAGTGGAGGACAGTAATTTCTAACCGTTTTCTCATACTGTACATTTTTACATTCTATGCAATATAAGGCATTGGTAATTATTGATTATAATGAAAATTACTGTTTTGCTACCAAATCATGTAAACCATCAAACTTTTTTTTTATAAAAGATATGTTTATGGAGAATGACAGAGACATGATAAAACCAATAAAAATGGTGACTCTAAAAATCTCATCTTGTTTCATCCAGTACATATCATTGTTTATTTTTGGTACTTGTAATCAGACCGACATAAAGATAAGATCGTTTTGAAATCGAAAATTATGGGTTATTTTAGAAATAAAATGTAATCGTCAAGAAAAATATTTTATCTATACTTTCATTTATATATTACTACATTAAATCCATAAAAACAAGTAATTGTACGGAATACTGTTTGTGTAAGTACAACTTGCACTTGACTTGTTTATTTTTTATTATACCTAAAAGAATATACATTTAATTATGTATGCACTATAGCATATTTAATACAAATACACAAACGTTTATTGGAGGCAATATATTATTTTTACTACTTTACACCAACGAATACCTATTGTTATATTTTTTTCCTGTTCCACTTACTACTAAGTTGTTTTACTAAGTTACTAAGTTGTTCTACTAACTACCAACTACTAATCTACTAATCTACTTACTTAGGTGTGAACAACGCTTAACGCTGAGCTTCAACTTGAATCCACTTCTATTAATTTTGGTTACACATATGAATAATGCTATTATGCAGTTCACAAGCTATCAACAAATTTTGAGAACTTTAAGTTGATTTAAACACTAAATTTATTAATAATATTTTGAATTGGGATATCCAATTGAACTTATGAATATTACCATAAAAGTTATACAAATTAAGCATATTTAGGTAGAACTGTCTTAGTAATTTATCATCTAATGTTCTTAGTGGTGAAACCAACCAATTATAAAAATTTTGAAAATGCTAATACACTTAAATGTGGTTCTCCAGTTTCTGCTCTAAGTTTTAATTAAATGGATCATAGTTATTTTTAGAATTTAATTTAGTTAATTGACATATGCGTGGGACGTAGATAACCTTTTGATCTCACAGCACAGGAATTTTAATTAATTGACTCATAGTTTCCAAGCGCCCAGAATCTAGAAATCTGTTTCTACAATATCTCAGCTTTAGGCAGTTTTACTTCATTCAATCTCAGAATTTATTATCAAAAGAAACAAATCAATTGATGGTTAAGATATATTCTATCAATATTACATACCTGAAATTGTAAGAAGTTCAAGGTGAAAAATAAATTAAAAAAATTGTTTTATTAATTACATATTTATTTATTTAAATTGGCATATACATAGTTGAAATATTATAAATTTTAGTACATTATAAACAAATCAATAATACTCCATGACAATTTGAGTTCATTAGTATATTATGGTTCATTTCAGTTAAATTTAACCATGCTTCATCACTTTGAATTTAAATAATTTCCGTTTTCTTGGCTTTATCTCTTTTATTATTGCATTTATGTAAATTTTAAATTTGCAGTTTATTTTTAAAAAAAGAATAGAAGTTTGATTTGTTTCGAATATAAGAATTATTTAATTTTTTAACGAAAACTCATGATCAATTGTATCTGAAAAGAGGTATATTAATGAATCAGTGGTCCATTTTGGATTCACAATATTTAATGCACACTGCTACAAATATTCAGCACATTGCTGAGCAGCATATTCTTTTCACTTTAAAACCAAGTGATTTAAGAAATGCTAAATTTTCAGGTGAGATATTATGTTGTTGCCTAAGTGTTTTACGTTTAATGATCTCTGGTTTCAAGAGTCCTTTGCTATGTTGGCTAGCGGTGGCGTGCTCTGAATTGTGAATTAACATGGTTTGAAATGCAATTGCTTTACCACGAAAGTATAATTTTCGGCGATATAAATGTTAACTCTTTGACAACCACCGGTAAATAGATAATATTTTGTGTAAGTTCAACCCTATTGGCTATGGCCTATAGCGATGATACTGAATAACCCAAATGTGGTGGTTGTGTTGCACTGATGCTGATTGTGGGTGGTGGAGATGGTGGGTGGAGGTAGTGTTGGTGGTGGGTGGTGGTGGTAGTGGGTGGCGGAATTGAGCAACTTTATCACTAATTCTATCAAAGCAGCAATTTACTGAAATATCTCAGTATTCTCATCGCCACCACTACTAAGAAAACGTGGTATAAAACTTCCTACCAGCAAATGTATAATATGAATAACTATGCTGCCATTTATAGTTTTCCGAATAGACATCTTTAATTTAACAGATAACTGCTGTTTCCTAGATGGGAGGGGGAGGTCGTTCTTCAAATTTTTTTAATCATCATCATCATAATCGCTAGCATCTTTATAAGTTTCATCCAGATAGTGCCTAGTGGTTCAAAAATATCAACCCTTTGAAGTTCGCGAAGTATAGAAGTAGTAGAAATATGAGGAAACACAGCCGTCCTTCCATCCTACCGACTTTTTGAGCGACCTCGGCAGGAGGCAGAGCTACCGGGGCGGTTCTAGAAACCTCCGGCGGTGGGTGAAGTAATGTGAACGAAAATTTTTTCTAACATAACTGAACCCCACGGAACTTGGTCTAACCTAACCGAATTTAAGGAAAATTGGTCTCAAACCTAACCGAACCTAAGGAAATTTTTTCTAACGTAACCGAACCTAACAAAGTTGTTTCTAACCTAACTTAACCTAAGGAAATTTGGTCTAATCTAACCGAACCTAAGCGAACTTAGCTTAACATAATAATTCAAAATTTCCCTAATAGATGGCACAGCCACCTTTGGGCTCTGTAAATTCCAAGTTTTCCAAGTAGATGGCGTTGCTAGTCTGGACACTAGCGATCCCTGTGCATAAGTTTGAAAAATTGTCGATAGATGGCGCTGAAAATCCTTCTTGATAGTTATACTAACCATTAAAAGGTAGCGAGGTTGCTAGTCTGAACCATCGCGAACTCTGTACCTTCATTCATAATTTTATATTTTTATCTGAAAACAGGTTTAAGCTTGTATAAATTGTCAGCTGACGTCATTAGAAGGTATACTGATATTCATAGCGAAGATTTCTGTCTAAGGTCCGAAAATGAATTTTATCATATGATTGTATATTTTTATCTGAAAACCGGTTTATATAGGTTTTCCTCTAAATAAAAACACATATATTTCTATTTTAATAAATTTATTTAAAAGAAATATTTTACAATTAATATTTAAATGTTATTACAATAATATTTATATATGGATATAACATTTTCCATGGCGCAAGCTGCTCCAGAATGATGACCGCATCGAAGACTAGTGTATGTTGATGTTATGATTCCCAACTTGGGACAAATTGTTATTTCTTCAAAGTTCATGATGGGCGCTGATGGTAGCAGTGGTTTGAAATACCGCACTTTTTTTTTCTCCTTTCGTATAGATGATTCGAGTTCCGTGTAGATTGTTTATTAAAATGTATTGTAGCTCCTCATATTCAATATGTCCATCCCTCCAGGAGAACCCAACATGATTTTTTCGCAACCAACGAGCTGTGCACTGATATTTTTCACTTAATCCGCAAAACGGTATTGGTGATTTGAATACATAGTGTTGTAGTATATAATCTTCACCATAATTTTCTTCGGAAGAATCGAATTTCAACACAGCCAATTCCTCTATGTAGAATTTCCCATTAGTTGCATTTGGAAATCCTTGGAAGTCAACAATTGCTGCGTCGGTCTTCATTGTGCGTTGTCTAGAGTCGAACTGTTCGGCTTAGAATTCAGTAACTAATGTTTCCTTGAAAAATAAAACTGATTTTTATAGGTGTGAACTTGCTTAAATAAGTCGTATGTATGTATGTTTACTGACGTCATTAAAAGATATATTGCTATTAATACTACGAACGAAAAATTTCCGTTTAATATGTAAAAAAAAAATTAAGTTATAACTTGCTTTATTTAAAGTATAAACATTACTCGAATAAATTCGATATGAAATTCACATAGTTGTGTGTATGTATATTTGCTATTATTAACCTTGTGTAATTTACAGTAGAATTTTAACTAAAAGAAAGAGCATAAATTCCTCTTAGTTACAATTTATCTCTTTTTATTGAATATAAAAGATATATAATTATCTCTCTTTCACAATTTATCTCTTTTTATTGAATATAAAAGATATATAATTATCTCTCTTTCATTTATTTGTCAGTGTTGCCTTGGTTAACATTTAAAATATTTGTAATCCCCTTACCTCAGAATTCCCCTTAAAAAACTTTCTTTTAGTTAAAATACTACTGTAAATAAACGACTATTAGTGGAAAAAGAGTTGTTTCTTATTCATACACAGATTTTTGCTAGCAGTGCTATAAAGATTTAATTTGAAATATAAGTGCACGCTATAGCTTAAGCCACTCTATAGCATTCTTTTCATCTAGGTACATATTAAAAGATAAATTTGAAACTTAAAATCTACAGTACTCTGTTAAAAGTAAGGGTTTATACACCGTTAAAAATCATATTCTACAATATCAATATATTTTTAAAAAATCATATTTCTTAATATTTTTAAAACTTTTCACCGTTAGGAAACCAAACAATTTTAAATGTTTATAGGCAATATTATATGAGATCTACCACGGTCCTGCGGATCCAAAAACGCCGAAAATCAACTATCCAAGCGATTTTTTATATTTTTTTACTGTTAGAAAACTAAACTATTTTAAATAGTATAAATAATGTTAAATAAGGTCCCCAAGACTTTGACGGATCCTCATATGTTATATGGGGCTCGCCAGGATCCTTCCAAAGCGTTAAAAACAAACTACCAATTTCGAAAATTCTTTCACTGTTAGAGAGCAAGACTTATTTTAGATAGATATAGGGCATTTTATATGAGACTCGTCAGAGTCCTGTGATCCCAAAAGCGTCAAGAATTAACTATCCAGATGATTTTAAAAGTTTTTCACTGTTAAGGATCTAAACTATTTTAGATAGATGTAAGACATGTTAAATGAGGGTCCCAAGACCTTGCTGGACCACCATAAGTTATATGAGGTTCGCTAGGATCCTTGGGACTCTAAAGCGCCAAAAATCAACTACCCAAACCATTTTCAAAATTCTTTCATTTTTAGAGAGCTAAATTATTTTAGATGGGTATTATAGACTATAAGTTATTTTATTTGAGGCCCGCCAGGATTCTATGGATCTAAAAGCGCCAAAAATAAGTTACGACCTATCTTGAAAATCTTTTCACCGTTCGAATACTAAACTATTTTAGATGAATATTGACGATACTATGAGGTTTGCCTATATGAAGTTCTAGGGCCCCAAAAGCACTATAAACCACCCAACAAATTTTAAAAAATTTTTCACTATTAGAGAGCTAAAATATTTTAGATTAACATAGGCTATGTTATATGGATTTCGACAGAATCCTGAGGATTCAAAAGCGAAAAAAATGATCTATATCATCGATCTAGAAAATTTTCCCACTGTTAAAAAACTAAACAATTTTAGTTGAATACAGGCTATTTTATATGAAAAGTTCTGATGACTTAAAAGTGGTAAAAAGAAACTATACCTAAAAATGGTTTTGAAAATTTTTTCATTGTTACAAAGTTAAAATATTTTAGACGAATATTCAATATAAGCTATATTATATCAGGTCCGCCAGGATCCTGCGGGCTCAAAAAAACCAAAAATAAACTATCCAACCGATTTCAAAAATTTTTTTACTGTTAAAAAGTTAAATTATTTTAGGTGGACAGACACTATGTTATATGAGGTCTGCCAGGGTCCGGGTGTGCCAAAAATAAACTGCCCAACCGATTTTGAAAATTTTTTTAGCGTTAAAAATTTAAACTATTTTAAATGGATATATATTATACTATATGAGACCCGCCAGAGTCCTGGCGACCCAAAAGCGGCAGAAATAAACTACTCAACCGATTTTAAAAATTCTTTCACTGTTAAAGCACTAAACTATTTTAGATGAATACGGGTTATTATATGATATGCGCCAGTATCTAACATTTGGAAATTCGCTATGTTATGCCGATGTTACGACTAGGGTATTTTAAATATTTGAAGCGTGGAAGTACCAAAAGCACTAAGTGCCAAAAAATAATCTTTTTTTTTTAAATTAGTCTTAGAAACGTTCTGTATAATATCGGCAATACCCCAACAAAAGTTATGTGTGACATTTATCATATTTTTAGTTTTTAACTTGAATAGAAGATGGCATAATGTGTTATATTTAAGGAGTTCTTATTTAGAAAGATTATAAGTACCATTTGCGCGGTAAATAAAGATACATTTTATGTTCTTGAATGATCTGTTTTTCGTTCATTTTTATGATGTAATTCGTTGTGATGGAAACAATTCAAGTAAAAAATTGTATAATAAAAGATTTATTGAGAAACAAAGAAGCAAAAAAAATTCTGGAAAATTTTACATCAATAGAAATAGAAGTGAGATACCTGCAAAAAATCCACCAAATGAAAAGGTATTAAGTTTTAGATTAAGAAACTTTTTTCTAATATTAAATTTGATTTTTCTTATGTATTAATGTAAACGTATAGAAAGAAGTAACTTTAGGAAAATTTTTAAATCCTAATTTTCCAAATGTCCCTCACTTTTGCGGAATCATATGCACTAAGATTATTTAAATTTTTTCTTTTATGGGTAACATGTAAATGCTATTTTAGTTGCCAAAAAATAAGTTATGAAAGACGGCTTCAACTTTTCAAAAATTTTATGCAGAAGATTATAAAACACAAGGTAATTACTTAATGGGCTTAATTAATGTGATTCCAGTTAAGAGGCGCCGACATAGGAGTTATGAAAATATAACTAAGAGTACAAGACAAATTTCTATTTCTTATACTATTCCGGATGAAGAAGGAAATTTTCAACAAGTGTGTCGAAAAACATTTATGGATATTTTCGATGTGTCTCAAAAAAGAATTATTGGTCTTGTTAACAAGAAAAAATTAGGTGAGGTTACATTTATCAACAAACGTACTAATCATAAGCCAACAAAATTCACTGCAGAAGATCGTGAACTTATTAAGCAGCATATAAATTCAATTCCAAGAGATGTGTCTCATTATTCACGTTCAAAATCTGAAAAGGAGTTTATAAGCCCTGATTTGAATATACATAGACTATTTAAAGCATTTTTAAAAAATACCAGAGATCTAATGTAAGGTATAAATATTATAGAAGAGTATTTAAGAAAGATTTTCCAAAGCTAAGTTTTCTAAGAATTGCGTATCTAACCTTAACAACAGCTTTAGTACGTCGGCAAAAGCTCAACTTGAACTTCATTATCGAAAAGTAGAAAGTTCCATAAAATACATGAAGGATGAAGTAATTTATTAATTTAATGAGTAATTTATTTTAATTCTCAGACAACAAAAGATGCTGCATATTATTTGATATGCAACAGGCTATGTGTGTTCCCACGTTAACCCACTCAAATGTTTTATCTGAGTCAGTTGCCTTTCTATAATTTGGGTATTACCAGGCACAATAAAAACCGAATGGTAATTTTTGTTTTGCTATGGTTGGTTGTTCATGAATTTTTTGACTCAACTGAGTTTAACTTCTTAGTAAGTGGTCATAGTTTCATGTCGTGCGACAGGGATTTCTCCTTAATTGAAAAAAAGAAAAAAAAAAGAGCGATGAAAGCTATGGTTCCAAATGACTTGTACGAAGTGGTTAAATCAGCAAAATATAATCTTCCTTTCGAAGTAGTTGACATGGTTCAATGTGGATTTTGGGACATAAAAGGAGCTACAGATACATTCCTGGACACAAAAAATATAAACATTAGTAAAGATGTAAAAATTAAAATTGATAACAAGAAAATTACAGTTCTCAAGATTAAAGAAACTGACAAGGAAAGGTATCCAACTGTATCTCTCAAAAATTTTTGAAACTTTGGTGGATTGTAGATCTTACTAAAAGTAATCACGAGCCATATTTCGTTCGTGCCCATAAGCGGTTTAAGGGGGTGAAATTCACTCCTGAAAATTTGAGTTTTTTTCAGTTTTCTTAAATATCTTGGAAATGGTAAGAGCTTTGGTAGGGAAACTATATATATTTATAAATGGCACTTTAAGATATTTATTATGATACCAAAATTAAAGTTATAAAATTATAGGGGTTTCATCCCCCACCCTAACCCCTAATTTTATCAGGTATATTTTGGTAAAAGGGGAGGCTGTTATGTGTAAATAATAGAATTTTTAATTAATATATTTTACATCACACCAGTTTATTTCTTTTTGCATAATTAGTCTTTGCTAATATTAACTTGGAAAAAATTTTAACTTTTTGATTTAATAATAAGCAAAAATATAGTCAAAAAATCTCGTATTTTAGTAATGAATTGTTACAAACTTACGATATACTTTAAAGTACATAGTTTAGAAATAAAGAATACATTGCGCCTCCGCCCATGCTTTACTGATATCTATACAAATCTTATTTATTTATTTTTATGTATGTATACAATTTTCAAAATTTTAACCTCTGGGTATCTATGGATTTCGACTCCGGAAACAACTCATCACAGTATTTTTGGTTAACGTAATTCTAAAAGAGTATGATATTGATTTACATCGCTGTAACAATATTCTGTAGCTCACAATCAGTTTTCGTTGCCTCGTTTTCAAAATTTGTTTAAGTATGGATGGTATAAAAGTGGGTTATTGACCAACGACCAGAAAGATTTGAAAATCCTGTAACATATTGCTTTTTCAAAGAAGAAAGAGAAGCACCAAAGTGTAGTGTATGTGGTAACCCGCGTTTATAAGATGTGCTTGGTGTG
This sequence comes from Brachynemurus nebulosus, assembly GCA_035578155.1. Lineage (NCBI taxonomy): Eukaryota > Metazoa > Arthropoda > Insecta > Neuroptera > Myrmeleontidae > Brachynemurus > Brachynemurus nebulosus. The sequence continues at coordinate 86,050,840 of JAPWDM010000001.1, read as the reverse complement.
GATAATATTTTTGTTTTGAACATTTTTATGAACAATATCATTATTGTGTAGATTACAAACTTTAAAATATTGAAAATTGTATCGATAAATAAAAATAAATAAATAAGTAAATAAATAAATAAGATTTGTATTGATATCAGTAAAGCATTAGGGGGGGAGGGGGGTCAGTGTATTTGTACTTTCTAAACTATGTACTTTACTAAAATACGAGATTTTTTGACCATATTTTTGCTAATTATTAAATCAAAAAGTTAAAATTTTTCCCAAGTTAATATTAGCGAAGGGTGTATTTATGCAAAAAGAAATAAACTGGTGTGATGTAAAATATATTGATTAAAAATTATTTTATTTACACATAACAGCCTCCTCTTTTACTAAAATATACCTGATAAAATTAGGGGTTGGGGTGGGGGATGAAACCCCAGTAATTTTATAACTTTAATTTTGGTATCATAATAAAGATCTCAAAGTGCCATTTACAAATATATATATATATATATATATATATATATATATATATATATATATATATATATATATATATATATATATATATATATATATATATATATATGTATATATATGATTTACATAATCGATCAGAAATCTGGAGTCTGGACCCTGGAGACTGAAGTCATGATTGCGGCTAGCACTTGGTACAGTGCCCCCACATAATTTAGCGGCCTCCTAATTTTCGTTTACGCTGACCAGAATTTTTACAACGCAAATGTTAAGCCATAAATTTAAAATTCCGAGAAATTCATTTCGTATTCAAAATCTAACAAAGAAACTGATGACTCAGCAAAATCTTAAATAAACAATTTTAAAATTATTACATGATTCAAAATTATTATATAAATAAACAAATATAACAAAAATCCCCGCTTGTATGAGTCATAGAATAATTATAATTCAGCTAAGATAAACAAACTTATACTGATAACAATTCTTGGAAGCGGCCTCCCAATTTTCGTTTAAGATGACGCAATTAAGTGAGGCCAAGATTTGCACGCACAGTACGCTTCAAAAAGTGATCGGATACCTTTTTGGTCAGGGGGGGTCCGCACTTTTGACACCGCAGTGTACCAAAAATTTAAGTACAGTACGGTGTCAAAAGTTTGGGGCCACCCCGTGGGTTAGGGTATTCCCACATTTTTGACGTGATAGTGTACCTTTCGTTTAAGATGATTCAATTAAGTGAGATTAAAGGCTAAGGCTTGCACGTACACACAAAAAATAAGTACAGTGCGCTTCGAAAAGTGATCGGATACCTTTTTCAGTTAAGGGGGGCCCGCACTTTTGACACGGCAGTGTACCAAAAATTTAAGTGCAGTACGGTGTCAAAAGTTTGGGGCCACCCCCGAGTTAGGGTATCCCCCACATTTTGACGCGGTAGTGTACCCCAGCTATCAAGTTATAACCTAAATTTTAGTCTGCGCATGCGTCGTGTACTTAAATTCAGTCTGCGCATGCGTTAGGTTTGCATTCAAAAACTACGTCAGTGCTGGCGGGTAATAGGTTAACACAAAACCAAATTGTTATAAGTAAATTGTGATGACGCATAATGGGTTAACACAAAACCAAATTGTTATAAGTAAATTGTGATGACGCATAATGGGTTAACATAAATTAATTTGGTTGCTGGTGATGACTCATCTCTTACGAATTTCAAGGCCAACGGTATGAGCGAGTGTGGGGTCAAATGTCAACAACAAATTTTAAATACATTACTCGGTACGTGCCGGGTCAAAGATCAATTTATACTCTAGGTACAGTAGGACCCCAAACTACACGGTCCTTAACAACGTCAAAAAAGTAGTCCGGAAAATTGGGGTTTTACTGTGTCATAGAATCGGCATAGCTTACCTACTGGTACTTAGTGTCTTTGGTACTTCCACGCTTCATTTATATTTGCAAGACTTTATTTTCAGTACTCCCTTTCTGGTTATGTGACACTATACTAGAATTTATATAAACTGAAAATGATTCATTTAATAAGAATGCACGTAAGTGTATGTATCAGACACGCTCGTAATATAGCTGTCTCTTACAAGATCTACTATCTAATATATTGAAAAAGGATAGTAGAAAATATAACTTTTATATGTGACAAAATTTCATTTTTACATTCTTAAGGTGTCAATCATTTTCATTTAATATAAATTTGCCTATAACATTATAGCACGCACCAAATAAACCCGACATTTTTAACAACGAATTTCAACCTATTCTGAAGAGTTCACTTTGACTGAAGTATAATTCACCTGTATTCAAAGAATTTATGGGCCACTGGGTATATCACGCGTTCTCTGTCCCAACCTCGTATATCAAAAACTATATGTTTTAGGACACACACACAAAAAACATTAAATACTATATATATATATATATATATATATATATATATATATATATATATATATATATATATATATATATATATATATATATAGATATATATATATATATATACACATATATATACATATATACATATATACATATATACATATATATATATATATATATATATATATATATATATATATATATATATATATACATATATATATATATATATATATATATATACATATATATATATATATATATATATATATATATATATATATATATATATATATATATATATATACAGTTAAGTGCAAAACTGAGTCAGTTTTAGATATTTGTACTTCTTGAATATATTATAAACCTTACAATCAAAACAATATTTATATAACTGAAAAGTACATTTATTGATACATAAAGTTATAAACTTAATTTAGCTTAAAAGCCTATTTTAGAATAAAATAATCATAAGGACTTTTGGTTCACTTTTGCACCACTTGTTGCAAGCATCAAATAATTAAACTTTAATATTATGTCCACAGACCTTTTGCCTTTCTAACAGCGTGTGATCGTTTTTAACGCTTCTAACAAGTTTTTTCGCAATAATCAGGTGAAACTTTGTACCACTGTTCCTGTACATCTTCCCATAAAACATCTAAATTTGACGGTGGTGATTCATATTCATTCAAAAGTTTATTCTTCAGATATGACCATAATTTTTCAAGAGGATTGAGACCAGGACTTTGAGACAGCCACATCAGGACTCTGAATTTTTGTTTACTTAACCAATTTTTTACTAATTTCGAGGTATGTTTCGAATCGTTGTCATGTTGAAATATTATTTCATCTTCTGGATAGGGTATGTTTTCAACTGTTTCTGTTAAATATATCCTGGGAATATTATAGTACAATTTTCTATTCATATTACCATCAATCCTATGAATTAGCCCTGCAGCAAATGCTGAAAAACAGCCTCACAACTTGATGTTACCACCACCATGCTTTATCGTTTGAATGTAATCCTTTGGTTGTCATGATTCTTTAGTTCTTTTCCAATTCCACCGGCGACCATCTGTACTGTATCTATTAATTTTAGTCGCATCTGACCAAATCACCTTCATTCAATCGTCATCATCCCATTTTATATATTGTTTTATAAAGAAATTTTCTGGCTTTAATATTTTTTTAGTGAGAAGTGGTCTCTTTTTTCTTTCGACAGCTCGAAACTTTGCGGAATGTAATGCCCGATGAACTGTCCACTTACTTACTGACTTGCCGACGTCTTTCTCTAAAAGCTTGGTTACCTCATAAGCCGAAGATGCTTCACCGGTAGCCAAATATCGTATAACTCTTCTAACATGCTCTCCTGTTAGTTTTTTTTTCCGACCACCAACATTTTTCTCTATTAGTAAATTACATTTCTTTCGAATTTTTTGTACTGTCGATTGGCTAATATGAATTTTCCGAACGATATATCTTGTAGATTGTCTACTTTTTAATAATTCAATCACTAATTTCTTAGTAGATTTCGATATCGGATACATTATTTGTAAATTTAAAATAAATGTAGCTTTATTCATTAGCTATGGCACGCTGATTTAAACTGAGAATAAGTCGATGCTGTATTCTTTGTTTAGACTACACTCAATCTATATGGACATATTTTTATCGCGTAGAACACTCTGTGTCTGCACAAATAGAAATGTGGTGCAAAACTGAGTCAAAGAAAAACGTTTAACGCATATTCAAAATAAATATATATATGTATACAAATTAATATCTGTTAAGTAGTTGGCAGTCTATAGTTATTAAAAGTAACTAAACTTTTTCAAAAAGGATTATTATTAAAATTTACTTTCCAAATAATTTCGAAATATTATGAGGTTGGTTCAGTTTTGCACCTAACTGTATATATATATATATATATATATATATATATATATATATATATATATATATATATATATATATATAGGTAACCAACATCAAAGGGTGTAATTAGCATAAATCTTAAGGGAGGAGTTCAAATAAAAAAGCAATTTTTTTACTTATGATTATGATTATTTTGCTTGTTTGATTTTTTTTTCAAATTTGGGAGGGTTTCAAATAGAAAATTTTGTTTTTGAAACATCCATTACTCTTCCCTCTGGGAGGAGGGAGCCCTTTTTCACAAGTTTTTAAGCGTTTACAAGGAACGCCATATTTCAAAAAGTAATGAATATTTTTTAAATATTTTTTCATTATTTTATTCCTAAAGGATCTGTCCATAAAGCTGAGTATTGGTTTCAGGTAACTGTAAAAATTAACGATAAAATTCTAATCCCAAACTTCTAAAAATTATAAAACCCAGTTTTTTATTAAAAAAAAAAAAATGTTTAAAAATAGTTACAAAGCTTACTGCACTTTATGCGCAATATGTTTATGAACAAAATTTAAAAAAAATTAAGTCTATCTTTTCTAGAACTTGAGATATGATTTTCCTTGTTGGGAAAAACATAACTTTCGGGAAACGGTAAAAAACAAAAATAATAACAAAAGAAGCGGTTTACTTACTCTCTCCAGCCCCATACATTGTCCCCTCTTGTTCCTTTTTCGTGCATACTATAACTCATGTACACACCAAAACTAAATATTATTGATAAAATCGCGAGGGGGGGCGAGCGTTATTTGCAAAGGAGCAGCAACTTGGCTGTGCAGCGGCTCATAAATAAATATTGTTCTACTTGAAAAAAAATTTTGTTGGCTATGTTTTATATATCACCGTGTTTGTAAAGAACCACAGAACAAAATAAAAACAAAAAACGAGATTGGAAAAAAATTAGTTTATTAGCCTTTCTGGCATGAACTCCCCCCTTAATTAAGTTAAGAGTGATGAAAACACAGATTTAGATACGTTTTTTTGTGTGTCCAAAAATTGGGAATTTTCAGATACGATGTTTGGACAGAGAACGCGCAATATGTGAGTTTTATTATTCGAATGTATTTGGCGACTTTTTAAGAAAATAAAGACTAGTGTATTTCTATAGATAGTTGTATATTCTCTAGTTAGAATTAGTAACAGCATAGTTTCTTTCACTACACACATGCATTTAAATAGAAATGGCTTATGAATAAGTACATACTTTTTGCAACATGTTCACATGTAGGTACAATCAACTGAGTAAGCTCAAACGTGAAGTTTATGAATACTTTAATAATAGAATTACGTATTACATATTATACACCAACAAAATTGTCATTTAAGTATATTTCGATGTGTTCTTACGTAATAAAATGTTTCATTCATCCTGTTTTTGTATGATTCACAGTTTAGTAATGCGAATTCCATTATATTTTTTTACGCGTATGTAAATACCTTCGATTTTATATGACAATGTTGAGTAAATTCAGTATTTTTTTAACAAATAGATGATATCAGAATATAGACAGACGTCAACCTTGAATACTATCATCAATTTCTTAATGTGTGTAATGTTGAGATGCTGAACTCTGTATACAATTATATAATAAAAGCCTCTAAGTAAGGGAATTTGTAATGCGTCCTGAGATTTAAATTTTGTTTCTTTATAAGTGCAAATTAAGTACATATTATAATATTACCTTTCAACCTATTCTAAATACCATAATAACAATAAATATTTATATTTTAGAAATTTATTTAAATTAGATTTTTAATTAATGTAAATTTTGTGTACTCAAAATCAGCAGTGGTGAATGTTTTCTATGATTAAAACTGCCATTTAACAGGTTTTGGGAAAAGTAAACTATGTATATACCTATATACTATTTTATGTTATTTTTGTACTAACCCCCTGTAATAGCAAATATGCTAAATACAGTAAATTAATACTACTACTACTACTAGTTTTACAATGACATTTTTTTGCAGTAAAGTAGCAATATCTTTTTTTCCAAAGTAAAATGAAGCAAATGTTAGACCATTTTAATAACTACAATAAATGAGCAATCTTTTAACATAACTTGCCCGGGTAAGGTGGTACATTTCTTTTGCTGTATGAAGATTCAAACTTAACTAATAAAAAAAATTTTAGGTTACAGTCTCTTATCTGGCTTCACATTTCACACTTCAATAAAAAAAAAAAAAAATTGACCTTTTTCGAGACCGTAATAAATTTTATGACTTTTTTTGGTAAAAATATTTTATCCTTTTAAATTTTTCAATATTTTTAAATTAAGTTAAAAAAAAGTTTAAGTTCAATATGGATTTATATGTGACGAAGCAAAAAATCATAGATCCTTGATATTGCTTGCATTAAAGTTGGGAATTTCAAAATGCCAATTAGATTGTGAACTTTATTTTATCGGCTGATTTTTCTGACATAGCAGTAATTTTATTAGGTAAATTTGATAATTTTAATAAATAATTTTTTCTTATTTGAAATTGAATTAACTATGATAAGCAAACTAAGTAAATAATTTATGGTAATTTTTATAGCGTAATGATTTCCATAACAGTTAATAATTTAAAATAATTTTCTTTTTCATAACATACTTTGATGTTACATATGTTACGTCACACGAAAATGGATATACAGACATTGACAGACAAAGGACTAGTAGACAGACAGATGGGACCGACTGACAAACAGACAAGACCGATTAACAGACAGACAGGACTGGTAGACGGACAGACAGGACTATTATACAAGACAGACAGGATAAACAGGCAGACAGGATTTGACGGGCAGACAAAAAAGACAGCCAGACAGACAGGATAAAATTAAAATACAGACAGACGAACAAGCAAACAGGAATGACTGACAGACAGACTGTAGACTAAACGGACAGACAGACACAGAACATACAGCCAGTTAATAGGACAGGACTGACATATAGACAAGACACACGGTAAGACATGACAGACAGACGGGGCAAACAAACAGACAGACAGACGAGGAAATTTTATTGTGGAAAAAAGTATTTTATTGCTTCTATATAATTATAAAACAATTCTTCTGAGTTAGGAATCATGCTTCTCCTTTTCAGTGAGGACAAATGTACCCTGTGACCGCGGAATGCAATTCATATGTTTTTTTTACGTCCGAAATTTTCAAGTCCACACTGTAGGTAATTATTACAGACAATTGCAAATCCCTAAAAACTAAGTATATATGTATAGTTTCAGGTAATATTTTTCTGAGAATTTGAATATAGCGGAAAAATCCAATTTTAATCCAGTTATAGGACAGTAAATAATTACTACATTCATTCTTTGGGAATTAAATTAACTATCTAATTACGAAAATATCGAATATTATTAATTAAATTCTGCCCCACCCCCGTTTTGAAAATATGGATATGTAAATTGTTCAAAAATGGTTTAAAATCGCACTACAAGTTTTTCAAATTTTCAAAGGATCAAAGGATCTCTGATTTTTTGCTGTTATTATAATTAAATAATATTGAATCCCACAGGAACATTTAATCGGGATAAGATTACACCATGTGTTAGATCAGGGTAAATAGTGTCTCTGTGTGTACTATAAATTTCATCGACTTCGATTTAGTTAGTTGGATGTGATTTAGCAGTTGATTTTGTTTCCACCGGGAACCTTCAATTGGGATAAAACTATCCTATGTATTATTATTGCTATTGCATTCACTATGAATTTCCATAATCATTTCAACACATTTTTATAATATAACTAAGTCTGACCCGCGGCTTCACCCGCATTGAATTAAGCCCCCCCCCCCTTGTGTCTCCCCTTCTTCCCCCGGAAACCTTCAATCGGGATTAAACTATCCCGATTGAACTAAAATTATTACTATATATGTGTTCATAGTAAATAACGTTTGTATATTAAATTTTATCAAATTCGATTCAGTCATCCTACAGGAACCTTTAATCAGGATAAGATTAGCCTATGCGTTAATTCAGGATTAATCATGTCTGTGTACAAAATTTTATCAAATTCTGTTTAATTATTTGGACATGATTTTGGAATTTCTTTTGCATCCCCTGGGAACATTCAATCGGGATAAAACTATTCTACGTGTTATTAAAATTCTAGCTACATGTGCTCATAGTAAATAGTGTCTCTATATTTTATTTAATCGAATTCGGTTCAGTCATCCTACAGGAACCTTTAGTCGGGATAAGATTATCCTATTTGTTAACTCAGGATAAATAATGTCAGTGTACCAAATTTCATCGAATTGAGTTTTGTTTTTTGGGGTGTGTTTGAATAATTGTTTTTGTATCCCTCAAGGACTTGCAACCGGGATAAAATTTAAACATCGAACAAATTTAAACATCTAAACATCCAAACTTTCACATTTATAATATTATTTAGATATTAATTTTTGTTAAGTTACATATAAACCGATATAGAACTTAAACTTTTTTTTTAACGCAATTTAAAAATACTGAAAATTTAAAAGGATAAAATATTTTTACCAAAAAAAGTCATAAAATTTATTACGGTCTCGAAAAAGGTCAATTTTTTTTTTTTTTTATTGAAGTGTGAAATGTGAAGCCAGATAAGAGATACAAGCCAAATTTTATTTATGAATTGGCAAAAAAGGTTTATTTTTTCCAAGATTATAGGTATATTGCCCTTACTTTGGATTGTGATCTACAAAACGACTCTTTAGGGTTGCGTAATAAAAATTAGAATTCAAAAAATCTAGTCTTGCAGCTGTCGTACTCAAAAATCTGATCAAAATTGTCGATCTTCCCGAAATTCATAAAAGTGTCAATATCTCGAAAACCAGCGATATTTTACCAGACGAGATTTTGATATTCTGGTCAGGCATGAGCTGGTCTATCATTCTTCCAAAAGATATCGTTGACTTTTGGGACACCTTGCATATGCACAAGAGGCTGTTGCAGTCGCCTTAGTGGGCTTGTTTAGTTATAAAATATGGCGACGCCTTCCTCTCACCCTTAAAAAAAGCAAGCGTGTGCGATTAAGGCTCATTTTTCATCAGTATGGAAAGGTCTCACAAAATATCATAAATCAAAAAACATGACCGCCGTCACAAAAAGGTAAACTGAAAAGTTAAAAACAAGTTATCCTTGAATTTTTATTGCAGTTGTGGAACAATTTCGTTAAGAACACATGCTTCTGAAGGTTCCTTACCCCCAACTTATTTTTATCCACACTTAACGAGCCATGCCTTTGTCCAGGAGGTACGGCAAGGATCTAGAGAGCGTGTTTTTTTTTTTTTTTAAATTTTTGATGTTTTCCCTTCCAGCAGGAAACACTGGTTATGGGATTTTATCACACACAGCACATGTGCTTTTATTCAAAAATGACAGGAAAGCCTTGTGATTTCCTATGGCTAGATAAACCCATTAAAGCGACTATAAAACCGCGTGTCTAGAGCTCCTTGCATTTACAGAGCACTTGCCCTAATACAACTCGAAAACAAAAAGCTAGTTTGTCTCAATATTGTCAAATATTTTTTGATATTTTTTTTTTTTTTTTTACTAATTTAAAGCTATATTAGGTCACCTAGTCTATGTTAGTCAGAGTAAAGTAAGAATTTTAACAATATCACTTCCATTCTAATTTGTTTCAGACGCTTTTCCATGCTTTTTAGTGGCAATGTTTTCTGTCTGCTACACTGGTTTTTCCACGACGTCACCTAGCTTATATTACTCATAAGTAACACTACCCAACTGACACTCTCCGATTTGAATGAAACTTAGCATACTTATTAAGCGTCCAAAAATGTTAAATACGTGTTTTTTTGTTTCGGCTGAATACGCTGTTTAGGTAGAAAACACCCCTCACCCCCTGACAGTGGAAACAATTATGGCTAATTATTTCTGAAATGATACATTTTCTGAAAAAAGTGCTTAGGACCAAAATTGTAGAGTTCAAAATAATGCACTTGATGGTGACCTTGACGTCGACCTTAGTCGGCACAAGCACTGAGTAACTTGTTATAAGTAACTACATCAGTAACAGTTAAACTACAAACACATTAGTACACTCGTTTAGGGGGTTTTGAAAGGGTTCTCATCATATCAGTGTAAAGATAAGTTGGAGGTAAGGAACCTTCAGAAGCATGTGCTCTTAACAAAACTGTTCAATAACTGCGATAAGAATTCAAAGATAATTTGTTTTTAACTTTTCAGTTTACCTTTTTGTGACGGAGGCCATGTTTTTTGATTTATGATATTTTGTGTGAACTTTCTATACTAATGAAAACACTGGTAATGAGCCTTAATCGCACACGTTTACTTTTTTTAAGGGGAGAGAAAGGTGTTGCCGTATTTTATGGCTAAACAAGTCCAGTAAGGCAGCTACACCACTGTCACTAGAGCCCCTTGTATTTAAATCCTTAAATTAGCCTTAGTTGGCCCAATTTTACGAAATACTTTTAGACATATATTAACTAATTCAAAGGCGTAGATTTCAAAAATCGATGTCTCATTTTGGTCCAAGTTCGCGTTTCGTGTGTTTTTATAGATCATTTAAAAATTTTTGCAAATATCTTCTTCTAAACACCGTGTTTTGAAGAGCTGTATGCATTGTATTATGGAGTTCTTAGGACCCTACAAGCATATATGTAATACTTATGCACTTGGGGGGGGGGGAGTAAGGAAAGAGGAAAATTGAACATTTTGGTACAACTCGAAAACGCAAAGCTTCATTTACCTAATATTCCAACTATGGAATACATGTGCAAGGGCGAACGCTACCATGACACTCCCGAACCAGGTTGGGCAGATTTTCCTATCTTATCCGGAGGGGCCCTTTCTGTAAATTGTGCTTGCTGATTGGTTTAAAAGCGGGACCAAAATTTTAGTCCCTTGGTACTAAAAATGGCACTTTACTCCCTATTATGAGGGACTAAATCGTGTTTTTTACTCCCGGAAATGCAAAAACAAAAAATTAATATAACTAATTTATGGGTCGATTCTGTAACTACATTATTACAGACTGTTATTTTGCAGTACAGAGCTCTGTAAAATTGTTTTTAACAGAATGTTAAAAATTTGGTATTCTGTAAGACACTATAGAGTGAGAGCCAGGGCCTGCCAGACATACGTTAAAGTATAACAGCTGAAAATTTTTTTACGTGTTTTTACCGATGTAGGGAACAATGTTTGGGGGTTACAAACCTTGAGTAATGGTGCCTTCGGTAGGTATCAGGTAATTAGGGGCGCAGTACATGAGCTCTCTCACGTTAAATTATAAAAGCTGAAATCTACACAGAGTCTTCAAGTGACCATTCTAAGTCAGTAGTTAAAAGGCCAGACCTATCCGAAGGGTCTAACACCACCCCCCCCAGACGCGGTAGAAGGTCAAATGCACTGAGAGAGCATTCCTCAGGTATATGAAGGCATTTAAGAGAGTATTCGTGCAGTTTAAAATTTATAATTAATAAAAATTATGAAAGGCAATGAAAGCAATCAATTACATGACTGGGAAAATGATGAGAATTATGGAAATAATGAAAATGACGATGACAACGATGAAAATAAAGATGATTGAATGTAGTGTAATATTAAGCATGAGTAAAATATATACATGTGTATTTATTAAGCACAGAATATTCAGAAACAAACTTCGTATCTCTATACTAGCTTTCTCAATGTGGACAACAGCTTACGTCATAAATGACCTAATTTCCCACCACTGCAAACGCGCAACATGTTACAACATAAATCTCGTATCAATGTATGCGTGATGTACGCGTGTGTTTGTATCAACGTAACACTCTGTTTGTTGAAAGAGGGGGACTACACTCCATATGTACATCGTGTACATGCTAGTGTTTCGGTACCTGCATATTACTATATATGTATTCGCTTATTGTTGAAACTGGTTGATAACAATCGATCTGAACACGGCTATAGTTGTTATGTGACTGACACACTTAAGCGGTATCGAACCACTCACTGGCACACTACTATCCACAATTTTTTACACACACGCTTACGCTTCTTTCACATTGTACGGTTTTCGCCGTACGGGAAAAAATCGTACGGCTTTTTGCCGTAATATTATTGCTTTCACATTGCACGGTTTTTTGCCGTTGTAAACTGAATATCTTCATTTAATTTGCAACAGTACACAAGTAACTAATGTGATTAAAGATAATAATTCTATAAATCAGAGGAGATAGAAAGTAGGATTATTTATTATCACACTCTTTGAAGACCTGAAAAATGACAAAACTAAATTTTTCAACTATTTTCGGACGTCTACAAGCTCCTTTGATTAATTTCTTGGCGAACTTAACGTAAAAACACACAATTTGGAAATTACATACAATCTATTAAAATGCTTGTTACCACATTCAACATTAGTTTCATCCATTTCACAAATAAAATTAATAATTAACATAAAATTCAACAAAATAATGTTACTGCCGTACGTTAAAAAACCGTCAAATGTGAAAGCATCAATTTAATTACATACACTACTGAGTTAAAAACGCCGTACGGCAACCGTCAAGTGTAGTGGCAAGAGACGGCTGCTACACGACACGGCAACGGCATTTTGCCGTGACCGTGTAATGTGAAAGGTCCAATGCTCTTCTTCACTCCACTAAAAAAATGTGACCGTACGGTTTTTTGCCTTACGTTAGGGCTTGATACTAAGCTAAATTTAATTTATTTACTTATATTAATAAATAAACAATCTAAATTTAATGTCTACTGAACAAATATTTTTTTTCTCATCAAATTCACTTAACTTCAAAGTTTTCTGACGCTTTCTTATGTATAGTTCTAGCTGGCCTTTATTCAGTCTAAGGGGGTGTTTAACCCTTCGAATATGTCTGGTTTTTTGAAAATTATTATCTGATAATTTTTAAATAATATGCACATATAATTTTCATTAATTATAAATTTTAAACTGCACGAATACTCTCTTAAATGTATTCATATACCTGAGGAATGCTCTCTCAGTGCATTTGACCTTCTACCGCGTCGGGGGGGGGGGGGGGTGTTAGACCCTTCGGATAGGTCTGGCCTTTTAACTACTGACTTAGAGTGGTCATTTGAAGACTCTGTGTAAATTTCAGCTTTTATAATTTAACGTGAGAGAGCTCACGTACTGCGCCCCTAATTACCTGATACCTACCGAAGGCACCATTACTCAAGGTTTGTAACCCCCAAACATTGTTCCCTACATCGGTGAAAATACGTAAAAAAATTTTCAGCTTTTATACTTTAACGTATGTCTGGCAGGCCCTGGCTCTTAGTCACTATGTTAAGATGCCAATTACATTTTATATATTCTACTGTTGTTGAACTATTTATATTAAATGACCATGGATTTTTGTATATAAAATGTAAAAAATTAATTCTCTTATAGCGATTTATCTTAAATGGAAAGGTAAATTACGTGCATTACCCATGTATATTAAACCCACGTAAAATTATCATGATTATGGGTTAAGCTATTTCTAGATTACATATTCGGGAATTCTCTAGACAACCAGTTCCTTATAATGGTATAATATTTCACGCCACTCGTCAAATGGTAAAATAGGCATATGTACCTATAATGCTATATTTTCGATATCTAATTTACACACATCGGAGCTTTCCATAGATATCGTTACCGATAGTTTTAGAAATACTTTAAGCCCACCAAGTCTCTGGGGAAAATTTTTCATAAATTATTGACACTTTTATGGGTAATAATTTTTTAAAAAAAAATTGTGCAAACAAGTGAAGTAAGGAGGGCTTATTCACTATCAAAAGACAATGCATTGTGAATTAAATACGTAGACAACAAAATAAGAATTGACAATATTATGAACAAGAATACTTGATGAAATACATTAAATAACTGAAGCACTGTCAAGAAAAGGTAAAACGCTTCATGTGGATAAATTTTGTCAGTGCGATTTTGTCCCGAAAACATTCACTGTTTATAAAAAAAAAATATAATTCATAATAAATTTATTTTATTTCTAATTACATCCTGTCCGATTTAAGAACACTGCAATTTTTTTTTTCAACAGTCTTCTTACTAGAAAAAATACTTCAAGATTACATACTTACGGATATCAAATAATTCAAAAAATGACAAATTAAAACGTCAAAATATTGAATTTATAAAAAACGCAAAAACCAAAATTATCAATATTTAATAATATCCATAGTAATTTATTAGTCTATTTAATAGCTCTGTAAAGTTTATGGCGAGTGTTTTCAGTGCTGTAAAGTTTACAGAGAAATAACAGAATGTTAGCTAAGATTTCTGTTAAAAATTGCGTACAGAATACCATTTTTGAACATTCTGTAATTTAACAGTCTAACAGAGGTTTTACAGACTGTTAATAGTTACAGAATCGACCAATTAGACTTACACGGAAAAAAGGTTTGGCGTTACTGTTCTTTAACTTAGGCAAACATCAATGCGCAAAAGTAAAACGAAAGAATATATACCAAACGTTATTAGAAATAATATCCGTCCGTATTGTAGAAAAACAATATATGTGCATTAATGGTAAAACTGAGACAATGACATTTAAAAATTTAGCATTTTGAAACCTTCGTATTTTTCTTCTGTTTCCATTTAAAGAATTTCCATATAAAGAATTTTTATTTACTATTAAAATAGTATAAATTTATGCTAGAAAACTTATTTTTAGGCAAATATTTTCTAATTCGCCAAAAAACGAAGATATTATGTTGTTTTAAGGTAACTGAAAAAAATATTTTACATACAATAAACGTATGTGAATCATCCAATCTACTTAATAAATTTGTAACACTGACTGACTGACAGACAACGCACAGCTTAAACCGTTGGATTTAGAAGAATGAAATTTTGCACAGTAGTTTCCTATGTAACGTAAGTGACCACTAAGAAAGGATTTTTGAAAATTCGCCCCCTAAGTGGGTTAAATAGGGAATGCAAATTTTTATGAAAAGTCGTTACTTTTGAAGTTAGAAAAATATGTTACTATGACTATTAAAATAAATATCTTATTTAATGAATCTTTAACTTTGACTGACAGAAAACGCACAACCTCAACTGTTGAGTTTAGAAGGGCGAAATTAAGCACAGGAGTTATGAAAATTGGCGACTAGACTTCTGTTTATAAATAAAAGTCAGTTGTTTCTGGAAATTTATTCCCTAAGGCGTTAAAACAGAAAATGAAAGTTCATATGGGAAGTTCATCATTTTTGAAGTTATAAACGTGGATATTGATTTAGGCTTTTGAAAAACATTAAAAGTGAGCAGAAAGTGAGTACCTAATAAAAAGATGTTGTTGATGGGAAATCCCATCGGGCATACGGCTAGTAAACAATAATTTTATTCATTTTTAAAAAGATGAATATTAATTTGGTAAACATAAATCATGTATGTGATCACATACGTTATTTATTACAATCATGATAGTGATAAAAAAACTTGCACATACGTTAAATTAAAACACATACGCTATATTTAACTAATATTGCAGTAAAATTTGGATGCACTCTGCTATAGGTTAAAGTTTTTATTAATTTTTTTCTTATTTTAGGAATTTAAATATAACATTTTTTGATTTGATAAAAATTATTTAAATCTAACTGCTGCTCGCGGTTTTACCCGCGTAAAATTATCTAAATTATGAATCAAATTATTAGGTAAATTTTAAATTAGATATTCGGAAATTCTGTACAAAATCAATTATTTGTAATATTTGGGTCCGCTTGTCAAACAACGCTTTATAGTTTTAGAAGTATTTCTGTTTTAGGCCCTTCTTGCGGCACCAAGATCATAGGGGATAATTTTGCTTCACTTTTATTTTTTCCAAAGATTGCAACAATATTTAAATAAAATTTTGTCAAAATTCCTTCAACTTTTTAATTAAGAATCTGTTTGGTGTCACTGATGGACAATTCTGACCACACGTTCTGAAATTTTATACAAAATCAGTTCCTTATGCATCGCTTGGCACGCCAGCGACTTTAAAATAATCTTATTCATGTTTCGATAACATACCTTAGTTTGATAAAATTTTGTCAAGATCAGACCAGCTGTTTAATTAGAGTCCTATTCAATTAATCCTGCGAATTAATTTCGACCTCATCTTACTTTTAATCAGATATACTGGAATTCTCTGCTATATTCATATTTCAATAGCGTATTTAATTTTTATATCTTCAGATAGTCATTTTGATAACTTTAAGAGTACTTTAATTTGCGAGACATTATGAGCTCAAAGGGCTTTGGAGAATATTTCCAAACGCGCGTTAATTTGTTTCGGATTCTTAATAATATTTGAGCAAAGGTTAAGATCTGCCCAGTCGTTTATTTTGGGTTTTTTTGAGTCCCCAGAACGCCAGTTACGTATAATATTTTCTTTCATTTTTTTTTTTTTTTTTTTTTTTGAAATTATATTGTTTCCCTCCGTCGTATACTTTACGGAACCAATAACTTAATACATTTTCGATGATTTTGAGATCAGGTGATCTTGCTGCTAGTGTAAAACAGATCAGTTTCTTTGTTTAAACCGCTCCCGAACACACTTAGCATTGTGAATTGAGACATTATCCTGCTGCAATACCCACTATCCGCCCTGTAAAACCTCATTTATTTTTACTTCTTGTTCTTCTGCCATCCTTTTAAAGTAACAAGATCGATAACTTCATTGAAGTAAATGACTCGCAAAACGTTATTGATCCATCACCCATTTCTCTCGGCTTAAACAAAATTGTTATTTATATAAATCGTGATAGTAATATGTGTGAATATCCATCTGGGTCGTCAAGAGTAAACTTTAATTATGCCATTCCGTTGTCCAGACCTTATACTGACATGCAAAATTCAAACGGTCAAGTTTATGTTGATAAACACAAACTTTTCGGAGTCGGAATTTGTTTCGAATTCTTTATAATATTTGAGCAAAGGTTAAGATCCGTCCAGTCGTTTATTTTGGTTTATTTGAGTCCCCAGAACCCTAGAGGGCAATTTTAACCTCAAGTTCATTTTTCTCAGAATCTCAGTACTATTTGAGCAAAATTAAATCAAGATTTGCCCAGCCAATTATTTTGAGTTCTTCTTGAGATCTTAGAACCCTAAGGATTAATTATAATGTAACGTTTATTTTTTTCAAGATCTTAGTAGTATTTGTGAAAAATTTGGTAATGATACGTCCCGCCGTTTACCTTAAGCCTTTTTTGGGACCCTACGATCCTGCGGGATAACTTTCACTTAACTCTAACATTCTTCTTTCGATTCGTATGCCAATTTTACCTATAGTTTTCTTTCATCATTTTTTTGATCTATACTACCGTTTTCTCGAAACAATTGGCAATGGATAAAGAGAGAGCTGCGTGAAGCTGGCACCCACTTTTTCAAATTTTTCGATTTAAGCGTGCAGATTCATCTGTCCATCGTTTGTCCACCATTGTCTACCAAAAATTTTCGATTGTCCACTTTTTGTTTCGGAATGGCGGTCCAAAAACTTTTTTGAAATTTTTTGTACTGGCACCCACAAATTTGCAAAAAAATTATTGGACCACCTAAATCGTTTGTCCGTCGGTTGTCCACCATTGTTCACCAAAAAGCTTCTTTGTCCATTTCTGGTTTTGAAATGGTGGCGAAAAACTTTTTTTACACATTTTTCTCACTGGCACCGCCAAATTGCAACAAAGGTTTCTGAACCACCTAAATCGTTTGCCCATCGTTTGTCCACCAAAAATTTTCTATTGTCCACCCACCGGTTAATTATAATTAATTATTAAAATTTTTAGAAAGTGTGAATTTGGCAAAATTTCATAACTAAAAAATAAAAAATTAAAGGTCAATAAAATTATATATCATAAAAAAAATTCGTTCATAGCATTTTCGACGTGAAATTTCACGCTCTTTCAGAATCCGAAATAAAAAGTAGGTCGTTCCATTTGAAAAATACGACTTGACCTCAAAATGACTTTGAAAATGAAATTCAAGGTCGAATTTAAGGTCACCATTTAATGTCCCCCTTCGTACCTATCAACTTTTATAAAAGTCATTTTTTGATAGGTGGCGCCTCTGGCGAGATAATATATATATATAGGGTAAAAGCCCCGTTTGTGGAACGCGATCCAATAGAAAAACAGTTTTGACATTTATATCTTAATGAAGTTATTTCTGAAAGAAACCTCTGATAACAAAAATTATTATTAATAGAATGATTATTTTTCAATTTAAATTCACCTCGCATTTAATGTTTCCTCATTTAATTTAAGAAATACATATATATATATATATATATATATATATATATATATATATATATATATATATATCGAACAATTTTTGTTGAATTCGTGAATTTTTATAATGGTGGATGATCATTATTCAAAACATATGTGTTATAAATTGTAACATTTTTCACCGAATTTTTAAAGTTATTAGCATAATAAAAGTATACAAATAATTTTTATTAGTCCATTTAAGAGATTAGGATAGCTAAATTATCTTTTTATACGAGTTAAATATTATTTGTAGAAGTGTTTTTAAATGAGTTCGAAGTTTTAGGGTATGTATTCCATTTTGAGAATGACCTATTATTTACCTATTTTATAAACAGTTTTAATTTATTTTTGGGTCTAAAACACAACTAACTGTTTTTATAATTTCACTTTAATGTTTTCTTTTCTTTGTTAATTTTTAATTAGTTATGTTATATGTCGTTTCAAATCTAATATGTCTGACGTTTTTATTTAATAATAAAAATTTCGAAGTTTTAATTCAATATTAATTATTTTTCAATTGATTTTACGTTCTGAAATTGTCTGATTAAGACACTGTCTTAATCAGACAATTTCAGAACGTAAAATCAATTGAAAAATAATTAATATTGAATTAAAACTTCGAAATTTTTATTATTAAATAAAAACGTCAGACATATTAGATTTGAAACGACATATAACATAACTAATTAAAAATTAACAATGATAGATGGATAAATTAGAAAGTACACGATGTTTTTTAAAACATCCTAGATGACACTAGGTGGCGAAAATCGTATACTGTAAGTATTACGAAACCTATATTAATTTTTTAAACGTACTTCACTGACCGAACGCTTTGTGGCACTGCTAGCAATTTATGTTGGACACTATTTATGTTCTGACACACATGGGCGCCATTTTGCATAAAAGTTTGATGATGAAAAAACCTTAATAATCTGTTCCAGTAATTTTAAAAATGATTTCCTGCAAAATCACGTTTTCTGACTTGTGTCAGTTTTCTAGAAAACCACCAATAAATACTTACATAGATACATCAAAAGATGTCGCTATGTCTCTCACTATTTTAAATAATTACTAGACTCTATACATAATCAGTGCTGTAGATATCAAACTCGTCAAATCAGTATATGTCAAAAGATGGCACTGTATGCCATGTATGTTAAATACGTGTTTTTTTTTAGGTGCCTATGCTGATTTTTTAAAGAGTGTTAATATATTCTGCCCGTTTTTTTATACGTGTCAACAAATTATAAAACAAAACACTAATAAATCAAAATTCTTGGGTTATATTATCTTAAAAACATATTCATTGGATCAAAAAAACTTGGTTTCATGCTTATTAAGAAAAAAGAATGGGTGTTTAATTCATTTATAAATTGTTATAAGCAAGTTTGTTGAAATACCTAAAAATAATGTTCCACAATCGGGGCTTTTACCCTATGGAAGAAAAGAGCTGAAATTTGGTAAGTGTGACTCATTCCAATGCACAACAATGCTATCAAAATGGGGTCAAATTTTGGGAAAATTTTGGATCCGACCCAACCTTTAAGGGGGTGGTGGAGGGCAACAAAATAATAAAACTTTTCTACACTCGTTGGACATAATGTTTCGATCAATTTTCCACAACATACTCAAAATTTAGCTTCCTAGGATGATTTGGTGGGAGTAGAGGGGGAAAAGAGTATTTTGGCTGGATCTAACACGCCTACAGCCTCCCAGAATTAACGTAGAGGGTTGAAATTTGGTATGTTGATAAAGTCCGTATCCAGGTTGTGCTTTTTGGAGGTTTTAATATTTTACCCCCACCCCACCATTTTTAAGCTACAATTTCATGCTTTTTCGACGTTTTCAAAGTTTGTACCATTCGCACAGGTCACCCAAATAAACCTAGAGGGCTGAAATTTTATATTCGAGTATTAGAGTTAGTGTAAAGGAGGTGCCTTTTGGAGGTCTAAACTTTTAACCCTAACCCCCACCATTTTTACACCAAAAAGAACATGATTTTTCTTGTTTTTTAACAGTTTCGTTCGTATCAAAATCTCCCCAAATAAACCTAGGGGGCTGAAATTTTGTGTATAGGTTAAGTTAATAGTCAGCCACTGCTTTTTGAAGGTTTCAACTTTTAACAGTTACCCCCAAGATTTTTACGCCAATATTTTCTTGATTTTTTTGTTTTTTTTCTAACACGTCTAGAGACTCTCTAAGGAAAGCTAGAGGGCTGAAATTTTGAACGTGTATTGAGTTAGTATCCAGTTAATGCCTTTTAGGGATTTCACATCATTTTTTCCAACATTTCTCTCATTTGTACATCGGAAATCAATGGTATCGTTAAATGTTTTCAAATTCCTTTATTTACATACTAATACAAGTAAGCGTATAGTAAATTTAAAAATTAAAAAAAAAAATTAATTTACTTTTATAACAAATGTAATACATTATTAAATATATTATTAAAGTCACTTTCTAGCGAATTTCGATAACTCGAGATTCAGCTATTACGGTCGGTCTGACAGCGGAACCTGAGGCCGAGACTGTAACAGAAATATGTTTTGAGGTCCCTAGAATACGAAAATCATATTCACTAAAATTTATATATATATATATATATATATATATATATATATATATATATATATATATATATATATATATATATATATATATGTGTGTGTGTGTATCGCCACATACAGTTAGGTGCAAAACTGAGTCAACCAATAAAGTTTTGGATATTTGTACTCCTTGAATATATTATAAACCTTATAATCAAAACAATATTTATATAACTAAAAAGTACATTTATTGATACATAAAGTTATAAACTTAATTTAGCTTAAAAGCCTATTTTAGAATAAAATAATCACAATGACCTTTGGTTCACTTTTGCACCACTTGTAGCGAGCATCAAATAATTAAACTTTAGTATTATGTCCACAGACTTTTTGCCTTTCTAACAGCATGTAATCGTTTTTTAACACTTCTAACAAGTTTTTTCGCAGTGATCAGGTGAGACTTTGTACCACTGTTCCTGCACATCTTCCCATAAAACATTTAAATTTGACGGAGGTGATTCATATTCATTCAAAAGTTTATTCTTCAGATATGACCATAAATTTTCAAGAGGATTGAGATCAGGACTTTGAGGTGGCCACATCAGGACTTTGAATTTTTGTTTACTTACCAATTGTTACTAGTTTGGAGGTACGTTTTGGATCGTTGTCATGGTGAAATGTTATTTCATTTTCTTGATATGGGATGTTTTCGACTGTTTCTGTTAAATATATCCTGGGAATATTAAAGTACAATTTTTTGTTCATATTACCATCAATCCTATGAACAGGATCTGTAGCAAATGCTGAAATACAGCCTCACAACTTGATGTTGCCACCACCATGCTTTATTGTTTGAATGTAATCTTTTGGTTGTCTTGATTCTTTAGTTCTTTTCCAGTTCCACCAGCGACCATCTGTACTGTATCTGTTAATTTTAGTGGCATCTGACCGAATCACCTTCATTCAATCATCATCATCCCATTTTATATATTGTTTTACAAAAAAATTTGCTGGCTTTAATAGTTTTTTAGTGAGAAGTGGTCTTTTTTCTTTCGACAGCTCGGAACTTTGCGGAATGTAATGCCTGACAAACTGTCCACTTACTTACTGACTTGCCAATGTCTTCCTGTAAAAGTTTGGTTACCTCAGAAGCCGAAGATGCTTCACCGGTAGCCAAATATCGAATAACTCTTTTAACATCTTCTCCTGATATTTTTTTTTCCGACCACCAACATTTTTCTCTATTGGTAAATTACATTTTTTTCGAATTTTTTGTACTGTCGATTGGCTAATATGAATTTTCCGAGCGATATATCTCGTAGATTGTCTACTATTTAATAATTCAATCACTACTTTCTTAGTAGATTTCGATATCGGATACATTATTGTAAATTAAAAATAAATGTAGCTTTATTCATTAGCTATGGCACGCTGATTTAAACTGAGAATAAGTCGATGTTGTATTCTTTATTTAGGCTACACTCAATCTGTATGGACATGATTTTATCGCGTAGAAAACTCTGTGTCAGCACAAATAGAAATGTGGTGCAAAAGCGAGTCAAAGAAAGAGGATTAACGCATATTCAAAATAAATAGATATGTATACAAATTAATATTTGTTAAGTAGCTGGCAGTCTGTAATTATACAAAACAACTAAACTTTTTCAAAAAGGATTATTATTAAAATTTACTTTCCAAATAATTGCAAAATATTATGAGGTTGGTTCAGTTTTATATATATATATATATATATATATATATATATATATATATATATATATATATATATATATATATATATATATATATTTGGTATGGGAGCTGGATTTTGATCTGGCTCGGCTAAGTTCTTTAGCCAGCCACATCGGGTGCCCAGAAGTAGGTTTTCTGGCAATTTTTTATCATTCGATCCTATCATTAGACAGTTCGCTTTTTACATCGTTGAAAAGGAAAAAAAATTATCAAGAAAATCTACTTAATAAATTTCTAACACTGACAGACAGATAACGCACAGCCTAAATCGTTGGGTTAAGAAGAATGAAATTTTGCATAGGAGTTCCCTACGTAACGTAGGTGAGCACTAAGAAAGGATTTTTGAAAATTCGACCCCTAAGTGTGTTTAATAGGGGATGAAAATTTGTATATAAATTCGTTATTTTGAAGTTAGTATGATAAATAAAAATAATATGTTACTATGGCTATTAAAATAAATAATATCTTATTTAATGAATCTTTAACTTTGACTGACAAACAACGCACAACCTCAACTTGAGTTTAGAAGGATGAAATTAAGCACAGGAATTATGAAAATTGGCGTTTAGCCTTCTATTTATAAAGAAAAGTCAGTTGTGTAAACGTTTCTGGAAATTTATTCTCTAAGGGGTTACAACAGGAAATGAAAGTTCGTATGAAAGTTCTTCATTTTTGAAGTTAGAAACGTGGATATTGATTTAGGCTTTTGAAAAACATTGAAACTGAATAGAAAGTGAGTACCTAATAAAAAGATGTTGTCGATGGCAAATCCCATCGGGTATACGACCAGTGTTCTTATAATTTTCTTTCTATGTTAAGTAATTTTCGAGAAAATTGTGATTTTTCACTTTTGGTCCACTTTGCTCTCTTTGTCATGAGTCTCTTTGTAATAAGTAATTTATATTTCTGTCTCAGTTCATTATAAAATATAGAAAACTCGCTTTTTTTACGATATTTTACGAAAATAAGTGATATCTATTCACATATATGTATTAATTGTATTATAATAAACAAAGCTCTGTCTCATGTTAATTGCATTATAATTAACATAACTCTGTCTCATGTTAATTGCATTATAATTAACATAACTCTGTCTCAAGTTGAAAAACTAAAATTAACCAGATTTTTTAAGCTTATGTAATGAAGATATTTTTTTTTACTGAATTTTAAATGAACACGAAATTGAAATTTATGTCATCAGATAATATTATTAAATATAACCAAAAATAACATAATATGTACGTTTGTACGCACGGAAAAAAATTTTAAATGGATCGATTTTGAAAATTTTTTCACTAATAATCATTAATGTTAGAAAGTTAACAATTTTTGAATGGATTTAAGGTATCTTATGTGAGATCCGTCAAGGTTTAGGGGACCTAAAAACGCTAAAAATTAATTACCCAGTCGATTTTGAAAATTATTTCACCGTTAGTAAGTTAAAGTATTTGAATTAATTAATTAAATGATGTCCGCAAGAATCTTACGGACTGCCACTGAAAGAGAAAATAAGGTTAAAACTCCCAATTTTTTCGGATTGAATAGATTTTTCTGAAAATTTGTATACCAGCTCATCTGACCCTACACTTCAAAAGTTATATGGTCTCGAAATGTGCTTTTTGATAATTAGGTGTAAAAACTACCCTTGTATGAAAAAAAATACGAAACGTCCAGATTTACGTATTTTAAAGATTCAATTTATGTTCAAATATGCTGGATAAAATTCCTTTCAAGTTTTTTAATATAATTTATGAAATTCAATTACTTTTCTACCCTAAAAATCCTTAAAAACTATTCTTTGTTCCCGAAAAAATAGGAAAAAAGTTTTTAACAGCTTAAAATAACCTTTTGGTGCATTCACAATGTATTATATCTCTTTTATTATTCATTAGAAAACTTATCACTCATTAAAAAGCTGCAACCCTTAAAAAATAAACCACCTCTTATAAAAAAATAAAGAAAAAAAAAACGATTATTGAAGGCTTGAGATTTTGTATACTGGTATACATATGATGAATTGTAACTTTTTAAAAGTTTTCAAATGTATGATTATATTGTAACTTTTTAATCTCCCAAAAACCCTTACAGAAGAACTACCCCTTATAAGAAATCCTACCCCTTATGGAAAAATAGCATAAAAATTATACGTATGGAAAAATAGCATAAAAATTATATGTATAGAAAAATAGCATGTGATAAATTACATGATGATATAATTAATTTTTTTTCATTTTACTGAATTTATTTTTAGTATTTTTAACTAAATTATTTAAAAAATACAAAAAATACACAAGGATGATTGTAATTTACCTGCTCCAAAAATTTTACCAAAAAAATGCAATTGGTTTTTGTACTATAACTTTTTTAATTTTTAAGTTATCAATTCGCTTAAAAAACCATTTTGTAGGGAATTGTAAGCACTATAAGTCTTATGATTTACAATTTTTTACGTCCTTCAATTTTTAGAGTTGTAAGTTTAAAAGGTTTAGGAAAGGTAGTCTTCGTGTTCTGTTTTGAGTTTCTAACGATCATAACTCAGTCAAATTTGCACGCACAAAAATTAAAAAAGCAAATTTTTCAGCAAGAATAAATCTGCAATTTTCATTCTATAATTTTTTTCCATAAATTTGTTAGTTTTTGAAATATTTTGAAAAAAATATGATTTTTTTTTAAATTAAATTATTTTTTCAAAAGTAAATCAATCATTTTTTTGAATTTAAGCTTCTAAATCCGTTCAAACTCTCAGAACCTATTGTTTATATATGAATAAAGTAAACTGGCGACGGATTGCGCTTAATTTCAATGTTTGACATCAAGTAATTAATTTTAATACCGATTTTTTTTCTCAAAAATCAAGACAACCATTTTGTTTTGAATGTAACTCCGTTAATTTTTATACTCATGGCTTTTACCACAGCTCAAAATAAAGGTCTATTCAAGTACTTTAAAAAGTGTAATATGAGTTTTTTTCGAAAAACCTTTCAGTTTTCCGCCAAAAGGCATTGAAAGTTTCGATTTTAGCTATCGTCAAAATCGATTTCAAATTCAAGGAGTCATAACTCGGGTTCTATTCTACCTACAAAAATTTAAAAAAAAGTCCAATTTCTTTGTTACTTAATTATTTTTATTTTTGTTCATGACCATTTTTTGTGTAAAACTTGTAGTTTTTAAGATATTTGCAAAAAGTCCCTCAAAAACATGCATTTTTTGGGCTAAAAACGACCATATTTAAGCGCCAATATCTCAAAAAGTACTGATTGTACAAAAAATTATTATAGAACATTTTTTGCTTAGAATTTGTCTCTCTATTGATTGGTGAGGTTATTTTTCATAAAAAAATTTCCAACCCACAGAAGGGGTGACTTTCACGCCTAGGGTGAAAGCGCACATCGGCATTATATAACTTTTGTTTCTTGGGCTACTCCCTAGCTACAGTTCAAATTTCAAGCCAATCCATCCCATTCGAAAAAATTGGTAGCCAAATGCTTCAGTTACTGTACTAATAAGTTATATGAGATCCGTAGGACCATTTTCTTACTGTTAGAGAGATACCTAAACTTTTTGTTAAAATTATTTTAGACGAATAAAGATTATGTTACATGAGTTCCGCCAGGTTTTACTGATCCCATAATTGTAAAAAATAAACTAGCCGACAGATTTTGAAAATTTTTTCACTGTTAGGGAGCTAAGCTATTTTAGATAGATATAGATTACGTTATGTAGGGTCCGCCAGGGTCCATGGGACCCAAAAGTGTTAAAAATAAACTAACCAACCGTTTTGAAAATTTTTTCACTGTTAGAGAGCTAAACTATTTTAGATAGATATAAATTATGTTATGTAAGGTCCGCCAGGGTCTGTGTCAAAAATAAAATAATCGACCGATTTCGAAAATTTTTTCACTGTTAGAGAGGTAAGCTGTTTTAGATAGATCAAACAAAAGTGTCAAAAATTAAATTAGTGACCGATTTTGAAAATTTTTTAAAGTATTTTTTTAGTAAATTACTTTTAAGGTATTTGAATTAATTAATTAAGTAATGTCCGCAAGCACCTTACGGACTGCCATAAGTTATATGAGATCCTTAGGACCCTTTTCTTACTATTAGAGAGATAAACTTTTTATTAAAATTATTTTAGATGAATAAAGATTATGTTATATTGTTATATGAGTTCCGCCAGTTTACTGATCCCATAATTGTAAAAATTAAACTAACGAAGCGATTTTGAAAATTTTTTCACTGAGCTAAACTTTTTTAAATAGATATTGATTACGTTATGTAAGGTCTGCTAGGGTCCATGGGACCCAAAAGTATCAAAAATAAACTAACTAACCGACAGAGGTAAACTATTTTAGATAGGTACAGGTTGTGTTATCTGAGATCCACAACTGTCCTGCGGATGCAAATGCGGCGTAGAATGCTACACAATGGGTTTTGAAAATACGTTTACTCAATATATATATATATATATATATATATATATATATATATATATATATATATATATATATATATATATATATATATATACAAATACATATATAAAATTCTTGTGTCAGTTTTCCTTACCATACTCCTCCGAAACGGCTCGACCGATTTTGATGAAATTTTATATGTATATTCAGTAGGTCTGATAATAGATTGTTATCTATTTTTTATACCCCTAAGTGATCCACCCCAAATTTTATTTTTATACTTTTTAGACAAAATTTTTTTTATTTTTTTATGATGTGGCATAAAAAAATACATACAACCCTAAATTTTATGCTTCTACTATCAACCCCTATTTTCGTATAGCGAGCGGAGCGAAGCATTACATGGAATTAACATTTTAAAGAATTTTGAACTGTTTAGCGAGCGAAGCGAAACACTTTACTCTTAATGATTTAAAATTGGCTATACTATTTTCAGCTTTATTACTAAATCGTATGGCGAGCGGAGCGAAGCATTACATGGAATTAACCTTTCATAGAATTTTGAATTGTTTAGCGAGCGAAGCGAAGGACTTTATTCTTAATGATTTAAAATTGGCTAAACTATTTTCAACTATATTAGTAAATCGTATGGCGAGCGGAGCGAAGCATTACATGGAATTAACCTTTAATAGAATTTTGAACTCTTATCCTCGCGCTTATTCTCAATCCCATATGATTTAAAATTGGGTAAATTATTTTCAGCTTTATTAGTCAATATTGATTTCATTGTAATAAAATCATAAGAAAAAATTAATTCAATCAATTATAACTACTGAGCCACAGCAACGCGTGACCGGGTCAGCTTATATATATATATATATATATATATATATATATATATATATATATATATATATATATATATATATATATATATATATATATATATATAATATATATAATATATATATATAATATATATAATATATATATATAATATATATATATATAATATATATATATATAATATATATAATATATATATATATAATATATAATATATATATATATATATATATATATATATATATATATATATATATATATATATATATACAGGGCTCGATTTGAGACGAAACGCGGCGGAACGGCGTTCCGGGATCTCTATCCTTCAAATAATAATAATAATAATAATAATAATAATAATAATAATGCTGGGCTAAAATCCAACCTTCACGTCCCCGTTCGTGCCCGGCGGGCAACTGTTAGCTTCGGCTAGCAGGCTGACAAGGCTCTGGTACCGTGTTTCGACAAGAATGATCGTGTGGAGGGGACGATGTTGTATCCCCCGAGTGAGTGTTATGCCTGCGTCAGTTTAATTTGGTTTAATTGGTACCTTGACCGGAATTCAACGCGTCGCCAGTGCTGCATACTCCAGTGGGCGTGATCTTCGGAGTCCGACGATACCGTTCGGATGTGTCGAAAAGGTGATATTGCGTCTGTGATTTATGTAAAAATTGTGATCTGTGTCTGTGATAGTTGTTATGCCACCTTGGGGTCTCATGCCTGCGGTGGTACTTTTTAATTGTTACTGTGATGTTTCCCTGGCCTTGTTCTTGTCATTTCGATGGGTAGGAATGCGGCTCCCGACGCACTCGTTCTCATCGGCCACACGTACGAGTCGACGTCTGCCCGAACAGCTTGAGCGAGCTCGCCCAGTAAGGAGACGTCGTCATCCCTCGTACGGATGCGTTCGTGGGCGTTGATATGGCGGCTTTCGCCCCGTCGAAGTGATACGAACACAGGTCAGATGTTGGCTTTGTGATACTCTGTGGCATTGTTCCGTTCTCTGTAGCCGCGACTCGGACGAACGTGGCCTAGTCATCGTACCGGTCTCCCGTGTAGGTTGACCCCGACATCTGACAGAACGGCACATGTACCCAGTAATCAGCTATCTGACAGAACAGTACATGTTGCTCAGTAATCAGATGTCACTGTCCCTATACGTGTGAGTTCCTAGGTGTTGACGAAGCCATTTCGGAATTGTTGAGACTATGGGGAGCGGAATCGTGCCACAGAGCAAGAAATTTTTTAAAATCTGTGATATTGTTGTTTTTATTTTTTAATAAGATTGTTTTAATCTGTTTTGTTTTAACGATGTACCACTGAGGGCCTTTTCCACCCGAGGTGGTACATGATCTTTTTATTCTTATCTGTGATATTTTGTTGTGCCGCTGTGGGCTTGCTGTTGTGGCCCTTCAGCGGTTTTGGTTTTAACTACTTATTGCGGCACTGGTCGGCCTGTGGCTCCCCAGTGACGTAATAAGATTTTTTTTTGTTTTTTAATATTGTCTGATAAATTTTTTGTGTTTTCTAGTCAGTTTTCTCCACTCCGGGGCCCTTTACACCTCGGAGTTTTATCGTTGGTTTTCAGACCTTGGTGGCCGGACGCTCTGGCTAGTACTTAGCGTGCCGCCACCGAGGACTGTCCACTCTTTGTGAAGCCCTGGGATGGCAGGGTCCATCGTTGAATTTTATTATGTGTATGTTTGTCCTTTGTTTATTGCATTTATGTGTTCCTGTCTTTATGTGTTGTTTTTATTTATATCGTGTTTGGCGGCGCATGCCCTTAGTTGGCGATGCCGCCGGACGCTATTGACCGCGCCATCCACCGGCAGCAGTGTCCCAATTTAAAAAAAAAATAATAATAATAATAATAATAATAATAATAATAATAATAATAAGAGATCGCATAACTGGAAAGCACCTGGCATCGACAACATACAAAACTACTGGCTCAAACACTTTACATCAACACACAAGTATCTCGCTGAACACTTTACACTGTTTATAAGAACACCAAACCTGACACCGAAGTTCCTAACGCAGGGTATCACATACATGAAATCTAAAAACAGTGATACAAAAAATCCTGCGAATTATAGGCCTATCACCTGCTTGCCTACAGTGTATAAGATTTTGACGTCCTGTCTGGCAGAAAAGATCAATGAGCATTGTCAGATTAACACCATACTGACAGAAGAACAAAAGGGATGTCGAAAGAGGTCACAAGGCTGCAAAGAGCAGCTTCTGATTGACTCCGTAGTACTGGAACAAGCGAAAGGGAGAAAACGTAACTTGTACACAGCGTTTATTGATTATAAAAAGGCATTTGATTCGGTCCCGCACTCCTGGTTGCGGAGAGTATTGGAGCTGTACAAAATACACCCAAGTATCGTGAACTTCTTTGGAACGATCATGTCCGACTGGCGAACGACCTTACATTTGAGTATTGGTAATGAAAAAACAACAAGCGACCTTATTCAAGTAAGATGCGGCATATTCCAAGGCGACTCATTGAGTCCATTATGGTTTTGTCTCGCAATGAATCCACTTTCTCGCCTGTTAAATGAAACCAAATACGGTTACAATGTAGGTACGCAAACGAATTCGCACCATACCATTTCACATCTAATGTACATGGATGATATTAAGATCTATGCAGCTACTAAACATCAATTACAGCAGCTACTGGGACTTTCCAACGAGGTTTCGCGAGACCTCTGTATGGAGTTCGGAATCGATAAATGTCGAACACAATGTCGTTCTGGAGGAAAACGAGATGCGGTCGCATTCGAACTCGAACCAGAGTCTGTTATGCAGCCCATGGACGAGGGAGAGTCGTACCGGTATCTCGGATTCAATCAGGACGAACGTGTAGATCACAGCGCTGTAAAACAACACCTGATGCAGCAATACCTAACGCGTGTACGGAGATTACTGAGCACCCACCTTGATGGAAAAAAAACCATCAAAACAATTAACACCTACGCAGTTCCGGTGCTAACATACTCATTTGGGGTAATCAAATGGACGCCTACGGACTTGACAAACATCGAGATCAAGACCCGCGTCCTTATGACCAAATACAGAATTCATCATCCCAAAGCAGCGATAGAACGATTGACGCTGCCAAGAGCCGAAGGGGGTCGAGGTCTTATAGACATAAGGAACACGCATAATAAACAGGTTCATAACTTGCGAGAATACTTTTACACCAAAACACAAACATCACACTTACACAATGTAATAATCCAAGCCGACAAGGCATACACACCATTAAACCTCTCACACACAGAAATGCCAGATAGTTTTTGCCGTTTGGTCACGAAGGAGGACAAAATTCAGCAATGGATTCGGAAGCCTTTACATGGGAGACATCCACATGATCTTAATCAGAGTAACGTCGACAAAGCAGCGTCGCACGCCTGGTTGAGTCAAGGAAGTCTTTTCCCGGAGACTGAAGGATTCATGCTAGCTATACAAGATCAAGTAATTCATACAAAGAATTACTCAAAATACATACTTCGTGACTCGTCAATAACATCTGACTCATGCCGGAGATGCCATTCCAAACCTGAAACGATCCAACACATCACAGCTGCCTGTACTCAGCTCGCTCAGTCCGAATACAAACACCGTCACGACCAGGTTGGCAAAATCATATACCAGAAACTAGCGGTTAAGCACCACCTTATAACCGATAAAACACCTTACTACAAGCTCACACCAAAAGTAGTAGCGGAGAATGACTCCTGTAGACTTTACTGGGATCGGTCGATTATTACAGATAAGACCATAAATCATAATCGACCAGATATCACCTTCGTAATGAAAAACACTAAGACAACCTATCTGATCGATATTGCGGTTCCAAATACACACAACTTACAAAAAACACACGCAGTTAAATTGGATAAATACACTGACCTCGCAGCCGAAATAAAACAACAATGGCGAATGGAACATGTCCACATCGTTCCAATAGTGCTCAGTGCCACCGGGGTCATTCCACACACACTACATAATAGTTTGAGCCTCTTGGGTCTCCCAAAATACACATATGTCACTATGCAAAAGGCAGTGATCATAAACACGTGTCGTATAGTACGGAAGTTCCTCAGTAATACGAATCCGACTGCGATATGTGAAAGCACAAGACCTGCTTCTACTCCATCTGAGCCATCTACAGTGAGCGAACAATACACTGACACTCATCCTACTGACACACAACACACATACATAAACACACAATACACTAACACTGAAAGACAAACACTTAACACACATACAGATCCAGATTCGTCTGATGGAGAGGGGGGATCGAACAACTGCCGCACTGTCACTGTTACCGCTCTGGTGCACAATCCTCCCCAATTCAATAACACACAAGGTCCGTCAACCTCTGTACCATCTAAACGCGCAGTTCCAGGAACACCCGATCTTAATGAGCAATTTGATGAACCAGAAAACATCTACACCAAGAAACGTAAAATAGAAAGACACATCCACACACATACACAAACACACACACAAACACAAACAGTCCTTTCCCTTCCCTCTGTCCCTACTCCTACCTACCATCTGAGGACACGAAAACGAACTAGGCTTTCACAGCCCTCTGTCATTGAGCCAACATCTACACTCCCACAAAAGTCTCGCCGTACGACCCAGTGTACACCAAAATAGACGAATAACACCTCGTTTCAAGTATCAATAACAACAATATAGGGAGTGATGTGACAGACCCGTCCGTGAATGTACTACGGTACTTTTACGGATTGGTTTGGCACATTACCCTTCCACAAAGCCTAATACCTTGCATAATGCCGGTATAGGTGAATGTTACCCAGTACTGTCCTACTGAGTAGTGAGCGCCAGGTCGGCGTAAAAGTCTATAATAATAATAATAATAATAAATAATAATCTGTACCAAAAAGCCACTGAAACCAAAACTAAATTTTTGGTTGGTGAGTTAATTACCAAATTTATTATGAACATCAAATTCTTAAAATATATGATTACTATAGTTTACCTCGCAATCAATAATAAAACATTCAAATGTATCACGAAGCTATCTCGAAGTGCCTACAGTTTTTAAAATGCGCCAGAAGCCTCTTAATCTTTCCTCCTCCACATGCGTCCTCCCCTCCGTCAGTGGCATATAGACTCGCCCGATTACTAACTTCCCCCCCCCCCACATGTTCTCTCTCCTCCATCAGCGACGTATAGACCCGCCCGTTTGGCTGTGTCGACGTGTCGTATTACGCATTCGCTCAGTTGCTCAGTAGTAGTGATTTCAAATGCGTATGCGCCTCTCCATCGAAAACGTGGTTTTCTTGCATTTATTATGTTACTTCATTGAGGTTACATATTTTTCTGTGTTTGTATTTGTTAGTGAAGTGTTTATTGTGAAGTAAAATGAACAAAAAATTTACTTAATTACTTTTCGTCTTCGGGTGACAGTAAAAGACTTAAACGAACTGTTGCATGTCCAGACAACCATGAACAACAGATTTCATCGACGTCACAACCATCTTCTAGCAGTGAAAAGGTAACCAGATTTGAAATTAATGTGAAACCCCCTAAAGAAAAAGAACAGCAGATTGAATGCAACAATGACTTGCCAGATTGTTGGAATAACTCGCAAAAAACAGAATTTTGCAAAAGGTATGACTGGTTGTTTATTAAAAATGGAATGTTAGGATGTAGGACTTGTAAGGAAGTTGGGATCTTATCTGTAAAGAAAAAAACAGGCATGAAAATTTCAAAAGAATGGGCAAATGGTGAGATAGACAGTTATGGAGACACAAAAGAGAAAAAACAAACTTCATTAAGGAAAAAAATTCATGACCACAAAGAGAGTGCTGGCCATAAAGCAGCAGATGAAATTTTATCCGAAGCTAAAGACGGAGCATTGGAGAAAAATATCTTGAAACAGCGTTCCCAGGAAAAAGAAGTGACTGAAAAAATATTTCGAACGGCATACAAGGTTGTTAAAGAAAATCAATCCTTTAATGATTTTGAAACAGAAATAGATTTGCAAGAACTTAACGGGATTAACATGGGTCGCATTTTACATTCTGACAAAGCTTGTGCTAACATTGCTTTGCACATCAGTAAGGAAATGAAGAAAAAATTTGTAAGTGAAATTATTGAGAATGAGACAAAAATTGGTCTGATAATTGATGAATCCACTTCCTTCTTAAGTTTTATTGTATACGTCCGGTGTTCTTTGAAAAAAACTGGTATGTGTGGCTCCACTAACGTATTTCTGGATCTGGTAGAACTTGATGGCGTTACCTCTAAAGAAGTATTTGACTCTTTAATGAACTGCCTTCATTCAAATGGGTTATCTGAGCAGTTTTTAAGCGATAACTTGACAAGCTTAACTTGTGATGGTGCTGCTACCATGCTCGGAAAACACAAAGGAATTGGGGCATTATTTTGTCAGAAATTCCCTTCTATTATTGTCTGGCACTGTGCAAACCACAGACTTGAGCTGTCAGTTTCAGACGTTATTAAATCTGTTTCAGGAGTAAGCAGATTCAAATCCTTTATTGATAAACTCTATGTTATCTATCACGCCTCACCAAAGAACAGTAGGGAACTCCGGAACTGTGCGAATTTATTAGAGGCAGAAATTTTAAAAATTGGAAGAGTTTTGAGCACCCGTTGGGTCGCATCTAGTTTCAGATCTGTCTCAGCTGTATGGGAGTCCTACGAGCCGTTAGTACAACACTTCAAAGAAGCTTCAAATGATACAACTAGAGACAACAAAGAAAGAAGTACTTTTTCTGGCCTCCTCAACAAAATCACAGATACAAATTTCATATTAGACCTGGGTTTGATGGCTGGCGCTTTACAAGAGCTTTCAGAACTAAGTGAAGCTTTACAGCATTGTAACGCAGATTTGAGCTATGCAAATAGAAAATTGCAAATCGTAGTTGCTTTATTCGAAGAAAGGAAAACAACTCCTGGTCTATACTCTAAAATGGCCCAAGCAGCAGTTGACAACTTGTCTTTTTTCAGTGTTCCTCTCCAAACAAAAGCTGGTCGAGTAAACGACCAACCGATGAACCCGGAAATATTTTACGGAGTACTGAAAACGTCTATTGAAACGAGACTGTTAAATGAAAAAGACACTAAGTTAGCAGAAACTTTCAAAGTTATGGACACTAGAAACTGGCCTGAAGACATCCCAATAACGTTCGGAGAAAACGAAATGAGGGAACTTGCTTCCAGGTTTAAGCTTAATGAAAGGCAGTTAATAACGGGTTTCAGAGAATATATCTACTCCAGAACGTTACCAGACAGCCTCTGTCGGCTCGAGCAATCGATCAATTCGGTTGCCATTTCATCAAGTGAATGTGAAAGAGGGTTTTCTCAAATGAATTTAATAATAACACCTCTGAGATCGTCACTCAAAATTACAACGGTGTCTGGCCTGTTGTTTGTAAAAATAAATGGACCTCCTCTCCGGCTGTTTCAACCAGAAAAGTACGTTGACACTTGACTTGTTTCTGGACACCACTCAGCGCTAGCTGTCAAAAGTAAGGAGAGATCAAGAGAAAAGAAATACGATGAAAACAAGTTAAAGTTTTGGACTATATTTTAAAAAGAATCCGAATACAAAAAGTAACGCTGTATTGCTCTACTGCTATTTATGTTAATAAAAGAAGTTTGAGTTCTATAAAATCTTCTTGTTTCCTTTCAAGAACCTAATTCTTTACACAGGCAAACACTGTTTTGTGGTGATGGAATGATATATAATAGAAGGGGGTGAGGGGTAAGTCTCGGCAGGTTGTAGTTCCGGTACCTCAATTTCTAGAAATCGA
This sequence comes from Brachynemurus nebulosus, assembly GCA_035578155.1. NCBI lineage: Eukaryota > Metazoa > Arthropoda > Insecta > Neuroptera > Myrmeleontidae > Brachynemurus > Brachynemurus nebulosus. The sequence goes on along the minus strand of JAPWDM010000001.1, from coordinate 86,014,926 downwards.
GCACTGTATATATATATATATATATATATATATATATATATATATATATATATATATATATATACAGTGTGGGCCATTTTAATCTTTGCATCTAAATATCTCACCAGAGGCGCCACCTATCAGAAATTTCACGCTCTTTCAGAATCCGAAATAAAAAGCAGATCGTTCCATTTGACAAACACGAGTTGACCTCAAAATGACCTTGAAAATGAGGTTCAAGGTCAAATTTAAGGTCACCATTTTATGTCTCCCTTCGTACCTAACTTTTGTAAAGGTCATTTTTTGATAGGTGGCGCCTCTGGCGAGATATTTAGATGCAAAGATTAAAATGGCCCACCCCGTATATATATATATATATATATATATATATATATATATATATATATATATATATATATATATATATATATATATAGTTACGTCAAGCTTATTGTATTGACTATTATTGTAATAATACATTTTGTAATTATTGTTTTGCGACTAAAGATTAAATAAAAATAAAATTGTAATTCTTTTTAAAAACTATTATTTTTCGAGTAAACATAATTGGCGCAGTCGGTAGGATAATTGTGTGCTCTAGAAATTTCGGTTAAACTCGTAAATAATACTAATTGTCGGATCATCGGTAGTACTTTTCGACCTCGAAAGAAAATCGAGACTTGGAGGGTTTCCACTACTAGCCGCACCAATACAATCACAGGATCACCTGGTCACTTTCAAGTGTTTGGATTACGAACCTACAACACCAATCAACGGAACCAGGAGAAATCAGCTGGTGAAGGCACATTACCTACGGAATGTTCTACATCTGGTTCACGTAAGTCGATTATTACAATTGTTATTCGCTTTTTCCTATGTCCACTCGTCCTAAAAATAAGCTGGTATCATTACGAACATCCCCTTATTCTAAACGGGGAAGTCCTTCCGATACTATATCCGAGGAACACGGAAGCAGTGTCGAACTTGCTAGTTGTCCTGAACAAGACAATATTAGCACTATTAACGAAACAATTAATAATTTAACTGATACCGAATATTCTATAGTCCAGTAAAGTAAGGTCTGAAATGGCAATTTTCAACCTCGGTCAAACTTGGCTGAAATATTCCTAGGCATACTAGATTTGACTAGGGATAGTTTTAAGGGCGTTGCGCCCCCAGCGCAGGGTGAAAAAGGGGTGAAATTGCTCCAAAAGCCATTTTTTCACATTTTTCGCGTAAACTATTATAGATATAGAGAAATGTTTCAAAGAGAAGTTGTAGAGAATATTAAGATCTACAACTTTTGTACGAAACATTTTTTTGCATCTATTGCAGTTTTCGCGAAAAATCAATTTAAAGCTTAAAATCTTTGAAATAAGAATTTGTTTTTTCATAAAATTAATTACCATTTTAAGAATAAAAAGTCCTAAGCCATTTTTCGCGATTTTATGAATTGTAGAAGTTGGGAAAAGTTGGGGCGCTGAGCGTCCGGCACTGAGCGCGAGAGAGACAGCGTACCGGACGCACTCTTCGCACTCATTACCGCATTTGATAGGTTAAAAGAGAAGAACGGCGGATGTCGTGAGTGCGTGGAACAGAAAAGGTCCCTAAGAAGAATTCTGCCTATGAAAAAAAGTTCTCTGATCCAGGACAAGGGTAGAAACAACCCCTAAAATGTTTATTTTCCAATTATCTCGCGAAGTGTGCGAGATATGGAAAATTTTTTCAAATAAAAATTGTAGAAACTTGTAATTACATTAAGGTCATAAAATTGTAGATCTCTCAATTCTACAAAAAAAAGTATACCACCCTCTTACCCCTATCTCTAATAGTTTGCGAAATCATCCCCGAAAAGAAAAAGAAATTTTTTCGCCTATTTCCAATATTTTCAAACATTTAGAGAAAAAAAGTATTCTTGACATTTTTTTCTAAAATTGAAAATAGAGAAATTAGGAAAAATAAAAGGCTCCGATGGCACGGGACTGGTGCTTTCCATTTAAAATTATCAATGGTTAACTAATGTCCGTTACCGATCAATTTTAACTAGCAACGGTGTCTGATTTGTTTTTATAGGACATGAAATGAGACACAAGAGAAGTAAATGCTAGTAAGTTGATAATATCACAGGGTTAAAAAAATTTTAAATTTAGTTAGTAATAATAGTAATTTAATTAGTAATAATATTAACACTACCTCAATAATGGCAACTCCGACTCCTTTAGAAATATACAACAGTTTAAGAATACCCGATGCGGTAAAGGATTTACCTACTTTTGATGGGAATCCTAGGCTGTTGTATGACTTTTTAAACAATGTTGAGGACCTACTAGCATTAATCCCAAATGTAGAAAATAGTAGTTATGGAAAATTTATTCTTAGGGCAATTAGAAATAAGATAGTCGGCCAAGTGAATGAAGTACTAAATATGTATGGTACCTCAATTAACTGGCATGAAATCAAGCAAAATCTCGTACTGAATTATAATGATAAGAGAAACGAAACTTCCTTAATTAGGGATTTACACTCACTGAAACAAGGAAACGATACATCGAACAATTTTACAGTCGCATAATCGAATTACTTTCTACTATAACTAACCACATACAAATACACGAACCGGATATTAACGTAATTAAAGCAGAACAAAAACCTCATCATGAAGTGTGTCTCAATACATTTCTGATAGGACTTAAGGAACCCATCGGTTCGACTATACGTGCAATGAAACCAAACTCATTGACCGAAGCGCTGAACTATTGTCTTAAAGGACAGAATATTTATTACGTGAGGAATACGGCCCATTCATCAACCAAACCTACAACCAGTAAACCCACAACAAATTACACAACACGTCCAAACTCTTTACCAAACTCCACAACCAGACCACCTATGTTATACCAAAATTACCAGTACAACCCTTTCAAACACGCCACATAAATACCGCCACCTCGTCGCCACCGGCAGTACGGGCGGAGGCAACCCGCATGAGGCGCGAGTAAAGATCGATCAATGATCGGACCAATGGTCGGACCGGCCCGGTCCGACCTATGTCCGATCCGGATCGATCAAGTCTCGCGCCCCATGCGGGCCGCCTCCGCCCGTACTGCCGGTGGCGACGAGGTGGCGGTATTTATTAAAAATTTTCTTTTATGAACTTGGGTCCAATGTCAAGCTACTGGCGTACAAGAAAAGTTGTTGTAAGTCATTTGAATAATAACTTGATTTTATATATATATAAGATTTCAATTTTAAGAAAACTAGTCGAATGTGGCAACAGGAGCTTAATACACCAGTTTGTAAGAAGATAATAAATTGCAATAGTTACCAAGAAATTTACTCATATTTACACAGTGAGTATTCTTTAAAATTTATTTTTAATAATATTGAAGAAATTTTGCAAAACCCAAATAATCATACCGATAGTTGGATAAAATTTGCGACTTTAATAAAAATAAAAATGGAAAATATGTATGAAGAAGTATCTGATGTGGAAGATTTAAATGAAAATCAAGAAAAATTAGTAAAAACGCCATTGGAACATAATGTTTCAAGTTCGGACGATGATGATGATAATGGAGAAACTAAAAGACAGAAGTTAATGGAAGAATTGGATGGTATGGCTATTAAAATAACTTTCGAGAAATTATTACGATTTACTGTTGTGTGTATATTTGCGAATCCTTACGAATTTCAGAATTTTTAGCTACATTCGATTATAACTTTGAAGAAATTATTAATGGACCAAAACAAAACTGTAATAAAAGCAATAATGAGTATTGGAAAAAAAAATACGTTTAATCGAATGTGTTTATTTATTTATACCATTTAAATAATGTTACATTATAATTAGGTATATATATATATATATATATATATATATATATATATATATATATATACTGTCTTTAGTTAAATTACGTTTATCTCCAATTTCAATCATATAATTTTGTTTGTTTCTAAATTTGTGCATTAATGAGGGTACATAAAAAATTGTAAAATTATTATTTAAAAATTTCATTTTTATTTTTAACCAGTCAGTATTTTTAATTGTCTTTCGTAAATTTGAAATTGGAAATAAACGTTTATATTGTCATGCGACACACGGTCTATTAATAAAATTAACATTATTATAATAAGAATCTGGTTCTATTCTAAAATCGATAGAAAATTGTTCTGCATTTCCTTTATCAGATTGCATTAAATTATAATAATTATGTTGATATGTCCATATAATTTCACTTTCAATTTGCCAAAAAGCGGAAGCATTAACAAATTCCGGTTGAGTATCCAATCCTTCATCTGGTGCATTAGATTGAACTGCCATTAAACCAAAATGAACGCTTGGTTGACATTCCACAGTTTGTTGTACATGTAAACCGTTCTCGATACGACCATATGATTCTATTAATGATCGATATTGGCTACTTTCTGTTTTTGCAGCAATAGGTCCTTGTGTTACTTGTATACCATTTTTCTGCCCTGTTGTTTGAAATGCTGATAATATATTACTAGTTCCAACACATTTACTTGTATCTGTGTAATGTGGAAACACAAAATGTTTTGTATGTCCATTTTTAGGTTTATAAATATAATTTATTAATGGTAATCCACAATGTGAATGAAATTCCCATTGTGTAATATATTTAGTAATATCCCAGTTTCCTTTCATTAAATGTGGCTCCTTTGGTGGATAATACATTAAGGTATATTATGGTATAGATCTAATAACTCCTGTTGTTATTGGTAATAACGTATCTGGTTTTTCATAAGCCCATAATCGTTCCCAATCTTTTTGTGTTTCTACTTTACTTATTGTTGTTAATATCATTGGTTTTGCGTCTGTTCTTTTTGTTATTTTAAATGGTTCAACCCATCCAGATTTATTAAATCCAATAGAATGATATCCAAAAATGGTTTGAGTAGAATTTGTCCAAACACTACTACTTGCATTTGTATTAAAACACACGTTTGATCCAATTGGTGTAACTTTAACGCGTACTTCTTGTATACGAGCTCCGTATGGTAAAGAATTCCATTCAGCCTCCGACATATAAAATTCAACATATTCAACAGGTAATCAAACCAATGAGGTTCCTAATCGATAATTAGCATTATCATTTATTGGCTTTTATACATAATGTGCATTTGCCCATGATCTCATAATACGTGATCTTTTAAATGTTACAGTTTGTGATGCAGGCTGTACCTTCATGGCTGGAACCCACTACATTATTTCCATTATCTGGTATATCCACTGATTCCATTGTGAATTCTTGTTGTAATGATGGTGTTATTTTATATTTATCACGATCCTTTTCTAAACTTCTTCTCCTTTTTAATGATAAACCAATTCCTTTATTTGACATAGATTCCTTTGAAGGATAAACAATCCCAATTTTTTTTCAAATGAATTTTTTATATACAATCCAGTTGCACCAATTAACGCACCAGGTGTCCAAGAATTGCAAAATTCGTTCCAAAATTTGTTAATAGCCTCCTCGTCAGCACTTAAGATATCGTTTTCGTGTATTGCAGAATCGTATTTATAATCGTGTTCTCTGGCTATTTTATCCGTTTCATTAACAGGTTCACCATTTCTCAATGGATTGCCAGGTCCCAAATACTTATATCCTGGTAAATTCATTGTATTTTTATAACATTTCTATTATGTACGTGTATATAAATATTTAATTTTTTCAAAAATAAATTATTATCTTTAATTGATAAAAAAACTTGTTTACAAAGTATAAAATCAAGTTATTATTCAAATGACTTACAACAACTTTTCTTGTACGCCAGTAGCTTGACATTGGACCCAAGTTCATAAAAGAAAATTTTTAATAAATACCGCCACCTCGTCGCCTCCGCCCGTACTGCCGGTGGCGACGAGGTGGCGGTATTTATTAAAAATTTTCTTTTATGAACTTGGGTCCTATATCAAGCTACTGGCGTACAAGAAAAGTTGTTGTAAGTCATTTGAATAATAACTTGATTTTATACTTTGTAAACAAGTTTTTTGGCGGAAAGTTTTTGATAGACTTCGAGCAGCAAATCTAAAAATCCAACCAGACAAATGCGAGTTCCTCTGTAAGGAAGTAGCATTTCTCGGACACATAGTATCTAGCGAGGGTGTAAAACAGAACCCAGATAAAATAAAAGCTATAGTTAACTTCCCGATCCCCAAAACAGCGCGAAAAATTAAAAGCTTTCTTGGCCTCTTAGGATATCATAGAAAGTCTATTAAGAACTTCGCGAAGCTGACAAAATCCATAACGCAATGCTTACGGAAAGGAGAAAAAATAAAACTTACTCCCGACTATGTAAAGACTTCGGAACGTGCAAAAAACTACTAATAGATGAACCCGTTTTAGCATACCCAGACTTTACCAGACCGTTCAATCTGACAACAGATACCAGCAACATTGCTGTAGGGACCATATTATCCCAAGGTCCCGTGGGACAAGACACACCTGTTTGTTATGCCAGTCGAACATTGACGAAAAGCGAACAGAACTACTCCACTATTGAGAAAGAGCTGCTCGCAATAGTCTGGGCGACAAGGTACTTCCGACCAAACTTGTTCGGAAGGAAATTTAAGATCATAACCGACCACAAACCGCTAACATAGTTAATGTCGCCCAAGGAACCAAATAGCAAACTGGTTCGATGGCGCTTAAAGCTGGAAGAGTTCGACTATACTATCATCCATAAATCTGGTAAAAATAACACGAACGCGGACGCACTTTCTCGAATAAAAATATCCGAACTAAATAATAACGAGACTGACAGTAATACTTCAACTCACGTTACAATAGACTTATCAGACACGAATTCAGCTGATGAAGACAGTACCCCGTACATACCAATAGCCGAAAATCCCTTAAACGATTTCAGTCAACAAATTATTTTAAAACGAAACAAAAGTAAATCGAACAGAAAATACGAAATATTATTTAAAACAAAGAAAATACAAATATTTCAATATCCCAGCTACAACGACGAGCTAATAATTAATATAATCAAACAATATATTTCACCAAACAAACTGACAGCCTTTTACTGTGTAGAAGACTCTTTATTTAGAAAATTTCAAGATATATACGTAGAATACTTTTCAAAGGGAAGACAATTTCGACTAGTCCGGTGTACAAAAATTCTACCCGACATACTGAACGACGACGAACAAGACCAAATAACCTCAAATTACCATAAGAACAGTAAACATCGGGGAATAAATGAAACAATAGCTCACTTAAGACGGGAATACTATTTCCCGAATCTTAAATCTAAAGTATCCTATTATATAAGTCATTGTAAAATCTGTAGCGAAAACAAATATGATAGAAGACCCCCCAAACAGAAATTTCAGTTAACAACAACACCATCCCAACCATTAGAAATAGCACATTGCGATATATTCTACGTCGAATTACAAATTTTCGAAATTCGCTCAAGCATATCTCTTAGAAACAAGGAACAGTTTACATGTGATTGAAGCCCTTTCAAAATTCATAGCAACGTACGGTCACCCCAAAACACTAGTCGCGGATTCTGAGAAAGGTTCTGACTCAATACGATTGAAGGAATTCTGCGAACAATACAATATTAACCTACACATCACTTCCGTTCGTAGCTCAAACTCCAACTCCCCAGTTGAACGTTTTCACTCGACACTTTTGAAATATATCGTATAGTTCATAACGACAATAATTATATTACAATGTCCCCCAAACGTAAACTCTTAGCTGCAGTTTTCACCTACAATAACTCAATACACTCAGTAACCAAATACATCCCGTTCGAGCTATTTTTTGGTAGACCATACGATTTAAAAGTAAAACCTGACCTTTAAGAAATCAATAACAAACAACAAGAATTATACGAAAAAGTATATAATTGTACCCTAGAAAAGAAACACGACCTAATTATTAAACTAAATAGAGACAAAGACGAACCACTAACTTACCAGCCTAACACAAAAGCCTACCTATAAGAGAATAAACATAATAATAAGCTACATAAAAAATTCAAAGAGACCTCTGTAAAACAAAATAGAAGACTTACTATTAGAGATAAGAAAAATCGGAAACTTCACAAACAGAATTTAAAAAGACCGTCTAAATTTCAGGCTAGTACTGACGGCAACGACACTGGGACAAAAGATGGAAATGACGGACTTAACAAACAACCCGGGAATACTGTTGATGAACCTAGGGCAGGCCCAAGTAGTGAAAGATTATAACCACTACATTCATATAATAAACCTAAATAATTACAGGGAAAACATCGCAAACATTAAATATTCTGTGAAACTCATAACACAAAGTCGATACCTAAAAGGATTCCATAACACTCTTAATCTAAAGCTGTAAGAATTAGAAAATAATTTTCACACCCTCTATCCCAAACGACTTACTAAACGAGGACTGATAAACGGACTTGGGTCAGTGATCAAACAAATTACAGGTAACCTGGACAATGACGACGCATTACAAATTAACAGGGATATCGAAAGACTAATGACAAACCAGGACAATATCTCAGACCAACTGAACAAACAGATACATATTAACAGACAAGTGATTGAAAGATTTAACAACATAACCGATCATATTAACAAAGAACAATTTATAAGCAATAATTACTTAAACTCGATATCAAATAACATCAATAGGCATGTAGAAGAAGACGTAAAATTCATGCAGTACGTGTACCAATTGACTTATAATATTGACACCTTAAACTAGCATCTAAAAGATATTACACATTCAATAAATCTAGCCAAGTTCAATATTGTTTCCAAATATATCCTTTTACCAAATGAGTTAGAAGATGCTCTAAGGCATCAAGCAATACCCATTGCTTCTTATGAATAAATATACGAACTTCTCGAGCTACAAGCTTACTATAATGATACAAGCATCATTTTTAACACCCGTATCCCCAATTTTTATTCCGAAATCTACCAGTTAAATTACCTAGAACAATTACCCACTTATACCCTAAAAACAATAAAAATCATCCAACCATACGTCCTTTCCAACGAGTATCAGTTGTATTTAGTTGACCAAGAGTGTCCCAGAGTAGAGCAAATATACATATGCCACATCAAAACAAGCAGTATCAAAACAAAACATTCAAAGTGCTTTGGCAATCTGCTTCTCAATAAACCTGCCTCCTGCATTTACGAAGATTTTAACAATGTAACGGAGATAAAACTACTGAGAGGCAATTACATCATCATAAAAAATTCTCCGGGGACCAGCCTATCATCTACCTGCGGAATCAATGACCGAAATATCACAGGAACTATCCTAATACATTTTCGGAATTGCTCGATAACAATGAACGAAATTACATACACCAATCAAATAACCGAAAAAGAAGACGAAATTCATCTAGCTCCGACGTATAATATCGAGGTTAATGCATCAAAATTCGAAGGAAAATTGGACGTACACAAACTGAAAAACTTCCATATCCAGAACCGAGAGGAAATACAACTAATAAAGAAACATGGAACACTACATATTTCAGTAACTTATTTCATCTTAGCTCATTTAATAGTTGATATTAGCATCTTCTACATTCGGAAAGGAACAATATGGAAACCAAAGGAAATAGAACTACAGCATACAACCCCAGCTCCAACCAAAGAAGTAAAACTCCTTTCGGCTGAGGAGGGAGGAATTACAGTCTCTTCACACGCTTAACATAATAGACACATTAATGATGACACTGCAGAGAGTATCAGGTTTCAAATGTTGATTTAAAATATTCAATCCAACGGAAATGGTGGAATTTGCACGATATCAAAAATACATAATTCACAATTCTCACAAACATCGCATCATTGGGAAACTGATTCGGCGACACGTGCACATCGAATCAGCATTATGAAGCCTATAAATAAAGAAGATCAACCGGCCAGTGACAAGTTACTTTCTCGACATAAAACTACAAGTTTATTGTATTGACGATTATTGTAATAATATATTTTGTAATTATTGTTTTGTGACTAAAGATTAAATGAAAATGAACAAAAATATTGAAAGTGAGCAATGAGTACCTAATAAAAAGATGTTGCCGATAGGAAATCCCATCGGGTGTACGGCTAATGTTCTTATAATTTTCTTTCTATGTTACCTAACATAGAAAGAAAATTATAAGAACATTAGCCGTACACCCGATGGGATTTCCTATCGGCAACATCTTTTTATTAGGTACTCATTGCTCACTTTCAATATTTTTGTTCATTTTCATTTAATCTTTAGTCACAAAACAATAATTACAAAATATATTATTACAATAATCGTCAATACAATAAACTTACAAGTCCGCCTAGAATATACGGTCGATCGGACGCATCAAACATTTCTGTTTAACTTGGTACAACATACATGTTGTACCAAGTTAAAAAGAAATGTTTGATGCCTGCGACTGCTTTACTTTTTTATTCATTTTTCTTTTTCTCTGTTTCATCTTGTTTTCACCGTTATAGTTTGGTTTTACGCAGTCGGGTTTTTTGATTTTTTTAATTAACTTTTTTATATCTATTGTAAATTTAGTACTTTAAAGTTTAAAATTTAAACTATATATCGCGCGTTGTCTGTCTCAACCTCGTATAACGTTTTTTGACGGTTTTGAATTAGAAAGTCATACATGTACATAATACACTTCCCCATGTGATGCACTAAGAAATATTGCAAAATAGTTAATGGAAAAAATAATTATTCAATTTAAAACAAACTTGTACCACATGAACTAAATTTAGTTTTCTGGTATATGGTATACGAGTTTGTGTATATGGTATACTTGGGTATACTGATAAAAATGTTACTATTTCAAAAAATAATTTCACACAAACTCGTATACCATATACCAGGTTTTTTCAGAAAACTATTTTTAAACGATTACACAGAAAAAATGTAGTTTCGAGAAAAACGCGTTTAAAATTTAAGTTACTGGTTAAATTATCGGAATATGTAAAAAAAATCGATTTATTTCACAAACTCGTATATTGAAAAAAAAAGTGGACAGCAAACTCGTATTTACTAAAAACATCGATAGCTTGTAATTTAAAATATTTAAATGTCTGCTTCATGTCTACATAGGTAACAAACATCAAAAAGTGTAACATACATAAATCTTAAAATCATAGTGATAAAAATACAGTATTTAATGTTTTTTGTGTTTCCTGAGAACTGTGATTTTTGATATACGAGTTAGAGACAGAAAACGCGCGATATATTACTGTGAATATCCGATATTAGTGAATAGTAAGATACACCGGTGTATGTGGACAATCACCAATTTTGATGGTGTAAGTCCGAAATTGTTTCATTAATCTTTTTAAATCGGACATAATATACAAGTAGGTGTTAACATATACCAAGATAATTCTGTAAATCTTAAATACAATGATTAAAAAATTACGTGAATGTTAAAACACATCATCGTTCATTCAAGAAGAAGTTATGTTGTTAACCATAGAAGAAGGAAAGGTATATAATATTGTAAAGGAAGAAGCAATTTCCAAAATACTGGTCAACATATTATGAATCTTGACGTGCTTATAATGAATGACGTCACTTTGTAAATAAACAGTAGCGGTGTTAATATAATTGAAACATTGCCAGTGCTTTTAAAACAATATAATATAATTATGTGATATATCTTGTTCATAATTGTAATTTCTGAATAGAATTATATATAATTAATTGATTATTTTGAATATTTATTTGATTTAATAATCAGTTTCTTAGAAATGCTGTTAATGTTACTGAATATTGCTTTTTTACAAGGTATTTCATTCAGAAATATAAAAATTTTAATTAAATAAAATTACAAAATTTACGTTAAAAATGACGTAATCAAAAACATCAAGCAAAAACAGCTTATGTCACAAGCTCGTTCGAATATGTATTATACTGTAGTTAGGAAAAAAACTGTTTACTTTTTTGGTAACTATGAAAGAAATTTTTCATTATTAATTTTTTTAAATTATTTGATAATTTAAAACGTGTTTAACCATTTCCACTCCGTAATTCTGCATTTTTCGGAACAGACACAAATAGTTTATCTGGAGTTTTTTGCTTGTGTTTCGCTATTCACTGTCACGCTATACACCATCTGTACCGCATTTTTTTTTTTATTAATAAAAAATTAAATTCTAAAAATAACACAAATGTCACAAGTAAAACCACTACCTACTAGACCTACTACTACTACTCAATGTTTTAGAGCCAATGACGTCATACGATTTGAAAGAAACAGAAAGCATCGTTTTTGCGGTCTCTTTAAAAACTGAAATTTTATCGGCGATTTTTACTAAAAATATATTGTACAAAATAATTTAAAAATGTGTATTATGAGCTTAGTAAGAAGTAATAAATACACTAAGATTGTTTTTAAAAATTGTCAAATACCCCATTATGCAATATATAAAAGATAAAGTAACTGAAATGGAAGAAGAGGATAACATCTGCACTTTAATGTTTGACGAAATGTCAATCAAAGAAGGACTATTTTATGATCAAAAGGATGACACATTTATTGGATTTGTTGACCATGGTACTAGTTTCAAAGAAAATATTTATACTAATAGTGTTACGGTTTTCATAGCACAGGGTTTACGTCGAAGTTGGAAACAACCAATAGCTTTTTATTTTTGTCGAAATTTAAATTCTAATGATCTTTCGAAAATGATTATTGAAGTGGTACAGGCAATGGAAGAAGATGGCCTTACAGTTTTAGCTACAGTTTGCGATATGGGGACAAATAATATAAAGGCCTTAAAATGCTTAAAATTAGATAAAAACGATTACTTTTTTGTACTTGATAGTAGAATAATATACACTGTGTTCGATCCACCTCATTTGCTGAAATGTCCTAGAAATTTTCTATCCAATCATGATGTATATTGTGAAGTTAAATTACTAGGAAATTCTTTTTTTTTCAAAGGCAACGTGGGATCACATACAGAAAGTTTACGAAATTGATAAAGAATTGCCACTTTATAGACAATTGCCAAAATTAACAGATTGCCATTTTGCTCCAGGTTTAAAGAAAATGAAGGTTTCTTTAGCTGCACAAGTTTTTAGTCATTCGGTTGCTGCAAGTATAACAGCAGCAGTTCATAGAGAAATTTTGAACAAAACTGCGCTAACTACAGCAACTTTTGTTAAAGAAATTGACTCCCTTTTTGACAGTTTAAGGGGGACCACTAGTGTGACCCACTGAAAAAAGGAAATTTTTGGGATTTTTTTTAAAGAAAACTACTGCATGGAATGTTTTAATATTTTAAGGATATATTTATGGATATATAATAAATACATAATAAAATTGTTGGACCGAAAAATTGAAAATTCAGCGAGTTATTCGCAATCTCCCAAGGCTCCGAAAAAAAAGTCGCTCAACTGCTGCAGTGATAGCGACCTTCACAGTGCTGGAAATAAAAAAGAACAAAAAGTTTATTAAACTAGAAGGTATTGCTCGTACCATGAACCTCAATCGAAAAAAAAAATTGAAATTCAACAAAATGGCGGAGTTTTAAAAAAAAATTCAAATTTTGTGTGAAAATTTGATGATTTTATTACCAAAATTACATTTTTTATTCGATCGGAAAACTGGCGGTTCATGGCATGGTACGGAGAAACATATATAAAAGAAGTTGAAATAAGAATCAAATCGATCGGATGATTTGTCTTCGAGTTACAACTGCAGCAAATTTGAAAAATGTAGTTTTTCTTTACCTTACCTTTTAGTTTTAATCACTGAAAATTTTTACTAAAATTATTTACGATGTACTCACTATAACGGTCATAGTAAAACTAGAGAGTCGTTTAAATGTGCCAGGGTCTAACTGCTCCACAACAAGTGACTGGCAGCCACGTTGAGAAACTCCCGAACTATCAACCTTCATACATTTCTCAATACCTCAAAGTTAACAATGAAAATCAGAATCCGCTCTACAGATGGTTGTAACTCAAAAACTATTTGAGGTATGCACTTGAAATTTTAGTATGTTGTTTTTAAAGGTTTAGACTATCGAAATATGCAAAAAAATTCGATTTTTTAAAAATGTCACACTAGTGGTCCCCCTTAAATGGAACCACAGCTTTTCCAGAAAATGGGAAAGAGTTAAAACGCCGTTTAACAAAAAATTATAAACATATAAGCTTTTGGTAAATTGCTATTTGTAATACTAATCCGTGGGAACACTTTCCAAAAGCAGGCCGCCCACTTAAAGTCCACCATCACAAAATGGTTGGATAATAACGCTTAAAGCCGTTAGAGGAATATAGGATTATTTAAGTAGTTTAGGATTCCGATATTTTCGAACACGATCTTTAAATCAAAACCTGTTAGAAAATTTCTTTGGAGCTATACCGCGCGTACTCTTTCTCAACCTCATATCTGAAAAGTCCCAATTTTTGGAGACACAAAAAAACGTATTTAAATCTGTGTGTTCATCATTATGAACTTAAGATTTATGCTAATTACACTCTTTGATGTTGGCTACCTACATATATAAATATATATAGATAAGTATATATATCAATACAATATTTAATGTTTTTTGTGTGTCCTAAAACATGCAGTTTTTGATATACGAGGTTGAGAAAGAGTACGCGCGAATTACGCTCTTCTTGTGGATGTAATGACCATCCTACAGCAAATAAGTTTATCTTTGCTTTTAAAAATTGTGTTATTAATAATATAACGAAGACTACAGTCCATAGTACAAACTGTGAACCAGATAACTTACCTTTTATGGGTGATTTTCGATGTCTTTTTCTAAATTCTTTGAAAGAACGTGTAATTAATCCCTGTACGATTGAAAATAAACCTCCTTCTACGTCCACGAATTCTACAGATTATTCAGAAGTGATATATCACAATAATAATATTTTAATGAATATATCTCCAACCTTTTATAAATTAGCTGTCAGCAATGGTGAATTTGAAATTTTGTCAGTAGCATACTTTGCTGGGTTTGTTGGTTTGAAAATTTTAAAAAATCTTCAATGCAGTTATTGCATTAAAGCATTAAAAAGTGAGCATTTGTTCATTAAAATGAAGGAATTTGATGGAAAAAATCGTTTAATTTATCCGTCAGAAAATTTAACTACTGTTGTTACAACAATAGCGAGTATTGTTGAACAAATGTTGCCAAAATCCGCTGTATGCCATACATTTTTAAACGAATAAGAGAAAAAATTATTAAAAGTAATATTAATTTTGAATTTTTATGTACAGGTCATCATACATATATAAAAGAATAATTCTAGGTGTTTGCAATATATCAATTAATTGGTATTGCAAATGAGAAAACAGAAAATTAGCCGACATTAGTCGCAATAAAAAAAGAGTGTGTTAAAATTAAATTAAGCCTCAAATACCCCCCCTTGTGTATAGTGTGTCTTTCATAAAGTTCGCACCATATGGGAAACTTTCCCTAAATGCCCTAAATTCAAAATAATTTTACGAATTCTAGCTTCTTCTAAAATTATTTTGAATTTGAGGACACTTAAAGTCGTATTTTATAAAAGCGTATTTTTGGACATTATTTTTACAGACTATACTATTTAGCTGTTAAAATATGTTTACTAGACTCGATATTAATGCGATGCCAAAATTTCATGAAGAAGCTATCAATAAATTTCAAATTATTACCATTTTTCGTAATTCACAAATTTAAAGTTTTCGGTTTCCCGCCAAATATCAAGCGGGGGATGAGATGTGTTTAGCTACTTTTTCATTTCAACTCATGCACCAACTAACCCTACTAAAATATTTTTCAAAAAATCAATAGTAAAAAAGTTTCCCATATGGTGCGAGTACAAACTTTGTGAAAGACAATATACACATCAAAAAAATTAATGAAACTCGAAGAGTTTTTTTGAAAAATTGTTGACCTGTTTTGAAGGGGCAGTATCTCACAAATAACACTACCCAAGTGCCAATAGCCAATCTTCTTGAAATTTTGCTGACGTATAGAATAGAGCAAAAATAAGGGACCCGTATTTTTTTATCGATCAAGGCTCACGTTCACGGGATGAAACCAGCCCCTAAAGTAGGGGGTTCAAATCATATTTCTTAACATATCTCGAAAACTATCAGAGATAGAAGAAAACTTTAACCTGACAAAATGTTCCCCTTTAAAAGACCTATTCGTTTGTATAGGTTAAACCAAGGTTGGGTTTATAAGAGAAGTTAAAAGGGTGAAAATTATAGTAAATTTTCATGTACAGCCTGGGTGGTTCAGTGTATCAAATTTTTACGATTATAAATAGAAAGCACAAAAAAATACGTAATACGTGTTTTTGCGCTTTTTCGAAATATGTATGGTATCCGAAACATATAAATTACTGCTTCTTGTCGAACATTCACTAACTAATGAAATAAACATGATGCACGTGCTGACATGTGCTAATTTTTAAGCATGTGCTTGAAAGCGGTTGAGCAATAATAATATGTGCTTGCAAGTCGCTAGCGAGCGGTGTTGTTATGAATAGCTCCATAATATTTCTTTGATTTGATGCATACATATATTTCTGCCACAATCGAATACAAATACTTATGCAGCTAAAAAGTTTTCATTTTTTCAGTATCTATAGCAAATAGTCATCCATTACTATTGATAATTACGATAAATTTCCCTCTTTCATCAATTTCGTACATTTTTAAGTAAAATTCCGTTCCTCAAAAAATAAAATCATTATGGTTATTTCGCTTTGCAATTTATGTCTTGATTTTAAATGATAAATTTGTTACATTTTAACAAATGAGGGATATTGAACGCAACTGAATGATATTGTGTATGTGGTGTAAAAATTTAAATTTCAAAAACTTACTGAAGGAAACGCATAATGTGTACAGCAGAAAAATCATAGTTCATGTAAAAAAAAGACACAATATATAATTTTTTATTTTGCCTTTTATAGATAACAGTATGTTTTGCCTCTTGTAGACAACAGTATGGAAAAATTTTTAGTTCTGCTAAGCATCAAAATATATTTTTTGCACGATCGTGTATTTTCATACATTTACCGATGCTGTTGACAATGCTGGTAAGTTACATTTCCCGAACGTTCGTTTATATCCATGGAAACCAAAAAATAACAGTGCGGTAAGTGAAATAGATGCGTGGTAAGTGAATAGGAGTGTGGTAAGTGATTTTAGCTCAAAAATGATTGTAATTAGTTATTTATATTGAAATTAAAAGTACAATTTGAACAATTAGGAAAATAAATCGATTAATATGAAAATTTTCACTAGTTTGCACATTATTATTATTATTATTGGCATTAGTCCTCATATTTTATTAACATTTCAAAAGGTCGTTCAATCATTAAAATTTTCTGTGATTTTCATAATCTTCCTTTCATTTTACGAGAATAAATTTGCAGCCAAAAATAAAATACTTCATCAACTTTATTATTATCACTAATATTATAGTTTAACAAACTGTTTTCCTCAATTTTTTACTAGAAAATTCAAAAGAATACTCACGCCAATGAAATATTGACACTTAATTTTTTATTAGTCGAATTTTCTCCGAAAAATTAGACTTATACAGTCTATACGATAAGAGCTGCGAGAGGCGAGACCAGGGGCGCTATCCGTTTTCGGACCCGTAGAACACGATTATGTAAAAAAAAAAGATGTCTGATATATATATATATATATATATATATATATATATATATATATATATATATATATATATATATATATATATATATATATATATATATATATATACTTTCCCGCAACCTTTTAATATGTGTAGGGCCCCCCTATGGAAGTTAAGAGATGAAATTTGGTAAGTGGGGCTTATTCCGATGCACAACAATACTATCAAAGTGGGGTCAAATTTTGGGCAAATTTTTTTTCGGACCCGACCTTTAAGGGGGTGGTGGGGGGCGGAAAAGCAATAAAACTTTTCCAAACCGGTTTTAAATAATGTTTCGGTCAATTATCTACAACATATCCAAAATTCAGCTTCCTAGGATTATATGGCGGGAGTAGAGGGGGGAAAAACAATTTTCGCTGGATCTAACAGGCCCCCAGCCCCCCAGAATTAACGTAGAGGGTTGAAATTTGGTGTGTTGATAAAGTTCGTACCTAGGTTGTGCTTTTTGGAGGTTTTAATATTTTACCCCCACCCCCCTCATTTTTAAGCTACAATTTCATGCATTTTCGACGTTTTCGAAGTTTGTACCACTCGCACAGGTCACCCGAATAAACCTAGAGGGCTGAAATTTTGTATTCGGATTGAGTTAGTATCAAGGGGGTGCCTTTTGGGGGTCTCGACTTTTAACCCCTACCCCCACCATTTTTATACCCAAAAGAACATGATTTTTCTTGTTTTTTAACAGTTTCGTTCGGGTCAAAATCTCCCCAAATAAACCTAGAGGGCTGAAATTTGGTGTACAGGTTAAGCTGGAGACTATATATTAATCATGGAGACTACATAAGAAGAATGCACTCAAACGGGGGAATTGCCAGAATCTGTCCACGCAAATCGTACATATTAGGTTTTCTTTTTTCACCACTTGTGCCGCTAATATTACTTTTATACTGATGTGAATATAGTAAAATAAATAATGAAGTAAGCATAATATGAATACTCATAACCACAATTTTTGTATGTGAACAATTTAAAATGAAAATGAAATTTATTTTTGACTATTTTTTTAATAATTATTGATTTTATTTCCATTATTTATATTTAAACAACCTCAATGACTTAATTTATAATTTTAAATTATTATCTTTATTTCAAACTGCCGCTTCATTCCCCTACCACTTTGGTACACGCGAAACACTAATGCCCTCTTTTTTTTAGAACCCCTTATACATACACGGAGTGTGTGCCAGGGTTAGCAACCGTACTATAATTATAGTAGACATACTATAATTACATCCTTTTTACTATGTACTATCATGCCTTTACAATAATCCTTAAATCTGCTATAATTTTTTAAACCTACTATAATTTTTATAAACCATATTTTTAGACCGGAAAAGCAAATTTTTCGGTAATTAATTTTCAAAATGTTTTTCGTTTGGCGCCGAGAGGATAGAATTTTAACATATGGCGAGGTCCCCGCTAAAAAAAAGGTCGCCGCTAGTACGGGCGCTGAATTTATGAATATTTTACTATTATTTAATGTGATAAAATTGACTCTGACAATTATTTTTCTAATCTACTATAATTTTTTCAAATTTACTATAATTTTACGGCCCTGGCACAATAATCCCACTCTTCAGGGTTGCTAACACTGGTGTGTGCACCTTACATAGTCACCATGTCCCATATGACGTTTCAATACGTATCGTAATTTCGCTATAAATAATATATACATCTGTATACCTTAATTTTTCAAATGTTTATTACTACCAACTTCTAATTGAATGAAATTTAGGTATCTTAGTGGTTAAATTATAGTAATTAAAAGAAAAAAATTTGAAATTTTAGTAATACAGTGCCCCGGCAGCATCGATATAGGAACATGACGTTAAGCAAAAGTCAATGTTAGGTATAACATCTAACGCGGAGTATAGTGTTCCGACAAAATAAATATAAGAACATAACGTTAATCAAAAAAAAAAAAAAAAAAAAAAACTATGTTTAAAATCTAAAACTTTGTACAGTACCCCGGTTAGAACCTAAAATCTATTAGATTCTAAGATTATGATAAATCTAACATTAAAAATAAACGGGTTGTTATAAGATTACTAAGTAAATATTTAATATTAACTAAATAACAACTCAGTGTGGATCAAATGTTAAGATTCACGAGGTACTAAATTAGGTTACACTTCCTCAAATTCGAAATAAGTATGTTTTTAAAGTCTGCTAAAGTCCCTCCTGATCATAAACATTCAGCTAACAATTTTATTTCAAGCTGATCAAATTCCTAGAACTAACAATCTTTTTCAAGTTTAAATACAAAAAATCCCCATGATTCAAGGTATAGTAGACACCTGATTTTCAGCCAACGTACAGTAGAAATCTAGACCCTGGACTCCGAATACGTTAAACAAAGGTTAGTTTTAAAATCTAACGCCTGGTATAGTGCTCTGACAGAGGCTTGACTAATGTTTAAAATCTAGTGCTTGGTACAGTGCCCTGATTAGGACCCCGATTAGAAAATGTGAGCGTGCCGGGTCAAATGTAACACAATCGTTTCTTTGTTCGTTTAAGATGATACAATTAAGCAAGGTCAAAGTTCAAGGTTTTCACGTATACAAAATAAGTAGAGTACGCTTAAAAAAAGTAATCGGACACCTTTGGTGAGAGGGGGAGGTCCACTGTAACATTGCAGTTTCTTTTTACATAAAAATTCAAAATTGATATCAAAAAATAAAAGAAATGAAACTTCCAACATCAAAATGTCAAACTCCAGCCATCTGTCAAAAAAAAAGTTAAAAATTACTTCCATACCTCGGACATAAACCCACAAAATAAAAACTATATTACCTCCAGTAAGAAAATAGAGGTCGCCATGAATTGTTTACTTAAGCCTGTCTAGAAAAATTTTCGAAGTAAATATCTGGAGGGAGAAAGTCGAGGCTTGATCGAATCTGTATGATTAACACTCGCTCTCTTGCATTTTCCACGTTGGTCCGAAAAGTTGGGGGCTTTCTTGTTTTCAAAATTTCATTAACTTATTCATTGTGATATTAAATTCATAAAGAATTTTGCAATAATTCATAAAGAATTTTGCAATAATCATGAAGCCATTGACAGACTTGCTTGCCAAAAACGTCAAATTTCATTGAGGCGCGGAACAAAAAAAAAGCATTTATCGCAATTAAAAAGAAATTATGTGATAAACCGGTACTTTCTGTGTATGATCCGAAAGCTAGAATGGAAGTACACACAGATGTCTCCTCTCAAGATTAATCAGCAGTTTTATTTCAATAATATAAAGATTCTCAATTACATATGGTGGCATTTTTCAGCAGAAGAACAACAAAAATTAATCGAAATATTACTCTTACGAATTGAAAGCTCTTGCTATTGTATGTGGGCTAGAAAGATTCAGAGTCTATTTAGTAGGCTTACCTTTTGTAATAAAAACAGACTGTAATAGTTTAAAACTTCTTGCGAATAAAATTGAATATCACAAAGAAAGTAGTAATGTCGTGGCTGATGGTTTGAGTTGGTTTCCTGTTGAAGAGCCAGAAGAAGTAGAAGTTTTGGGCTTACCAGTAATGGGTATAAATATCACAGCTGATTGGATTGCCGCCATGCAACGGTCAAGTAACGAAATAATGGCAGTACGAGACAAATTCGAAGCAGGTGATCACGAGGTACATGAAAAATTCACCATGATTAACGGACGAATTTATTGGACCAAGAAAGGAAAATTAAAGTTATATATATATATATATATATATATATATATATATATATATATATATATATATATATATATATATATATATATATATATATATATATGCGTCTTGAGTTAATAATGGATACATATAGATCACTAGTAGGTTTGAGAACTAAGAAAACGTTAATGCGACGTAAACATTTTTATTTTCCCAAAATAAAAGAAGCCATGACCACCATGACATATTTAAATAGGTTTAAATAGGTTTATATTAAACACCGAGAGCGAAACCGCTTTTGCATCCTCTTGATAGGGGAAAAACGCCTTCTCAAAATGTTCATGTCGATCATTTAGATCCATTTACAATTTCTAAAACTGGGATCTATGTAACTGTTCTAGAAGATGGATTCAGCAAATACATTGTTTTGAAAGCTGTCAAAAATATGGCTGCCGAGTCAACAATCATTTTCCTACACGAATTTATATCGAATTATGGCAAACCCAAAAGAATTATTTCGGACAGAAGAAATACTTCCGAATTATTGGAGTCTTTTTGTGACACTTATCACATTAATCACGTGAAGATTGCTTCTGCATTACCCCGTGCAAACGGGCAGATCGAGTGGACGAA
Source organism: Brachynemurus nebulosus (assembly GCA_035578155.1). Taxonomy (NCBI): domain Eukaryota; kingdom Metazoa; phylum Arthropoda; class Insecta; order Neuroptera; family Myrmeleontidae; genus Brachynemurus; species Brachynemurus nebulosus. Next base: position 85,992,957 of record JAPWDM010000001.1, on the reverse strand, counting down.
TACCATGATTTTGTCTTGTCTATCCGCATCTACCAAGCCATGTGACTGCAGTGATTGGTGTTCTTTTCTGCTAGATGTGCAGTGCGCTATAAATAACATCCAGCATAAAGTTACAAAAAGAACTCGAGCCAAATTGATATTTAAGTACCGAATGAGGAGACTAGCCGAAAAGCCATTGACTGCAAAAGCAGGTGCTTTGAATGATAATCTTATTAATAGTTCAGAGCATACTGAGGGTCAGTCAGTGAGGAATTATTACGGAAGAATGAGCTGAAAATGAAGGAACAGAATAAATATCACTTATAACATACGTATTACTACTTCGGATAACTATATTTCACTACTTTCACCCCTTTAAATCTTAGGAAATATTGACTTCAGAGACTTGATGTAACTTTTCATCAGCATGGCGAAAACTATAACAATGAATTTGACCGAAAACCATTTTCCATTTGTTTTGTGCGAGGTCCTTTATAAATCTTAAGGGGGGAGTTCAAATAAAAAAGCAACTTTTTTATTTATGATTATTTTGCTTATTGAAATTTTTTTCAAACTAGGGAGGGTTTCAAATAGAAAATTTCGTTTTTGAAACATTCGTTACTCTTCCTTGTGGTCGGAGGGGGCCCCTTTTCACAAGCTTTTAAGCATTTACAAGGAACGCCATATCTTAAAAAGTAATGAATATTTTTGAAATATTTTTTCATTATTTTATTCCTGAAGGACCTGTCCATAAAGCTGAAAAGGAAAGGGCAAGAAGCACCCCCTCAAAGTTGGAACTCAAAAATTTAAAAATCGATGAAATTTTGTTTATAGGTACCTTAAAAAGTTCTAGTAACAAATATAACATTATTTTTTGCATTTACATATTTTTAAGGGTTGAAACCACCCTTCAACTGTGTCCTTAAAAATTTAAAAATTGATGATATTTTGTTTATATATACTATACAGAGCTCTAATAATAAATATAACATTATTTTTTACATCTACAAATTTTTAGGGATTGAAACCACCCCTTCATATGTGTACTTAAAAATTTAAAAATTGATGATATTTTATTTATATATACTATATAGAGCTCTAGTAATAAATATAACATTATTTTTTGCATATACAAACCTTTAGGGGTTGAAACCACCCCTTCATATGTGTACTTAAAATTTATAAATTTATGATATTTTGTTTTTACACATTATACAAAATTCTAATAATAAATATAACATTATTTTTTGCGTCCACGCATTTTTAAAGGGTGAAACCACCCCTTCAATTGTGTGCTTAGAAAATTTAAAATTGACGAAATTTTATTTATATATAGGGTAGACCGGGGTCATTTGGGCAATGAAATTTGTACGAGGTAATTTGAGCAACGATAAATATAAATATAAAAACTTAAATATATATTATAAATAAAAATTGTATACGGTAGACCGGGGTTATTTGGGCAATGAAATTTGTACGAGGTAATTTGAGCAACGATAAATATAAATATAAAAACTTAAATATATATTATAAATAAAAATTGAATAATAAAGTTTTTTAATTATGTAGATATTATTTTCAAAATAAAAATTATAAAATTAAAAATAATGTTTTATTATATATTATTTACCCTTTGTTCACTAACAAATATATTAAGAAATATAAAGTATTATTTTTATATTATTATACAACATTTAAAACTTCTGAATATAAAGAATATATTGGATGGATAATTAATAGGATAAATTGGATGTGGAAAGTATATTTAGAGGTAAATATAAAATAAAAAAAAAGCTTTTAAGTACAGTAATAAAAAATATTTATTAATAAATGAAATTAGAATTATACATTATTATTACTGGTATTACTTATAAAACTATATATTTTTACAAATATCGTATCCACAATCAGACAACGATCATACCATGTTGAAAACACCGGTTCTCGTTCGATCACCGAAGTTAAGCAACATCGGGCATGGTAAGTACTTTCATGGGTGACCAGTTATGGAACGCCATGTGTTGTTGTCAATAGTTTTCCTTTTTTTATCATCTATAAATAATAGATAAAATTAGCTAACAGGTTAAATTGGTAACACTTATTGTTAAAAACATTAATCTACATAAAATAAAAGTTAATAGGTTAAATTGGTAACACTTATTGTTAAAAACATTAATCTACATAAAATAAAAGTTAATAGGTTAAATTGGTAACACTTATTGTTAAAAACATTAATCTACATAAAATAAAAGTTAATAGGTTAAATTGGTAACACTTATTGTTAAAAACATTAATCTACATAAAATAAAAGTTAATAGGTTAAATTGGTAACACTTATTGTTAAAAACATTAATCTACATAAAATAAAAGTTAATAGGTTAAATTGGTAACACTTATTGTTAAAAACATTAATCTACATAAAATAAAAGTTAATAGGTTAAATTGGTAACACTTATTGTTAAAAACATTAATCTACATAAAATAAAAGTTAATAGGTTAAATTGGTAACACTTATTGTTAAAAACATTAATCTACATAAAATAAAAGTTAATAGGTTAAATTGGTAACACTTATTGTTAAAAACATTAATCTACATAAAATAAAAGTTAATAGGTTAAATTGGTAACACTTATTGTTAAAAACATTAATCTACATAAAATAAAAGTTAATAGGTTAAATTAGTATTAGCCATTGTTAAATAATAATAATATATAATTATTATTAAATATTTAGTTATTTAAAAAGCCCTTAAAAGTATTTCTAATAATACTTTTAAGGGCTTTATCATATAATAATAATAGATATAATTATTTAATAGGTTAAATTAGTATTAGCCATTGTTAATTAATAATAATATATAATTATTATTAAAAATTTAGTTATTTAAAAAGCCCTTAAAAGTATTTCTAATAATACTTTTCTTGGGAATGAACACAGTTCGGGTGGCAGCCAAGTTAGGGTGTAACTCCCCGTTCAGAAGTATGACGTTTAGCACAATAGCACGTATAATGACAGGAACGAAGTGACGGATGCAACCAAGAATAAATCTCGGAAGCTACGTCTATGCCTTCAAGTGCAGCCTCAGCAATACGCTTCAGTCTGTCACCCTGATAACCCGTATAATCGACTGGTAAGCTCAAGAGCTCCCGTATGCGATTGCGAATCGCCTCATTTAGATGGTCGGAGGGCGATCCTTTCTGGGTAACAGAGTCCTCTTGTGAGGGTTCCTCTACTGCAGAACCAGGCCTAGAAGCGGACGCAATGCGTTCAAGTTCCTCCCTTACCATCTCGCGGTGCGCGGGCGAACGCCTACGACCCTTGATGGCTTCGAGAGTGCGACCGGGAAACTGTCTCTCAAGATGTAAATTTAGATGACGCACACCGGACGCAGTCGCTTCAGCCTCAGCCACTGCTAAGAGTTTGAACTCCTCTGGATCCCATCGTGCCTTAGTTCGGGCTATGTTTATGTTTTCGTTGGCTTTTTCAGGATGGGTTTTCCTCATATGGACTCCACGGCCAATAGCCGTGGCAAATATACGCCCGCAGTCGGGCTCACCACACATGAACTGGACACCTTCTGTGTCCGGTCTCTCGCTAGTCGATGCTCCTCCAGACGACTGTGGTCGATCTGGGTCCAAGTCCGACATCATAAAAGACAATCCGGCATTTGTTTGATCATTAGGAGCATCATGATGATAATCACAGTGAGGGCTGCTAACCCCCAAAGTGATACCCGCTTGGCGACTACTTGTGGGTTTCCGAAGAACCCCAGCGGCACCCTCCACGAGCAGGCAAGTCGCTTACACACTGATCACCGCAGGGCCCGAAGAACCTGGCCGGATCGAGCGATGGTGTTCCACATCTGGGCTGGCAAGAACACAAGGTGCCATAAGAGAGTCATAGTTACTCCCGCCGTTTACCCGCGCTTGCTTGAATTTCTTCACGTTGACATTCAGAGCACTGGGCAGAAATCACATTGCGTCAACACCCGTTGGGGCCATCGCAATGCTTTGTTTTAATTAGACAGTCGGATTCTCCTAGTCCGTGCCAGTTCTGAGTTAACCGTTAAATGGCGGCCGAAGAGAACATTTACGCATATATATTTTTCATTTTAATATAATATAATTAAATAAATAAAAATATAAATATAAAAATTATATGATATATATGTTGAGTAAAGTCTCGCAGCAAGAAAGTTCCGTAGGTGGCCAAGGCACGGGACCGAGTTCGGATCCACAAAAACATATACCCAAAACTAATTCATTAATAGCATACAAGTAAATAATAATTTAAAAAATTTTCAATAATTACATAGATATGTAAAGTATTTTTCGAACAAATGAAAAAACTTTTAATGAAATTATTATAAATAAATCATATTTAGTTTTATTATATAAATAATACAGCCTTTGTATATAAAAACTTTAGCCATCATTTTACATAAATGATTATTATCAAATATATATTAAATCCCCAAATATTCATTTATTATACACATAATAACTAATTACTTAGAAAATTATGTAATTTATAAATTATTCTTATGGAGTACATATTAATAAAATAACAAAAATAAAAAATCAGATTTTTATATATCAGTACTGTACCATACAATAATTAAATATAATTACAAATAAAATCGATTTTTCCAATAATTGTTCTATATAATACGTAAATACACACATTATAATTATTTATTATTTTAATAAATAAAATTTACAAAACATATGTATAACATTTAGTAGGTAATATGGTATCACCTCACCCAGGCCCGGCACGTTAGCCATAACCTACATCCCAATCAAGCCCGACACGCCCCGGTCCTCAGAGCCAATCCTTATCCCGAAGTTACGGATCTAATTTGCCGACTTCCCTTACCTACATTATTCTATCGACTAGAGGCTCTTCACCTTGGAGACCTGCTGCGGATATGGGTACGAACCGGCGCGACACCTCCACGTGGCCCTCACCTGGATTTTCAAGGTCCGAGGGAATGATCCAGACACCGCCGCAACTGCGGTGCTCTTCGCGTTCCAAACCCTATCGCCCTGCTAGAGGATTCCAGGGAACTCGAACGCTCATGCAGAAAAGAAAACTCTTCCTGGATCTTCCGACGGCGTCTCCAGGCCTCTTTGGGTTACCCCGACGAACACTCATATACACATATATAATGTGAATGAGGGCCCGACTTATATACGGTTCCGCTGCCGGATACCGGAATAGGAACCGGTTTCCCTTTCGCCCAATGGATGTAATTATTTATTATTTATTTATTTATTTATTTTATAAATTTTATTATTTTTTAAATAATAAAATTATTTATAAAAATTAAAATAATATTATAACTTATTAAAACACATCAACATTAACATCGGTTTTCACCTAGGGCTTAGGATCGACTGACTCGTGTGCAACGGCTGTTCACACGAAACCCTTCTCCACGTCAGTCCTCCAGGGCCTCGCTGGAGTATTTGCTACTACCACCAAGATCTGCACCGATGGCGGCTCCAGACAGCCTCACGGCCAATCCTTCCGCGCACACCATCGCGACTCTCCTACTCGTCAAGTTTTCATGATATTTAAAATTTTTTTATAAAAAAAATAAATATCTATAATAACAATTGACGATAGAGTATAAGCACGACGCTTCAGCGCCATCCATTTTCAGGGCTAGTTGCTTCGGCAGGTGAGTTGTTACACACTCCTTAGCGGATTCCGACTTCCATGGCCACCGTCCTGCTGTCTTAAGCAACCAACGCCTTTCATGGTATCCCATAAGCGTCGATTTTGGCGCTTTAACTCTATGTTTGGTTCATCCCACAGCGCCAG